>JAUTDX010007373.1:0-198262 GCA_030844895.1 Ambrosia x helenae
TATAGCTAGCGAGCCTGACCTTAAACACTCATCGACTCCCAAAACCTCAAACAACTTCTCAATATGGGATATCCAATTTTCTGCTTCAACTGGAGTGGCAGCAGAACTAAAAGATTTTGGCTTTTGCTTTGAAAACGCTCCAGCCAGACATGAATGCCATCAGGAGATTAGCATTGCATTCCATTAGCATTGGCATTAGCGTTGGCGTTAGCGTTTAGCATTGGCATTGGCGTTAGCCTGCTGCAACTGTTGATCAATTAGGACTAAACCCGTAATCGCCGCATTTACAGCTTCAGCGATGAGGGTCTCAGGGGAACATCGCCAGAAGCTTCAACATCATCATTAGTGTTTTCGAACGTTTTAGGACCCATTCTGAAAAGAAGAGACACGGTAAGGCAGAGAAAAGCAATTTAAATTGTGCGGAAAATGACCGAGTGAAATCCATAACCCTTCGTCTACCCATTTACCTCACATGTTTCGTTATTTACGATTAAGTTTCTACAGAAAGAGCCTGGGCTCTGATACCAAACTGTCACACACCCCAACCCGAAACAGGCTGACGTGTCACACTTACAGATATCAAATACCAAACAATGTCCATAAAACGTTAAATAGAAATCCAACGGAATAATAAAGCTCAAAATAGAGTTTCAAACTTATGTCTTATTAAAATTAAAATGCAAAAACTAAATGTCTTTTAGCACTCGAACATCAACTCTCATCCCTGATTTCCCTGGTTTTCCCGATTACCTGCGAGACAAATAAGAAAACACAAAAAGAAAACTACGGCTGAGCCAAAAATTGCCCAGTAACGGAAAGAACAACAGTACATATAAAAGCGGTTTAAAGAAGCGAAATTTCAAAACGGAATACTGAAACAAAATTTGGTACAAGTCTATAACGAAACTTATTCAAAGCTTATCATATCATATCAGAGAACATATACTAACTTACACGACTATAATGTAGCAATAAAACATGTCGTGTAATCGGAAGCACCCATAGCCAAAACAAAAGGGGTACATAGGTAGCTAATCCATGCACCAATGAGATAGTGAGTGTGGCGTGCACCCATTATTCTATCTCCACATACAAAAACACATACACATAACAAAGCTAAGATCGATCTATACGCCTCTAGGGGCCAAGTGCTACACTAACACAACTAGAGACGCCGTGAAAATTTATAATGCACTGTCACGAACAGTACCATGCCGTTGACGCCCAAACGACATGTCAAAACAAAGTGCCAGGGTGACAGAGTACAAAAGTCGGATATCGAATAAATACTTATGAGGACTAAGGAACATGCAACAATGAGCTCAAATTTAAGGTATATTTCATGCTATCCAAAAATCCGTACTACAAAGTAACGGACCGAATTTATATATATAAATATATACTATAAAGAGAAGGAAACAGAATCTGTACCTTAGTTGAGCAAAGCAAAAGCAAACACAATATGTCTTCAATGAGTACACGAACCTAAATTAATTTTATGATAGAATAAGCACATTAATTGACTCATTCATTAAAGTTTTCCCGGCGATCAGGTACCCGAATTTAACCATTTTTAATTTAATAGTCAAAAACTATTTGGGTTATAAACATTATATAAAAATGCATATATTTGTCGAAAACGGATTTTTTTTTACGTATTGTTTATCTTATTCAAAACTTACAATAATTTTATTAGCAACCACAAAAAGTACGAATTTAAAATATAATGTTTTAAACCTTTAGATTTATAAAGATCTGATTTAGTAAACCAACCTAATCTTTATGGACCATACCTCATCTTCATACAAGATTAAACCAAAACACACACAGTACACAAGCACACCATACTCTAACTTAATACACACCATACACACCAGAGAAGTAACACATTCATTCACAACAACAAAACATACATATTTATACCCACAAAATGGCACGCACCTACACAAGAGAATGACCATACTCACAATAATTAGAGACACATCATTACATATAATATTGACTTGTAGTATGTAGCTTACACACATCACGGATCTATGTATATATATACCACACACACACTAGAACAAGCACATGCATATTTTCGAAGCACAGATCCCTTTCTCCTTAAACATACTTACTAGCAAGCTAACAGGAAACCTCAAGGTCGCCAGTGAATTAACCCAAACCCAAACCGAGACCTAAACCCAACTCGGTACCTCCCCATTTCGGATTATCGCCAGAAAATTTCATAACCAGAAGTCATCATCGAAACTCGAATCATAAAATAATATGTTTAAATCTTACCTCACGAACAGGAACGCAAAGGACGGATCAAAAGGCGAAGTTAGGTTAGAAACCCAACCGTCCGGTTACGATTAGCCGATATCGATTGCGGTGGCTGGTTCGCGGCGGAGACGCGGTCAGTCGGTGTGGTGCAACGAAGCTCGACAGAACACGCGCAACAAAGATTAGAAAGAGATTTTGATTGCAAGCTTTGAAAGCTCTTTTCTTTCTCCTTTTCTTTAAACGACTTATGTAGAGTAATTGATCCCACATGCTTCGGTAGGTTCGTTCGTTAGGAATGACATTTGAATTTTGGATATAGACTTGAACGGAATGATAGGATCCAGATTGGAATTAGTTGATTATATTAAGTGTGTTAAATGTCAAGGTTGTGTTATAGTTTTCGTATAGGATGGTTTTTAGAAAGACGGTAAATTCAGAAAACGATGTGGGTCTTAATTTATATAAAATCATAGTCGGTCAACTAATTGATAAGAATTAGATACCGAAGAAAAAGGTTGGATATGCACTTTGAATTTGAAGCTAATCTACGATGCTTATCTATTTACACGTTGGTTTCTTTTTTCTTTTTTTTTTTGACCCCTTGAGTAGCAACAGCTCAATACAATAGGTAGTATTATTACTTTGTTAATTATTATTATTATGCATAGAAGTACATATATAATTTTTTGAATTATTATTAAACACATTGTCTAATGTTATTTGACAATTAAAATTATATGTATCCGGAATTTCTGAGTGTTATAATTCTACCCTCCTAAAAAAAAAAATTTGTCCTCAAAATTGCTAGGTATGGGTAGAAATTTATCTAAAAATGTCATAGACGGAAAGTAGAGTTGAAGTAACAAGATCTAGATATATGCTCATCACATATAAACACAGAGCATCAAAAGCGACATCACAACCTAACTAAAACATATCAAAATTCATATGCGAACAAATATAATAGGGAAGCTAACCTGAAATACGGAGTACTAAGATGTAAACAGATTCGGGTACTGGGAACGGATCGTATCTTCCACCTCCCAAGTAGCTTCACGTTCAGAATGATTCTTCCAGAGAACTTTAACGAAAGGAATAACTTTATTTCGCATGATGCGCTCATGTCGATCAAGAATGGTTTCGGGTTCCTCTTCGAAAGATAAGTCCTCCCGAATTTGATGTAATGGATAGTTCACAACGTGTAACGGATGATAGTTGTATCCCCGAAGAAGAGACACGTGAAAAACATTATGCACATGCGCTAGCTGAGGTGGCAAAGCCAAACGATAAGAAACTTCCCCAACTCTGTCAAGGATCTCAAACGGACCGATGAATCTAGGGCTAGGCTTCCCTTTGATCCCAAAACGGCGAATGCCTTTGCAAGGCGAAACTCGCAAGAACACCCGATCACCAACCTTAAACTCTAATGGTCGACGATGTCGGTCTGCATAACTTTTCTGTCGACTCTGAGCTTCCTTTAACTTTTCTCGAGCAATAGCAACTTTTTCACTCGTGATCTGCACTAATTCAGGTCCTTCAATAATTTTCTCGCCAACCTCTTCCCAACAGATAGGAGCTCTACACTTCCGACCATAAAGAAGTTCGAACGGTGCCATATCAATACTAGCTTGCCAACTATTGTTGTAGGCAAACTCAACAAGACAAAGATACTCATCCCAGTTTCCAGTCCACTCTAAAGCACATGCTCGAAGCATATCCTCAAGTGTCTGAATCGTACGTTCCGACTGACCGTCGGTCTGAGGATGAAATGCGGTGCTGAATCTCAATCTGGTGCCCCAAGCGGCTTGAAAACCTTTCCAAAAACGAGACGTGAACCGAGGGTCTCGATCAGAAACAATAGAGACAGGGGTACCATGGAGTCGAATAATTTCTCGAGTGAAGATCTCAGATAATCTACTAACCGAAAAACCCTGCTGAATCGAAAGGAAATGAGCAGATTTTGATAAGCGGTCCACCACAACCCAGATAGCATCATTCTTTTTAAACGTTTTTGGTAACCCAGTTACAAAATCCATAGAAATGCCATCCCACTTCCACACTGGAATATCTAATGGTTGAAGCAAACCACTGGCTCTCTGATGTTCGGTCTTAACTTGCTGGCAAGTGAGACATCTGCCGACATACCTAGCTACATCCTCTTTCATCGCATTCCACCAAAAACGTTGACGAAGATCCCGATACATCTTTGTAGATCCGGGGTGGATAGAGAATGGCGAACTGTGCGCCTCGGCTAACAATGACTCTCGTAGGGTGGAATCATCTGGCACACATAACCGGTTTCCACACCAGACTACCCCATCCTCATCAATTCGGAATTCTGACTGCTTACCAACCTCCAAATTCTGTACAATAGTCCAAAGTTCTCCATCTTCTTGTTGAGCACTTTTGATTCGCGAGATTAAGTCGGGCTCGATCTGAAATCTAGCTAAATAACCGTCCGCGTCACCAAAATAGATACCAATACCCATCTTATCAAGATCGGAGATAATCTGCGGTTGCAACTGAAGAGAAGAAATCGATCCAAAATTCTTTCGGCTAAGAGCATCGGCCACAACATTGGCTTTTCCCGGGTGGTACTGAATGTTGGCGTCATAATCTTTTAACAACTCTAACCAACGTCTCTGTCTCATGTTTAACTCCTTCTATGTAAAGATGTACTTCAAGCTCTTATGATCAGTGAAAATATCACAATTCTCCCCGTACAAATAATGTCGCCAGATCTTAAGAGCAAAGATGACGGCAGCAAGTTCAAGATCATGCGTCGGGTAATTAACTTCATACGGTTTCAACTGACATGAGGCATAAGCAATAACTTTATCATGTTGCATCAATACACATCCAAGCCCGTTCTTCAAGGCATCACTATAGATCTTATATCCACCTGTACCCGATGGAAGCGCAAGAATCGGGGCAGACACCAACCTTTTCTTCAACTCCTGAAAACTCTTTTCTCTAGCATCGTTCCAAGAGTACTTAACCCCTTTCCTCATAAGTTGTGTGAGGGGTAAAGCAATGGTTGAAAAACCTTCAACGAATCTACGATAGTAACCCGCAAGACCAAGGAAACTGCGAACTTCTGTGACTGAGGTAGGTGTAGGCCATTTAGTGATTGCCTCCACCTTAGCTGGATCCATAGAAATACCATCGGCGGAAACAACATGACCAAGAAAAGCTACTTGATCTAGCCAGAACTCGCACTTCGAGAATTTTGCGTAAAGTTTCTTTCTACGCAAAATATCGAGTACAATACGAAGATGATCCTCATGGTCTTCCTTACTCTTAGAGTAAATCAGAATATCATCGATGAAGACTATGACAAATTTATCAAGAAACTCATGGAAGACTCGGTTCATAAGATCCATGAAAACAGCCGGTGCATTGGTTAACCCGAATGGCATAACCAGAAACTCATAGTGACCATATCGAGTGCGGAAAGCAGACTTATGAACATCAGAATCTTTGATCTTCAGTTGATGATAACCAGACCTTAGATCAATCTTAGAAAAACATTTAGCACCTTGAAGTTCGTCAAACAAATCATCAATGCGAGGAAGCGGATAACGATTTCGAATGGTAATTTTATTTAGCTCCCGATAGTCGATGCAGAGTCTCATAGAACCATCCTTCTTTTTTTACGAACAAGACTGGTGCACCCCAAGGCGAGACGCTTGGTCTGATAAACCCAAGTTCCAAAAATTCTTGTAGTTGTACCTTGAGTTCCTTGAGCTCAAGAGGTGCCATACGATACGGCGCCTTAGAAATTGGCTCTGCACCCGGAATAAGATCAATGATGAACTCCACCTCGCGATCTGGCGGAAGTCCGGGCAACTCCTTAGGAAAAACATCAGGAAAATCACAAACGATTGGATAATTAGAGATATCAGGTTCCTCGGAAGATGCAACTTTCACCGAAGCTAAAAATGCTGCACAACCGTGTGTAAGAAACTTTTGAGCCTTAAGTGCAGAAATAATCTTCAATGGTTTGCGTGGTCGAGTACCCTGATAAACAAGTTCAGGATTTAGAGGATTCCCAAACAGAACACGACGAGTCTGACATTCAATCGAAACGTTATGTTGCGATAGCCAATCCATACCAAAAATAATGTCAAAATCACTCATGTGAATAGGATACAAATCAGCTGCACGAATGATGGAATCGATTCGAATGGGACAATCTCTGTAGACATGAGATATAAAAGATGCATCCTTAAAAGGAGTGGATATAACCAGAGGACACTCTAAGGCGGTAGGTACGGACTTCAAATACTTAGCAACAAAAAGTGATACAACAGAATGTGTAGCACCCGTATCAAAAAGAGCATACAAATCACCTTCACCAATATACACATAACCAGAAACCGTACCTATAACAGTAAAACAAAATTCACACTACGATGAAGAGAAACAAAAATTCACATTCAAAATCCATATTACGATGATAAGGAAACCAAACCCGTACCTGGGGCATTAGCTGCATCATTAGCTGTCAGTGCGAAAACTCGTCCTCCGGTGGGTCTAGCATTTCCTCCAGTATTAGCTTTTGGGTTCATCTGAGGGCATTCCTTAATCTGATGACCCGCTTCTCCACATTTATAACAAAGACCTTCAGCTTTACGACAACGCCCTCCATGAGTTTTCCCGCAAGTGGCACAAGGAGGGTAACGGTTCTGAGGCGGGTTTTGAGGCTGAGCTTGATTTTGTTGTGCTGGCCTTGGGTTCTGATTTCGGTTTCTCACATTACGTGGCTGATTATTATGGTTTCGATCAAAACGGTGCCCACGGTCACGAGAGTGATCATTGCCGTCCTGAGAAGAAGAATTTCCCTGATTATTATCCCTAGGCCGTTTACGACTCTCGTCAAAAACCCTCTGACGATGCTTCTTATCATTGTCCAGATTCTTAACAGCATCCACAATCTCGTTAATGTAAGCAAATCGAAGGTTAAGAATAAACTTCCTATCTCTGTCACAAATAGCCCATTTGAAACGATCGGTTTGCTGCTCATGAGTACCTGCAGCCGGGCCTAGAAAACTCACAAGACGACAGAAACGAGCCTTAAATTCCGTGATCGGCTCATCATTATTCTGCATAACCGTAGCATATTCCCTCAGATACTCGCTACGGTCTGCATCAGTGAAGTACTGCTGATAGAATAGAGTACGAAAATCAGTCCAAGGTAGAGTAGCAGCATACTGATCACCTCCCCGAGCATCCTTCAGAGTCTTCCACCAGCGGTGTGCATCATCCTCCAACTTATAGCTAGCGAGCCTGACCTTAAACACGTCATCGACTCCCAAAACCTCAAACAACTTCTCAATATGGGCTATCCAATTTTCTGCTTCAACTGGAGTGGCAGCAGTACTAAAAGATTTTGGCTTTTGCTTTTGAAAACGCTCCAGCCAGACATGAATGCCATCAGGAGGATTAGCATTAGCATTCGCATTAGCATTGGCATTAGCGTTGGCGTTAGCGTTAGCATTGGCATTGGCGTTAGCCTGCTGCAACTGTTGGATCAAGTTAGGAACTAAACCCGTAATCGCCGCATTTACAGCTTCAGCGATGAGGGTCTCAAGGGGAACATCGCCAGAAGCTTCAACATCATCATTAGTGTTGTTCGTACGTTTAGGACCCATTCTGAAAAGAAGATACACGTGTAAGCAGAGAAAAGCATTTAAATTGTGCGGAGAATGACAAGAGTGAATCATAACCCTTCGTCTACCCATTACCTCACATGTTTCGTTATTTACGATTAAGTTTTCTACAGGAAAGAGCCTGGGCTCTGATACCATAACTGTCACACCCCAACCCGAAACAGGCTGACGTGTCACACTTACAGATATCAAATACAAAACAATGTCCATAAAACGTTAAATAGAAATCCAACGGAATAATAAAGCTCAAAATAGAGTTTCAAACTTATGTCTTATTAAAATTAAAATGCAAAAACTAAATGTCTTTTAGCACTCGAACATCAACTCTCATCCCTGATTTCCCTGGTTTTCCCGATTACCTGCGAGACAAATAAGAAAACACAAAAAGAAAACTACGGCTGAGCCAAAAATTGCCCAGTAACGGAAAGAACAACAGTACATATAAAAGCGGTTTAAAGAAGCGAAATTTCAAAACGGAATACTGAAACAAAATTTGGTACAAGTCTATAACGAAACTTATTCAAAGCTTATCATATCATATCAGAGAACATATACTAACTTACACGACTATAATGTAGCAATAAAACATGTCGTGTAATCGGAAGCACCCATAGCCAAAACAAAAGGGGTACATAGGTAGCTAATCCATGCACCAATGAGATAGTGAGTGTGGCGTGCACCCATTATTCTATATCCACATACAAAAACACATACACATAACAAAGCTAAGATCGATCTATACGCCTCTAGGGGCCAAGTGCTACACTAACACAACTAGAGACGCCGTGAAAATTTATAATGCACTGTCACGAACAGTACCATGCCGTTGACGCCCAAACGACATGTCAAAACAAAGTGCCAGGGTGACAGAGTACAAAAGTCGGATATCGAATAAATACTTATGAGGACTAAGGAACATGCAACAATGAGCTCAAATTTAAGGTATATTGCATGCTATCCAAAAATCCGTACTACAAAGTAACGGACCGAATTTATATATATAAATATATACTATAAAGAGAAGGAAACAGAATCTGTACCTTAGTTGAGCAAAGCAAAAGCAAACACAATATGTCTTCAATGAGTACACGAACCTAAATTAATTTTATGATAGAATAAGCACATTAATTGACTCATTCATTAAAGTTTTCCCGGCGATCAGGTACCCGAATTTAACCATTTTTAATTTAATAGTCAAAACTATTTGGGTTATAAACATTATATAAAAATGCATATATTTGTCGAAAACGGATTTTTTTTTACGTATTGTTTATCTTATTCAAAACTTACAATAATTTTATTAGCAACCACAAAAAGTACGAATTTAAAATATAATGTTTTAAACCTTTAGATTTATAAAGATCTGATTTAGTAAACCAACCTAATCTTTATGGACCATACCTCATCTTCATACAAGATTAAACCAAAACACACACAGTACACAAGCACACCATACTCTAACTTAATACACACCATACACACCAGAGAAGTAACACATTCATTCACAACAACAAAACATACATATTTATACCCACAAAATGGCACGCACCTACACAAGAGAATGACCATACTCACAATAATTAGAGACACATCATTACATATAATATTGACTTGTAGTATGTAGCTTACACACATCACGGATCTATGTATATATATACCACACACACACTAGAACAAGCACATGCATATTTTCGAAGCACAGATCCCTTTCTCCTTAAACATACTTACTAGCAAGCTAACCGGAAACCTCAAGGTCGCCAGTGAATTAACCCAAACCCAAACCGAGACCTAAACCCAACTCGGTACCTCCCCATTTCGGATTATCGCCAGAAAATTTCATAACCAGAAGTCATCATCGAAACTCGAATCATAAAATAATATGTTTAAATCTTACCTCACGAACAGGAACGCAAAGGACGGATCAAAAGGCGAAGTTAGGTTAGAAACCCAACCGTCCGGTTACGATTAGCCGATATCGATTGCGGTGGCTGGTTCGCGGCGGAGACGCGGTCAGTCGGTGTGGTGCAACGAAGCTCGACAGAACACGCGCAACAAAGATTAGAAAGAGATTTTGATTGCAAGCTTTGAAAGCTCTTTTCTTTCTCCTTTTCTTTAAACGACTTATGTAGAGTAATTGATCCCACATGCTTCGGTAGGTTCGTTCGTTAGGAATGACATTTGAATTTTGGATATAGACTTGAACGGAATGATAGGATCCAGATTGGAATTAGTTGATTATATTAAGTGTGTTATATGTCAAGGTTGTGTTATAGTTTTCGTATAGGATGGTTTTTAGAAAGACGGTAAATTCAGAAAACGATGTGGGTCTTAATTTATATAAAATCATAGTCGGTCAACTAATTTGATAAGAATTAGATACCGAAGAAAAAGGTTGGATATGCACTTTGAATTTGAAGCTAATCTACGATGCTTATCTATTTACACGTTGGTTTCTTTTTTCTTTTTTTTTTTGACCCCTTGAGTAGCAACAGCTCAATACAATAGGTAGTATTATTACTTTGTTAATTATTATTATTATGCATAGAAGTACATATATAATTTTTTGAATTATTATTAAACACATTGTCTAATGTTATTTTGACAATTAAAATTATATGTATCCGGAATTTCTGAGTGTTATAATTCTACCCTCCTAAAAAAAAAATTTGTCCTCAAAATTGCTAGGTATGGGTAGAAATTTATCTAAAAATGTCATAGACGGAAAGTAGAGTTGAAGTAACAAGATCTAGATATATGCTCATCACATATAAACACAGAGCATCAAAAGCGACATCACAACCTAACTAAAACATATCAAAATTCATATGCGAACAAATATAATAGGGAAGCTAACCTGAAATACGGAGTACTAAGATGTAAACAGATTCGGGTACTGGGAACGGATCGTATCTTCCACCTCCCAAGTAGCTTCACGTTCAGAATGATTCTTCCAGAGAACTTTAACGAAAGGAATAACTTTATTTCGCATGATGCGCTCATGTCGATCAAGAATGGTTTCGGGTTCCTCTTCGAAAGATAAGTCCTCCCGAATTTGATGTAATGGATAGTTCACAACGTGTAACGGATGATAGTTGTATCCCCGAAGAAGAGACACGTGAAAAACATTATGCACATGCGCTAGCTGAGGTGGCAAAGCCAAACGATAAGAAACTTCCCCAACTCTGTCAAGGATCTCAAACGGACCGATGAATCTAGGGCTAGGCTTCCCTTTGATCCCAAAACGGCGAATGCCTTTGCAAGGCGAAACTCGCAAGAACACCCGATCACCAACCTTAAACTCTAATGGTCGACGATGTCGGTCTGCATAACTTTTCTGTCGACTCTGAGCTTCCTTTAACTTTTCTCGAGCAATAGCAACTTTTTCACTCGTGATCTGCACTAATTCAGGTCCTTCAATAATTTTCTCGCCAACCTCTTCCCAACAGATAGGAGCTCTACACTTCCGACCATAAAGAAGTTCGAACGGTGCCATATCAATACTAGCTTGCCAACTATTGTTGTAGGCAAACTCAACAAGACAAAGATACTCATCCCAGTTTCCAGTCCACTCTAAAGCACATGCTCGAAGCATATCCTCAAGTGTCTGAATCGTACGTTCCGACTGACCGTCGGTCTGAGGATGAAATGCGGTGCTGAATCTCAATCTGGTGCCCCAAGCGGCTTGAAAACCTTTCCAAAAACGAGACGTGAACCGAGGGTCTCGATCAGAAACAATAGAGACAGGGGTACCATGGAGTCGAATAATTTCTCGAGTGAAGATCTCAGATAATCTACTAACCGAAAAACCCTGCTGAATCGAAAGGAAATGAGCAGATTTTGATAAGCGGTCCACCACAACCCAGATAGCATCATTCTTTTTAAACGTTTTTGGTAACCCAGTTACAAAATCCATAGAAATGCCATCCCACTTCCACACTGGAATATCTAATGGTTGAAGCAAACCACTGGCTCTCTGATGTTCGGTCTTAACTTGCTGGCAAGTGAGACATCTGCCGACATACCTAGCTACATCCTCTTTCATCGCATTCCACCAAAAACGTTGACGAAGATCCCGATACATCTTTGTAGATCCGGGGTGGATAGAGAATGGCGAACTGTGCGCCTCGGCTAACAATGACTCTCGTAGGGTGGAATCATCTGGCACACATAACCGGTTTCCACACCAGACTACCCCATCCTCATCAATTCGGAATTCTGACTGCTTACCAACCTCCAAATTCTGTACAATAGTCCAAAGTTCTCCATCTTCTTGTTGAGCACTTTTGATTCGCGAGATTAAGTCGGGCTCGATCTGAAATCTAGCTAAATAACCGTCCGCGTCACCAAAATAGATACCAATACCCATCTTATCAAGATCGGAGATAATCTGCGGTTGCAACTGAAGAGAAGAAATCGATCCAAAATTCTTTCGGCTAAGAGCATCGGCCACAACATTGGCTTTTCCCGGGTGGTACTGAATGTTGGCGTCATAATCTTTTAACAACTCTAACCAACGTCTCTGTCTCATGTTTAACTCCTTCTATGTAAAGATGTACTTCAAGCTCTTATGATCAGTGAAAATATCACAATTCTCCCCGTACAAATAATGTCGCCAGATCTTAAGAGCAAAGATGACGGCAGCAAGTTCAAGATCATGCGTCGGGTAATTAACTTCATACGGTTTCAACTGACATGAGGCATAAGCAATAACTTTATCATGTTGCATCAATACACATCCAAGCCCGTTCTTCAAGGCATCACTATAGATCTTATATCCACCTGTACCCGATGGAAGCGCAAGAATCGGGGCAGACACCAACCTTTTCTTCAACTCCTGAAAACTCTTTTCTCTAGCATCGTTCCAAGAGTACTTAACCCCTTTCCTCATAAGTTGTGTGAGGGGTAAAGCAATGGTTGAAAAACCTTCAACGAATCTACGATAGTAACCCGCAAGACCAAGGAAACTGCGAACTTCTGTGACTGAGGTAGGTGTAGGCCATTTAGTGATTGCCTCCACCTTAGCTGGATCCATAGAAATACCATCGGCGGAAACAACATGACCAAGAAAAGCTACTTGATCTAGCCAGAACTCGCACTTCGAGAATTTTGCGTAAAGTTTCTTTCTACGCAAAATATCGAGTACAATACGAAGATGATCCTCATGGTCTTCCTTACTCTTAGAGTAAATCAGAATATCATCGATGAAGACTATGACAAATTTATCAAGAAACTCATGGAAGACTCGGTTCATAAGATCCATGAAAACAGCCGGTGCATTGGTTAACCCGAATGGCATAACCAGAAACTCATAGTGACCATATCGAGTGCGGAAAGCAGACTTATGAACATCAGAATCTTTGATCTTCAGTTGATGATAACCAGACCTTAGATCAATCTTAGAAAAACATTTAGCACCTTGAAGTTCGTCAAACAAATCATCAATGCGAGGAAGCGGATAACGATTTCGAATGGTAATTTTATTTAGCTCCCGATAGTCGATGCAGAGTCTCATAGAACCATCCTTCTTTTTTTACGAACAAGACTGGTGCACCCCAAGGCGAGACACTTGGTCTGATAAACCCAAGTTCCAAAAATTCTTGTAGTTGTACCTTGAGTTCCTTGAGCTCAAGAGGTGCCATACGATACGGCGCCTTAGAAATTGGCTCTGCACCCGGAATAAGATCAATGATGAACTCCACCTCGCGATCTGGCGGAAGTCCGGGCAACTCCTTAGGAAAAACATCAGGAAAATCACAAACGATTGGATAATTAGAGATATCAGGTTCCTCGGAAGATGCAACTTTCACCGAAGCTAAAAATGCTGCACAACCGTGTGTAAGAAACTTTTGAGCCTTAAGTGCAGAAATAATCTTCAATGGTTTGCGTGGTCGAGTACCCTGATAAACAAGTTCAGGATTTAGAGGATTCCCAAACAGAACACGACGAGTCTGACATTCAATCGAAACGTTATGTTGCGATAGCCAATCCATACCAAAAATAATGTCAAAATCACTCATGTGAATAGGATACAAATCAGCTGCACGAATGATGGAATCGATTCGAATGGGACAATCTCTGTAGACATGAGATATAAAAGATGCATCCTTAAAAGGAGTGGATATAACCAGAGGACACTCTAAGGCGGTAGGTACGGACTTCAAATACTTAGCAACAAAAAGTGATACAACAGAATGTGTAGCACCCGTATCAAAAAGAGCATACAAATCACCTTCACCAATATACACATAACCAGAAACCGTACCTATAACAGTAAAACAAAAATTCACACTACGATGAAGAGAAACAAAAATTCACATTCAAAATCCATATTACGATGATAAGGAAACCAAACCCGTACCTGGGGCATTAGCTGCATCATTAGCTGTCAGTGCGAAAACTCGTCCTCCGGTGGGTCTAGCATTTCCTCCAGTATTAGCTTTTGGGTTCATCTGAGGGCATTCCTTAATCTGATGACCCGCTTCTCCACATTTATAACAAAGACCTTCAGCTTTACGACAACGCCCTCCATGAGTTTTCCCGCAAGTGGCACAAGGAGGGTAACGGTTCTGAGGCGGGTTTTGAGGCTGAGCTTGATTTTGTTGTGCTGGCCTTGGGTTCTGATTTCGGTTTCTCACATTACGTGACTGATTATTATGGTTTCGATCAAAACGGTGCCCACGGTCACGAGAGTGATCATTGCCGTCCTGAGAAGAAGAATTTCCCTGATTATTATCCCTAGGCCGTTTACGACTCTCGTCAAAAACCCTCTGACGATGCTTCTTATCATTGTCCAGATTCTTAACAGCATCCACAATCTCGTTAATGTAAGCAAATCGAAGGTTAAGAATAAACTTCCTATCTCTGTCACAAATAGCCCATTTGAAACGATCGGTTTGCTGCTCATGAGTACCTGCAGCCGGGCCTAGAAAACTCACAAGACGACAGAAACGAGCCTTAAATTCCGTGATCGGCTCATCATTATTCTGCATAACCGTAGCATATTCCCTCAGATACTCGCTACGGTCTGCATCAGTGAAGTACTGCTGATAGAATAGAGTACGAAAATCAGTCCAAGGTAGAGTAGCAGCATACTGATCACCTCCCCGAGCATCCTTCAGAGTCTTCCACCAGCGGTGTGCATCATCCTCCAACTTATAGCTAGCGAGCCTGACCTTAAACACGTCATCGACTCCCAAAACCTCAAACAACTTCTCAATATGGGCTATCCAATTTTCTGCTTCAACTGGAGTGGCAGCAGTACTAAAAGATTTTGGCTTTTGCTTTTGAAAACGCTCCAGCCAGACATGAATGCCATCAGGAGGATTAGCATTCGCATTAGCATTGGCATTAGCGTTGGCGTTAGCGTTAGCATTGGCATTGGCGTTAGCCTGCTGCAACTGTTGGATTAAGTTAGGAACTAAACCCGTAATCGCCGCATTTACAGCTTCAGCGATGAGGGTCTCAAGGGGAACGTCGCCAGAAGCTTCAACATCATCATTAGTGTTGTTCGTACGTTTAGGACCCATTCTGAAAAGAAGATACACGTGTAAGCAAAGAAAAGCATTTAAATTGTGCGGAGAATGACAAGAGTGAATCCTAACCCTTCGTCTACCCATTACCTCACATGTTTCGTTATTTACGTTTAAGTTTTCTACAGGAAAGAGCCTGGGCTCTGATACCATAACTGTCACACCCCAACCCGAAACAGGCTGACGTGTCACACTTACAGATATCAAATACAAAACAATGTCCATAAAACGTTAAATAGAAATCCAACGGAATAATAAAGCTCAAAATAGAGTTTCAAACTTATGTCTTATTAAAATTAAAATGCAAAAACTAAATGTCTTTTAGCACTCGAACATCAACTCTCATCCCTGATTTCCCTGGTTTTCCCGATTACCTGCGAGACAAATAAGAAAACACAAAAAGAAAACTACGGCTGAGCCAAAAATTGCCCAGTAACGGAAAGAACAACAGTACATATAAAAGCGGTTTAAAGAAGCGAAATTTCAAAACGGAATACTGAAACAAAATTTGGTACAAGTCTATAACGAAACTTATTCAAAGCTTATCATATCATATCAGAGAACATATACTAACTTACACGACTATAATGTAGCAATAAAACATGTCGTGTAATCGGAAGCACCCATAGCCAAAACAAAAGGGGTACATAGGTAGCTAATCCATGCACCAATGAGATAGTGAGTGTGGCGTGCACCCATTATTCTATATCCACATACAAAAACACATACACATAACAAAGCTAAGATCGATCTATACGCCTCTAGGGGCCAAGTGCTACACTAACACAACTAGAGACGCCGTGAAAATTTATAATGCACTGTCACGAACAGTACCATGCCGTTGACGCCCAAACGACATGTCAAAACAAAGTGCCAGGGTGACAGAGTACAAAAGTCGGATATCGAATAAATACTTATGAGGACTAAGGAACATGCAACAATGAGCTCAAATTTAAGGTATATTGCATGCTATCCAAAAATCCGTACTACAAAGTAACGGACCGAATTTATATATATAAATATATACTATAAAGAGAAGGAAACAGAATCTGTACCTTAGTTGAGCAAAGCAAAAGCAAACACAATATGTCTTCAATGAGTACACGAACCTAAATTAATTTTATGATAGAATAAGCACATTAATTGACTCATTCATTAAAGTTTTCCCGGCGATCAGGTACCCGAATTTAACCATTTTTAATTTAATAGTCAAAACTATTTGGGTTATAAACATTATATAAAAATGCATATATTTGTCGAAAACGGATTTCTTTTTTTTACGTATTATTTATCTTATTCAAAACTTACAATAATTTTATTAGCAACCACAAAAAGTACGAATTTAAAATATAATGTTTTAAACCTTTAGATTTATAAAGATCTGATTTAGTAAACCAACCTAATCTTTATGGACCATACCTCATCTTCATACAAGATTAAACCAAAACACACACAGTACACATGCACACCATACTCTAACTTAATACACACCATACACACCAGAGAAGTAACACATCCATTCACAACAACAAAACATACATATTTATACCCACAAAATGGCACGCACCTACACAAGAGAATGACCATACTCACAATAATTAGAGACACATCATTACATATAATATTGACTTGTAGTATGTAGCTCACACATATCACGGATCTATGTATATATATACCACACACACACTAGAACAAGCACATGCATATTTTCGAAGCACAGATCCCTTTCTCCTTAAACATACTTACTAGCAAGCTAACCGGAAACCTCAAGGTCGCCGGTGAATTAACCCAAACCCAAACCGAGACCTAAACCCAACTCGGTACCTCCCCATTTCGGATTATCGCCGGAAAATTTCATAACCAGAAGTCATCATCGAAACTCGAATCATAAAATAATATGTTTAAATCTTACCTCACGAACAGGAACGCAAAGGATGGATCAAAAGGCGAAGTTAGGTTAGAAACCCAACCGTCCGGTTACGATTATCCGATATCGATTGCGGTGGCTGGTTCGCGGTGGAGACGCGGTCAGGCGGTGTGGTGCAACGAAGCTCGACAGAACACGCGCAACAATGATTAGAAAGAGATTTTGATTGCAAGCTTTGAAAGCTCTTTTCTTTCTCCTTTTCTTTAAACGACTTATGTAGAGTAATTGATCCCACATGCTTCGGTAGGTTCGTTCGTTAGGAATGACATTTGAATTTTGGATATAGACTTGAACGGAATGATAGGATCCAGATTGGAATTAGTTGATTATATTAAGTGTGTTATATGTCAAGGTTGTGTTATAGTTTTCGTATAGGATGGTTTTTAGAAAGACGGTCAATTCAGAAAACGATGTGGGTCTTAATTTATATAAAATCATAGTCGGTCAACTAATTTGATAAGAATTAGATACCGAAGAAAAAGGTTGGATATGCACTTTGAATTTGAAGCTAATCTACGATGCTTATCTATTTACACGTTGGTTTCTTTTTTTTTTTTTTTTTTTTTTTTGACCCCTTGAGTAGCAACAGCTCAATACAATAGGTAATATTATTACTTTGTTAATTATTATTATTATGCATAGAAGTACATATATAATTTTTTGAATTATTATTAAACACATTGTCTAATGTTATTTTGACAATTAAAATTATATGTATCCGGAATTTCTGAGTGTTATGGATATAATCACAAAAAGTTGCGTGGCTCAGCTGGTTGCTTGTTGTTGAATCAGTCGGGCTCGGGTTCGAGTCCCGGCACCAACACAATTTTTTTGAAACATTTTTATACATAACTGTATATATATATACATATAATAATTATAATAAAAAAATGTTACGAATAATTTTAAAACGCACTAAAACGTCGAGATTCGACGAGTTTTATTAAATAATTATCTGTATAAGGTGTTTAAAACATACATTGTTTAAGTCAAACTTATCATTTTTTTTTAATAGGGAAAATATGCGATGTTACAGTATCACCCTCACCAGTGAAAGCCAGAGCTTGGTTACCAACATCTCCATAGAGGTCCTTAGTGTCAAGGCCAGCAAACGGATCATCTTCACCAGCAGGAGGGGTGGAATCAATCTTCAAAGCCTGGAGGGGGAAGGACTTTCAAATACCTGCTCCAAATCAGGAACTCTTGACGAATTAGCAGGTTTAAGACGCTTCGAACTGCCTTCCCCACCATCAGCTCCCTCTAACATGATCCTAAGGGGCCTCTTTGACACATATGAGCTAAAGACCTCATTGGCCACCTCCTTCTTCAAACCTTCTGGCTCCAAATCTTGTAGGAAGGAGATAGGTTGCTGGGAAGCCTTAGCAATGGCTGCAATGTAAGGGTAAGTGGAAAGCTTCCTCGCCTTCACAGCATTCACAAACTCTTCCCCAGAAGAAGGCTTAAAAGATGGTAGCTCCTCGATTTTCTGGCCCTCCTCGCCTGCCTTGAAACCATCCTGGATTCCCCCATGACGACCGAAGGCTATGGCCTTGGCATAAATGTCAGCTAATGGAGCATTGAATTAAATCAATTAAGTATGATTAAATTGTAAAACTAGATAAAGTAATATTTTTACAGAAATTTAAACCACCAAAATGTTTTATATGATTATAAATATCACTACAAAAATTTTGGTGTTAAAATGATTAAAAATGAATTTTCTATGAATTAATTATGATTTTAACAAAATAAATACATTAAAAATAATAAATAAATATTTTTCAGAAAAATAAAATTATAAACATAAACTTTAGAGTTTTGTGAAGCTATGATAAATTTTATAAAAATTTTGGACTACGTTTGCTATTTTTAATAATTAATCATATTTATATAAATATTATATAAAGAAATTGAAAAAAAGAAAAGCTGAAACAATTAAAAAAAACGCCCCTCCTGCTGGGCTCGAACCCTGACCATGAATGTGCAAGGCCACGCCCAGACCAACTGGTCTGGGTGTGTGTTTGTTAATTTGTTGTGATCTCTTATTTTCTTATGCAGAAACCTGCAGACTAAAAATCCCCAATTTAAATCCTTATAAACCCTACTCTCCTAATCCTTTCAATAAACCTCGATTCTGATACAGATCAAGAACAAAACATTGGGGCTATTGTAATACATCTAAAACCGATCCTATACCATGCTTAACATCATACTTACGTGAATCTGTTGGGGGTTAATTGAAGAACCACTTTCGTGCATCATATGCTTTGATTCTGAACGATCGTGAGTTTATTTGAGAAGAATGATAAAGGGGTTCTCTTAATCGGCCTCTTGTGAAGGTGTGTGTGGGTTTGATTGTGATAAAACGGACTAAATATGAAGAATTGAAAATCGTATTATGGTAAGTTTATAATTATCGCTAATCAACGAAATTGACCCATTAATCCCGCTAATTAACGCGTGATTATCAGCAGATGGATGCGAAAATAGTTGTAGACCCCATACAGACCAAAAATCGTTTCCAATTATAACACTAGGCGCGTTAATTAAAACTCAATTGCATATGGTAACTGGGTGTTGACTTTCAATGGTCAACAGACGAGATTTAGGAAGGGTTTTTAATCTATTTAAGTTGGATATTGTCACACCCCAACCCGAAACAGGCTGACGTGTCACACTTACAGATATCAAATACCAAACAGTGTCCATAAAACGTTAAATAGAAATCCAACGGAATAATAAAGCTCAAAATAGAGTTTCAAACTTATGTCTTATTAAAATTAAAATGCAAAAACTAAATGTCTTTTAGCACTCGAACATCAACTCTCATCCCTGATTTCCCTGGTTTTCCCGATTACCTGCGAGACAAATAAGAAAACACAAAAAGAAAACTACGGCTGAGCCAAAAATTGCCCAGTAACGGAAAGAACAACAGTACATATAAAAGCGGTTTAAAGAAGCGAAATTTCAAAACGGAATACTGAAACAAAATTTGGTACAAGTCTATAACGAAACTTATTCAAAGCTTATCATATCATATCAGAGAACATATACTAACTTACACGACTATAATGTAGCAATAAAACATGTCGTGTAATCGGAAGCACCCATAGCCAAAACAAAAGGGGTACATAGGTAGCTAATCCATGCACCAATGAGATAGTGAGTGTGGCGTGCACCCATTATTCTATATCCACATACAAAAACACATACACATAACAAAGCTAAGATCGATCTATACGCCTCTAGGGGCCAAGTGCTACACTAACACAACTAGAGACGCCGTGAAAATTTATAATGCACTGTCACGAACAGTACCATGCCGTTGACGCCCAAACGACATGTCAAAACAAAGTGCCAGGGTGACAGAGTACAAAAGTCGGATATCGAATAAATACTTATGAGGACTAAGGAACATGCAACAATGAGCTCAAATTTAAGGTATATTGCATGCTATCCAAAAATCCGTACTACAAAGTAACGGACCGAATTTATATATATAAATATATACTATAAAGAGAAGGAAACAGAATCTGTACCTTAGTTGAGCAAAGCAAAAGCAAACACAATATGTCTTCAATGAGTACACGAACCTAAATTAATTTTATGATAGAATAAGCACATTAATTGACTCATTCATTAAAGTTTTCCCGGCGATCAGGTACCCGAATTTAACCATTTTTAATTTAATAGTCAAAACTATTTGGGTTATAAACATTATATAAAAATGCATATATTTGTCGAAAACGGATTTCTTTTTTTTACGTATTATTTATCTTATTCAAAACTTACAATAATTTTATTAGCAACCACAAAAAGTACGAATTTAAAATATAATGTTTTAAACCTTTAGATTTATAAAGATCTGATTTAGTAAACCAACCTAATCTTTATGGACCATACCTCATCTTCATACAAGATTAAACCAAAACACACACAGTACACATGCACACCATACTCTAACTTATAACACACCATACACACCAGAGAAGTAACACATCCATTCACAACAACAATCCATACATATTTATACCCACAAAATGGCACGCACCTACACAAGAGAATGACCATACTCACAATAATTAGAGACACATCATTACATATAATATTGACTTGTAGTATGTAGATCACACACATCACGGATCTATGTATATATATACCACACACACACTAGAACAAGCACATGCATATTTTCGAAGCACAGATCCCTTTCTCCTTAAACATACTTACTAGCAAGCTAACCGGAAACCTCAAGGTCGCAGGTGAATTAACCCAAACCCAAACCGAGACCTAAACCCAACTCGGTACCTCCCCATTTCGGATTATCGCCGGAAAATTTCATAACCAGAAGTCATCATCGAAACTCGAATCATAAAATAATATGTTTAAATCTTACCTCACGAACAGGAACGCAAAGGACGGATCAAAAGGCGAAGTTAGGTTAGAAACCCAACCGTCCGGTTACGATTAGCCGATATCGATTGCGGTGGCTGGTTCGCGGCGGAGACGCGGTCAGGCGGTGTGGTGCAACGAAGCTCGACAGAACACGCGCAACAAAGATTAGAAAGAGATTTTGATTGCAAGCTTTGAAAGCTCTTTTCTTTCTCCTTTTCTTTAAACGACTTATGTAGAGTAATTGATCCCACATGCTTCGGTAGGTTCGTTCGTTAGGAATGACATTTGAATTTTGGATATAGACTTGAACGGAATGATAGGATCCAGATTGGAATTAGTTGATTATATTAAGTGTGTTATATGTCAAGGTTGTGTTATAGTTTTCGTATAGGATGGTTTTTAGAAAGACGGTCAATTCAGAAAACGATGTGGGTCTTAATTTATATAAAATCATAGTCGGTCAACTAATTTGATAAGAATTAGATACCGAAGAAAAAGGTTGGATATGCACTTTGAATTTGAAGCTAATCTACGATGCTTATCTATTTACACGTTGGTTTCTTCTTTTTTTTTTTTTTTTTTTTTTTTTGACCTCTTGAGTAGCAACAGCTCAATACAATAGGTAGTATTATTACTTTGTTAATTATTATTATTATGCATAGAAGTACATATATAATTTTTTGAATTATTATTAAACACATTGTCTAATGTTATTTTGACAATTAAAATTATATGTATCCGGATGTTCTGAGTGTTATAGATATAATCACAAAAAGTTGTGTGGCTCAGCTGGTTGCTTGTTGTTGAATCAGTCGGGCTCGGGTTCGAGTCCCGGCACCAACACAATTTTTTTGAAACATTTTTATACATAACTGTATATATATATATATATATATATATACATATAATAATTATAATAAAAAAAATGTTACGAATAATTTTAAAATGCACTAAAACGTCGAGATTCGACGAGTTTTATTAAATAATTATCTGTATAAGGTGTTTAAAACATACATTGTTTAAGTCAAACTTATCATTTTTTTTAATAGGGAAAATATGCGATGTTACAGTATCACCCTCACCAGTGAAAGCCAGAGCTTGGTTACCAACATCTCCATAGAGGTCCTTAGTGTCAAGGCCAGCAAACGGATCATCTTCACCAACAGGAGGGGTGGAATCAATCTTCAAAGCCTAGAGGGGGAAGGACTTTCAACACCTGCTCCAAATCAGGAACTCTTGACGAATTAGCAGGTTTAAGACGCTTCGAACTGCCTTCCCCACCATCAGCTCCCTCTAACATGATCCTAAGGGGCCTCTTTGACACATATGAGCTAAAGACCTCATTGGCCACCTCCTTCTTCAAACCTTCTGGCTCCAAATCTTGTAGGAAGGAGATAGGTTGCTGGGAAGCCTTAGCAATGGCTGCAATGTAAGGGTAAGTGGAAAGCTCCATCGCCTTCACAGCATTCACAAACTCTTCCCCAGAAGAAGGCTTAAAAGATGGTAGCTCCTCGATTTTCTGGCCCTCCTCGCCTGCCTTGAAACCATCCTGGATTCCCCCATGACGACCGAAGGCTATGGCCTTGGCATAAATGTCAGCTAATGGAGCATTGAACTCCTGGGAATGCAACAGGTTGGTGACAAAACGGGCAACCCCCTTAGAAACCAACCACTCTTTCTCTTCAGTCAAACGATCCACTTGAGCCCTGAGCTCCATACCAACCTTCTCCACAGCAACCAGTTCTTGTTTAACCGCCTCCCTAGTCCGAGCTAGACCTTCCCTTTCCTCAGCAACTTTCACCTTCTAATCATTTAACCCTTTGAACATCTTGTCAAATTTATCCTTCTCCAAGCCAAGTTGGGTCCTGGATATGGCCAACTCATGAACCAGATCCTTCTCCCGTGCAACATACTTGGCTAATTCCTCTTTCACCTTCACCAGCTCAGTCTTGTGCTTCTCATAGGCACCCTTAACCTGCTCGCTTCAAAGTAACAAACCTCCCCACCTAGCCATCCCGTCCGGGAACAAAGATAAAAATTTACCAAAATGATAATACATCTTTTTCATCAAATCCTTGTCCACCCACTCCCTGTGTGTGGCCCTCTCCGCATCCGGGATGCAATGGTCAATCAAATCCCGACAGACGGAAGCCTTTTTCAAAACATAGGTACTCTTAACACCCCAATTTGGTACAAATACTCCTTCATCATGACCCTGCTGAACAGGGAATTAACACCAACATCGGCAATCGACTTCGAGCTCTCACCACCCTCAGCTTTTGACAACAATAACTTCTGATCTCCCCCCTTGATCACTACATCCTTAGGCTTTTTGAGCAAAGCATTATCTTTCTTAGGGGAAGACAATGTCAACTTGCCCTTCCCTGAGGCAGGTACACATCCCATGGCAGAAGCTATCAAGGAAGAGTTTTCATCCTCCTCTTCAATGACCAAGGGGATAGCAGGTATATTCCCTGGGCCAGAAGAAACACCCTAAAGTCGCTTGCTGGAGCGACGAACAGTAACAAACTTCTTCCCCGAAGGCTCTGCAGCAGTTGAGGATGACAAGATAACACTAGTATACTCCCCTTGGAAACGGACATGCTCGGTACTTACAACCACATTCTTCCCCTCCCCCAAGGTACGGACCTTGAACTTAACATCAGCAATGTCGTCCAGAGCAAGGAAATCAAGGGTACTCATTTCTGCAAAAAAAGGAAAAGAAATCAGAAAAGGGAACAAGTGAGCAAAAGTTAGGGAGAGAAAGTAAGCCTTAACGACACATACCCTCCCCACCATGATAAATCACAGGTTCAGTTTCAGGATCATCCCAATTAACACTCAGACCCATCATGACCAAAAAATCTTCAGCAAAGGTGCGGAGACGAGTAGGAAAAACACGAAGCTTTTCCAATAGCTTCTGTTCAAGAATGTCAGGGTCAGGCTCCCTCTCATTCAGAGGAGCATCAGAAGACCTCCTTGGAGCCTTAAAGGGCAGGAAATCATAGTTCAAAAAGAAAAACTTATCTTTCCAAGTAGACACAAGACCAATAACACTCGAAATTAGGGCCGGTTCACACTGAGTTTTTTCAAGGGTAAACAAGTTCCCATTTTTAGCCAACCTAAAGAATCGACGGTACATGGCCAGCGAAGGCTCATAACCGAGACAACGACACACGATTTCAACGTGGATGATTCGGGCTACACCAGAGGGACGCAACTGATCAAGACCAAGTTGATGATACTCGAGAACATTAAGAAAAAATTTAGAAAAGGGGTACCGAAGGTTACCCTGGTCGAACTGACGAGCGTAAACAGCTATCTTGCCTGGGGAAACAGAGGTTACTGGAGTCTTCCCTTTCGGAACGGAGGGTTTAAAAGACAGAGGGATACCAACCTTCGAACAAAAATGTTCGGCATCGGATTTAGATAACCGAGTAAACTGAGAAGCAAGATCGTTTTTAGACATAATGAAAAACAAGTGTGAAAGAAAAGAAGGTTACTTAGCAGGTTTTATAGAAGAAAAGAAAGATTCCGGCGAAGAGGCGATCGTGGGTGAAAGTGAGAAGTTTTACTAAAAAGGGAATGGAATGAGAAACTAGGAAGAGTTATCTCCTTTTATAAATTCAAAATTTGAAATTAATGATCCAAAACGGTTACCAAGGAAGTAAAACGCCCAGTTGTCCAGTAGGATGACATCAGCCTGGGCGCCCGTCAAATCAGTAGCCGCACGCAGCAGCTTATGGGACGTAAGTCTGCTCCCAATAAAGCAATGATGGCCATTAATATTAATTAAAAATAGGGTCATAATGAGGAACGAAGGGACATACATTTACATAAACAACTGGCGAAGGCACTACACAAATATAAGGCTCCCATGAGGGAGCTTGGAACCTGACAACTCCTCGGTACCAAGGTAAGATTGGCTAACATTGCCACCGAGGCAGGGGATAATTTACAAGTCACAAGCACTTATAACTTATTTACAAATGCTTATGACTGGGGGGCTGATGACGTGGGTCCTAAAACGACCACGTTTAATCCCTTATCAAAAAATAAAGCAAAGTGAAGTATTAAGGTTTGCCTGACTTATTGGAGCTGAACAGCTAATATAAGGCAGTCTGGCTGCCATACGGTAGCTATGCAGTACAAAGCAAACAGTAAAAACATTGGAAATGTAAAAAGGTACTTTGGCTTATTACTATAGGCATGAGACAAAACATCACACAGCTCCAAGCCATGCCTAGGAAGTAGTAAAAGCTGAAAATGTACTAAATGGGCAAAGTCTCACTGCAGGGAACAAAAAGAGAGTCAATCCTAACCAGGTATAGTAAGGATGCTACCATAAGGGAGCTCCTGAGCAGAATTCCGCTGCCTATATAAGGAGACCCTTAGGTTGTCATTCCACACACCCATTTCTCACTTCTTCTCCTTACTCTTACACTCTCTACTTTGTTATTCCTATACTCCAATCGAATATATAGTTATTCTCACGCCGGAGTCCAAACGCAAGAGGCCCCCTCCTGCGTTAAGGCTAACGGTGTCTGCTACCTTATGCAGGTCCTTCCAGGAGCTAGAGGATCCCCTAAATCATAACTTAAATCTAACATACCCTTAACTTATAAACCTAAACATCTCTTAACCTAATCCCGGTCATTTTCCTTGTTGTAGCAACACTTAACAAACAAACACAAACAGGAAATCGCGTTCGATAAGTGTTCGTGAACACGTTATTTTCTTAACAAACGAACACGAACAAGACCTTGTTCGTGTTCGTTAGGTTCGTTTACAACCCTAGTGGGGGTGGGTGGGTGTGTGTGGGTGGGTGGGTGGGGGGGGGGGGGGGGGTTGAGACTAAACCAAGCCTGAAAAAGGGGGTTTTCCAATTATCTTCAAGACTTTTTGGTGTTGGATAAAGTAGGAAACCGGTGTAAATCTATATATATATATATTTTTTACTTGTATTGAAGATTTGAAGGGACATCCGGTGGAAGTGGCGTAGCCTACAATCAAAAGATTAAGAGTTTATATCATGCATAGTATTTTGTTTAAAAAAATATTGCATGGTACAGGTTGGAGTTTATGTATCTTGAAATATCTAGGAGTTACTCTTGTAAGAATATAGGTTTTTTTTTTTCACCAAGGAGTGGCATATCCGGACGGATTTTTAGAGAGTTCCTTTTATAGATTTTCACTAATTTTTCAAAATTTTCCACTAAAATTTTTATTTTTTTCCAAACCGATGGGTTTCTAGGAACCCCTAAAACCCCCTGTATCCGCCCTGCGTATAAGGTTGTGTGTTATACATTCGTAATTGGGTGCAAGGTGCCCCACATGGCTCCATGGGATCGCGGGAACACCACTGACCACACCTCCCCCTTTATGGAGAACATCACCGCCTCACCCATCCTCATCCTCCTTTTTTTTAAGTCTATATAGACACAATTTAACCATTATTTATACAAAACAACATTTGATCATTATATTTTTCAAAGAAATAATCCTAATAGACTTAACCTTTTTTTAATGGCATGTAATTTTTTTATTATTAGAAAGTATTTAATCAGTCTTATATATGTTTTAGTTTTATTCTAGCTATTATATCTATATTAAAAGGTAATGTCAGTGGGTTATTTTCCCACCGACCCTCCAACTTTACAACTTTGTCAAATTCAGTCCCTCAGCTTTGACATTTTTTGTTTGTAGCCCCTTTACTTGAAAAACTATTTTTTACGTAATCTAACCCCCTAACTTTGGCATTTGTCATTTTTAGCCTCTTTACTTGAAAAAACTATTATTTTACGTGTGAATTTTTTATATGTATCAATATAAATATGAGTTTGTCTACGTTTCGACTTAAACTTTTTTTTTCGTACCGTACTTGGAAAAAAAGTTTTTTTTCTGTGCGAATATTTTATATATGTGTCAGTATAAACACGAGTTAGTCTACGTTTCGACTTAAGCTTTACTTTATTTGAATGTCAAATGTAATACGTTTTCGTACTTATAAAATGTGCGCTTCCAGTTGGTCCACGTTTCGATATAGATTTTAGTTCCGAACCAAGTTAAAAGTATTGTATTACACGTTTTAGTAATTGTCTTTTACGCATTGTGTTTATACGAATTGTGTGTAGCGCATTTTGTTTTACACTTTATGTGTTACTGCACGGTTCAACTTGCCGCACGCCGCCGCAACGCGCGGCGAGAAAAAAACTAGTTAAATGTTTAAAGATTAATAAAATTTAGTTGTACTTAAGAAAAAAAAGGTAAACCAAAAGAGTGAGGGATGAGGGATGGGTGCGTAGGGCTGTAAACGAATCAAACGAACACAAACAAGGCTTTGTTCGTGTTTGTTTGTTAAGGTTTCTTGGACAAACGAACCGTTCACGAACACACTAACGAACATAATTCTGTGCTTGTGTTTGTTTGTTAAGAAATTCAGTTGTTTGCGAACTGTTCGTGAACACGGGTCTTGAACACAAACAAACAAAAACAAACATTTAATATGCAACTAACTAAAAAAACTTTGTTAATATTAACCGTTAGACAAAGTACATCTAGTAAACGATGTCGCTAAGTCAAATTGTACTAACTTAGACATAATTATCTAAAATTACTTAGGCATAGGCATGAATACATGATATTCCTAATTCAAAAGTTCATAATTATCCTAAGTTTTAACTAGTGATCGAACATAAACAAACATACACGAATGGATATAAATAAACGAACGTAAACAAACACATTGCCGAACGTTCACGAACGCAATCGAACGAACGAGACATTTGTTCGTGTTTGTTTGTTTAGTTAATCAAACGGAATTTTTTGTTTGTGTTCGTTCATTTATTAAACAAACGGACACAAACGAACTTCCCGCCGAACGGTTTACGAACTGTTCACCGAACGTTTGGTTTGTTTACAGCCCTATGGGTGCGTATAGGTTATGTGGTGGGAAGAGACGGTGATATGATGCTGGAATGAGAGATCATTTAAGTATTTCTATTTTCAATTGATACTTCTATTATTGTAAGAGCATTCACAACAGAGATCCTATTTTTTGGATGACAAAACCTTATAATTTTTTGGGGGGTTGGAAGTGATTGGGTGTGAAGAAAATGGGGAATGTACAGTGTGTCCGTATATATTGGGTTCTTTAAGAATCTTTTAGGGAAAACAGAAAAACTGTATTTATTTTTTAATATTGGTTGAAAGTGGTTGTGAGTGGATGAGAGAGAAACTTTAATGGGGTTTAGTGTAATATATGGTTGTGATTAGTTGTGAATGGATGGGGGATGAGGATTCTATTGTGAATGCTCTAAGAGCATTCATGGTAGCTTCCCCATCCCCGATTTACTCACAACCACATATTACATTAAAAATCATTACAGTTTCTCTATCTTCCACTCACAACTATTTTCAACAAATATTAAAAAATAAATACACTTTCCAATTTTTCCCTAAAAGATTCTCAAATAACCCCAAATATATAGATCAACAGTAGATTCCCCATTTTTCTTAACTCATAACCCCTCAAAACCACCCCATATAATTTGGGGGCCACTCTCACGTAAAAATGAGGGAGCTAAATGCTCCTTTAAGTCCTCAAATTTGGAAAAATTCATATAGTTATATAGTTGGTTTCACGTGTGAAAACATAGTTCTTAGACGAATAAAGATCTTGCATAAAGACAGTGGAAAACATAAAGTACTTGAAAGATGTTCACAATTTTATAAACTACGAGTGGTAAAATGGGTAGGTTGGGTTGGTTGTTAAGTCCGGATGGGTTTGGGTTAGAATAGGTTTGGGTCAAAATGGGTAGATTAAAAATATAGGTTAGGATGTATTGGGTCAGGATGGGTTTAGGTCTGGATGGTTTGGATTAAGATAGGTTCACATCAAAATAGATTAAAATTGAAAAAAAATATTAAAATAACAATAAAAAATTAAAGAGTAAAAAAAATTGAAAAAAAAAAACAAAAATACTTTTTTTTTTTAATTTTTATTAACACATAACCGTGAAAAATTACACCAAGATAGCGGGCAGGCGGGCAACAAGCTGCGCCGCCAACCCTTTCTGAATGGCAAACCCTAACCTACTAAAAACGAAACCATGCCCTCGTGGCGCCGAGACACTGCTATGAATAACCCGTTGGACTCTGGTTAGGAAACAGATGGCTTTCGGTGCCAGGGAGCCAAAGGTATCAAATGTCAGGGGTACTTGGTTCTCCTCACAAGCTTTAGCATGTTTCTCAACTTTCTTCACCTCTGCTTTCCGCACCGCTTGATCTATTACAAAACCAATATCCCTCAAACCAATCAGGGGAGATACACCTGTTAGGTCGACACAAGAGAGTTTCCCCCCAGCCCACCCAAAGACGAGCAGGTCTGCTGGACGTAGGGTGGATCTCCCTATTGCGGGGTCCAAGAGGAAATTCACAGACGCCTCCTTTTTTGCTGAGATCCCAACCCTTCTTCTTAAAATATCCCAAAAAACGTCCCGGACCCAGTCATGCCTATATTTGAAACCATGCAACTCCTTACAGTGAACCGCGTGTTCCCCGTATTTGTACAAGAATGCCTTACGGCAAATCGGGCAGACTTCATGTTCATGGTACATGGGGATCATCAAACGATATTTGAGAATTGCCCTATATTCAACCCCAGACATGGTTTGGCCCAAACCTTCGATCGGGATAACATTCAGGAAATCTTGGACATGGGGGCTTTGCAAGCATGCCACAACTGCCTTTTGGCGGAAAGACAGATCAAAAGCTTCACCCAGGCTCTGTGCGATTTTGCCAAAAAGGGCATTCGCCAAAGTTTTCTGAGGCTTTGGGTGGGGGTGTCCTTGTTAGAAAAACCGCCAATATCAAAACCCGGGAGATAGTCATTTATCCTTTCAAGAGCCTGCACGTAGTCCAAGTCCACGTCGACAACCCCGCTATTCCTTAAGATGTGGTCTTGGAGATTCCAAGACTGAGCTCGGGATGCCACAAAAGCATACACCCCAACATCCTTTGCTGAGAGAAGCCATAATCCTCCCAACCGCATCGGCAAGGAAGCTAGTCGCCAAAGAACGGACCCCCACATACCACCATCTCTTCAATGGCTTCCCGCAGACCCTTGTCAAAACATGATACCGCATCATCCATCATGGCGGGTTGGCAGGTCCGCAAACCAAAAAGCAACTTAGCGACTCCCATACAAGATCTGAGAAATAGGAGTTCACTCTGGGGATCCCGAAGGTAGGGAAAAAGTTTCATAAGATCAACCGCGTGCGAGGCTCTCTGCCCTGCCAATTCCTGTATAAAGTAAGAGTCCCGACTAACAGCCCCCCAAGGAGCTTCACCTTCTTTTCAGGCCTACCAATCCACTCGGGAAAAGCCCATCCCTAAGTTTCACTCCATTACAAGACGGCCAAAAAATCTCAGTTTTCTTAATATTCAATTGTAGCCTCAAGGATGGTGTGACACCCGGCAAATTCTGGTTGACAACATTGTCTAAACTAAAGTCTACCTTAGCGAGTCACGCGTATATTATACTTAACTGGGTTAGTTAAGTCGTGTTATGGTTCGGGAACTATCAGTTTAGTATAGAGGATCATTAGATGTTAGTCTAGAGGCTCATTAGATGTCGGTCCTTAACCAAGTGTACAAAGGGTGACGATTCGTAGGATCGTCAGAGCATAGGGAACATACAAGTCTCGAGTCCCAGGAATTGGTGAACGAGTGTGAATATGTTTGGTTGCAAGTATTATGTGTTTACAATCATTATGTGACTTGTCGGTATGTGAAAATGTGTTAACATATGTTAAAATGGGGTTTAACGCGCAAAATACACGGAACCAACCCCTATAGGCGATTAGGGGAGGCTAATCGCCTATAGGGTATGCGATTGGGCCTCATTGGGGGCGATTGGGTGCTAATTGCATGCCCTAGGGGGCGATTAGCCCCTAATTGCATGAAATGTCATGCGATTAGCAGCCCTAATCGCGTGTAACTGCTGCATAATCGCATGGAACGTGCTGGACGACTAAAAACGACTATAAATACAATACTTGACCTCCTAAACTTCATATTAGCAACCCTAGTCGTCCCACAACTCGCCCAAACACACACACAACCTCTGGAACACGATTTTGGATCAAAACACAAGATTTCAAGCCTATTACATCAATCTATCATAAATCTAAGGTGTGGTTTTCATTCATGCAACCTTTATTAACGTTTTTATTGAATCCCTAATGGTCCAGACCTGTTTTAAAACAAATAAGTCTTCTGAAAATCGTTAATAAGCATTGTTAATCGGATTCTAACTATCATGCATGTTATATGTGTGTTTATGATTAAAAGATAGGGTTTTTATGATTCAAGAAGGATGATTAACATGTTATTAAGGTAGTTACAGATTGATGATGATGGCATGATGATGGGATCTGAGTTATTGTTAATTAGGGTTACGGTTTTGCATGCTAATGTGATGTTTCATGTTATGTGTATTGTCTTTAAGATACATGATTGCATTCAGGGCTGATAGATCGAGGTTAAACGAAGGATTTTGATGGAAATATGTTTGATATAGTTATTTGGTTGATATTTGATGTTTACACACGTTCTGGGATTGATTTGGAGTGTTAAAACGCGCGAAAAACCGGACACAGCAATGCTGTAGGCGATTAGCAACCCTAATCGCCTATGCTATAGGCGATTAGGAGGCTAATCGCCTGATATGACACCCTAATCGCCTATAGTATAGGCAATTGGGGCTAATTGCCTTCGTTGCATGCAATTGTGATCCTAATTGCTAGTTAAGTCCTGAAATGCATGTCTTATGACCTAATTGCTAGTAAATGCATGTCTTATGACCTAATTGATAATGAAATGCATGTCTTATGACCTAATTGCTAGTAAATGCATGCCTTATGACCTAATTGCTAGTAAATGCATGCCTTATGACCTAATTGCTAGTTAAAAGCATGTCTTATGACCTAATTGCCTATAGACTCCTGAAATGCATGTCTTATGACCTAATTGCCTATAGTATAGGCAATTAGCATTCCTAAATGCCTGTTGACTTTCATAATCGCTAGTTGACTTTCCCTAATCGCCTGAACTGCTGCTGTAAGTATATTTTGACATTCCGAGACCCGATTTGACACCTAGGAACATGCTAGGAACCCCGTAACATATCTAATAACTTGGTAACATGTGTTCGGACTTATTTATGTGATAATTGAACTACGTGCTATAACTTGTTGGACTGTAACGTATGTTAAGTGTGAATTGCATGATTGTATGTTTGTGAGTGCAAGTATAACACGGGGAGTCTCGGTCACCAATGGGATGTCGAGTCTTGTACTTTGGGTTAATTTAACAGTCACGGTGTTTTCAAACGAACTTGGTTATGGTCTGGACATCTAGGGACTAACTAACCTACGGGTTATTAGTCTAAGTACTTGTAACTGTCATATGTTAGGTCGCCGCTTTACGGGCTAGCATAGCTTGTTGATATTATTCGTGTTTCGAAGTAACGCAACCTAAGGTGAGTTTACGGCCCCTCTTTTAACTGGTTTTCACTTTTCGGGGGAGAAAACATGTGTTAAACTGATGTTTTGGTAACAACTGTCATACTATGGGTTTTCTATGGTTTACTATACGATCTCTGGAAGTCCCGGGGGAAACCATGAATGTGCGGGTTTGCACAACGGGGAAATGTGAATAGATCTATTGGGAGTGACCAACCCCGCTCGTCGGCTTGGAGGGTCGGGCGAGTGCATATTGTCTCAAACAGGAACTGGTTTACTATTCGGGCACAACATCTGGGTTACGAGTTAGTAATGGTTTTCCAATCGTAGATGTAACAAAACATACGCCTAGCTAGCGTACCTTGGTTTGCAAATTGTTATAGTATGGACAGGTTGAACTTGGTACTTTGATTACAAAACCTGTAAACTCACCAGCATTTGTGTGTTGACGTAAACTCTTACATGTTTTCTCAGGTCGCTAAGGTAGCACAATGGAACTAGGGCGCACGCGTCTGCACGGCGTCTGCACGGCGTCTAGTTAGGATTGCATGGTTTTCAAACATTAAATAATGTGGTTTACTTTTGGATTATGTTTTGAGAATAAGCTTCCGCTGTACTTGAAGATTTAAACTATGTTTTTGAAATTGCATATGTTAATTTAGACTTGTTTATTGTGATCGTTGGTTTGGATCCTGGTTTGTCATGCGCCTCGCGGTAAAACTCCGCAAGTGGATTTTGAGGGTGTGACAGATTGGTATCAGAGCCAATGGTTATAGTGAACTAGGACTGCATGTAGAGTCTAGACTATAGCCGAGTCGCACACACTAGACGATCACATAGTACTAAATATTATGGTGGGTTACGTATGGCCTTGTCGGGGTGTCTCTAAATCATCTGACCTTCCTATGTTACATCATCCGTTCTATCTTAAGTCGGGTTACTTGCTTTCTAGGCAGTGTGATATATTGGGGTGAATCGTGTACTCTTGAGATTTGTCCAAGGCTCGGACATCTCCCTTTCATACTCCAATAGAAACACTTGCCACAAACTACCGTAGTATTACGGTGTATAGCAAAGAGTCTATGTTCGGTGATTTGAACTTTGAACTAGGAGAACACTTGGAGGACCATGTAGAGCGGTTTATCATTTTGGGTGCACAGAAAATCATAAACCGAAATGCATGAAAGCCCTAGTGAGCTCTGGGTTTGAATGGATAGTCCTGAGTTGGATCTAGCTTTGATTTTTGTGAATGCTAGTGGTTACCATTAGCTGTGAAACTAAATTTTCTCGTTCTTTCTGTCAGAATCATGTCTGGAGTACGAGGAGGACGTGGAGGTGGTCGCAATGGTGGACGTGGTGGTGGTCGCGGTGGTGGTGGTGGTCGTGGAGGTGTAAACCTATCACAGGAAGATCTGAACAACTTGCTACAAGCTGCCTTCCAGTTAGGGCACAATGGTGGTGGTAAGTTGATTTATCCACTTTTGCCTCATTAGTAAACCTTGTTTACATTCTTCGTGGTTTCTCATACGTTTCATTTCAGGTGGTCCTGTTAACCCACCCCCACCCATGTGCACCTACAAGATGTTTCGGGACTGTAAGCCCCAGGAATTCTCTGGCACTGAGGGTGCGGTGAGCTTGCTCAGGTGGCTGGAAAAGGTGGAGTCGGTGTTTCTGATGTGCAACTGTCTCCCAGAGGATCGGGTCAAGTATGCTGCTGCGTTATTCCAGGATGTTGCTTTGACCTGGTGGAATAACATCACCCAGAATATGGGTATAGGGGAGGCGTATGCTATGCCTTGGGAAAACTTTGTTCAACTGCTGAAGCGAGAATACTGCCCAAGGGAGGAAGTTCAAAAGCTAGAGCACGAGGTGTGGAACCTCAAGATGACTGGGTCCGAGATTGAAAAGTATACGGTAAGACGTAATGAGTTGGCAGTGTTGTGTCCTGATCTGCATGTGCCAGAGTACAGGAGGATTGAACACTACATCTCGGGGCTAGTACCAGAGATCGCAGGGTTGGTGGCTGCGGGAAATCATCCTACATACTCAGAGGTGGTCCGATCGGCTCACAGGATGACAAACTTGAAAGTGAATGAGGGTATTTTGCCTACTAAGGGTTCGACTGTTAAGGCCCCGGAGAGTAACAAGCGTAAGTGGGATAATGAGGGGAAAGGATCTGTGCCAGCACAGCAGGGTAAGAGATTCGATAACGGGGGTTCTTCTTCTGGTAACAAACAGGGTGGTTATGCGGGGAAATTACCTAAATGCAACAAGTGTGGGCGTCATCATCAGGGGGACTGCGACCGTAATCGTTGTCATCGCTGTCAGCGACTGGGGCATTTTGCTAAAGACTGTCGGTGACACTTCCATCGACCCAGGCCCCAACTACTAACTCGGCTCCTACTACTCAAGGAACTACGGGAAGACAGGGATGTTACAACTGTGGGGAGACTGGACATTACAAGAAGGATTGCCCGAAACTGAAGCAGGGCGGGAACAACGGTAATGGAAACAACGGGGGCGGCGGCAGGAATGCACGTGCCTTCGTCATTGGAGCCGCTGAGGCTAGACAAGATCCTGACACAGTTACCGGTACGTTCCTTCTCAATAATCGCTCTGTTAGTGTTTTATTTGATTCCGGTGCCGATAAAAGTTTTATATCCATGGAAGTTAGTCGACTGCTAGATGTAGTACCCGTACCATTAGAGGCTAAGTATATAATTGAGTTGGCTGACGGTAAAAAGATTGAAGCTACTTGTATCCTTCGGGAGTGTCAACTAGAGTTGTCGGGTTTGTCGTTCCCCATCGACCTTATGCCGGTACCTTTGGGTAGTTTTGACGTTGTTGTAGGCATGGATTGGTTGTCTTTGTATCGGCGGAGATTGTTTGTTACGACAAGATTATTCGAATTCCTCTCCCTGATGGAGAATTTCTTTCTGTGTACGGTATCAAGGGCGGTGTTCCGCTAAATATCATCTCTAGCATGAAAGTCCTTAAGTATCTTCGAAAGGGTTATTCGGCCGTTTTGGCACTCTTATCTGTTTCCTCTAACGATGAGAAAAAGATCGACGATATTCCTGTTGTACGCGAGTTTCCTGATGTATTTCCTGATGATTTATCTGGTCTTCCTCCCCATCGTCAGGTTGAGTTCGGTATTGATCTTGTACCAGGGCTGCTCCTATTGCTCGGGCCCCCTACCGTCTTGCACCTCCCGAGATGCAGGAATTGTCCAGTCAGTTACAGGAACTCTTGGACAAGGGTTTCATTAGACCAAGTTCTTCCCCTTGGGGAGCCCCGATTCTGTTCGTTAAGAAGAAGGATGGAAGTTTCCGATTGTGTGTGGATTACAGAGAATTGAACAAAGTGACCATCAAGAACCGTTATCCTCTTCCACGTATTGATGATCTATTCGACCAACTCCAGGGTTCTAGTTACTACTCCAAGATTGATTTAAGGTCCGGTTATCACCAGTTGCGCGTAAGGGAAGCTGACGTTGCAAAGACTGCCTTTCGTACACGTTATGGCCATTTTGAATTCTTGGTCATGCCTTTCGGTCTCACCAACGCACCGGCGGTTTTCATGGACTTGATGAATCGCGTTTGCAAACCATATCTTGACAAGTTCGTCATTGTGTTTATTGATGACATCCTGATTTACTCCAAGAACAAGACCGAACACGAGGAACACCTGCGTTTGGTTTTGGAACTTTTGCGATGGGAACAGCTTTACGCTAAGTTCTCAAAGTGTGACTTTTGGTTACGCGAAGTTCAGTTCCTAGGACATGTGGTTAATGAACTAGGAATTCATGTCGATCCAGCTAAGATTGAAGCGATCAAGGACTGGGGAGCACCAAAGACGCCAACTGAGGTGCGGCAATTTCTAGGCCTTGCGGGCTATTATCGTCGTTTCATTAAGGGGTTCTCAAAGATCGCTCAACCCCTCACCACTCTTACTCAGAAGGATAGAAAATTCGACTGGGGTGAACCACAAGAGTCGGCATTTCAAGAACTGAAGTCTAAACTTTGTTCTGCTCCTATTTTGTCCTTACCTGAAGGCCCTGATGATTTCGTTGTTTACTGTGATGCTTCTATTCATGGTCTCGGTTGCGTGTTGATGCAACGCGAGAAAGTGATTGCGTATGCTTCTCGTCAACTCAAGGTGCACGAGAAGAACTACACCACCCATGACTTAGAGTTGGGTGTAGTGGTTTTCGCGTTGAAAATTTGGAGACATTACTTGTACGGTACCAAATGCACCATCTACACCGATCACAAGAGTCTTCAACATATTTTCGACCAACAACATTTGAACATACGACAACGCCGTTGGATTGAACTTCTGAATGACTATGATTGCGCCATTAAGTACCATCCTGGCAAGGCGAATGTAGTAGCAGACGCCTTGAGCAGAAAGGAAACAATTAAACCTCGTCGCGTTCGGGCGTTGCAACTCACCATTCATTCCCCTCTACCTGACCAACTCCGTTCTGTCCAGTTAGAAGCTTTGAAGGAGGAAAACCTTAAAGCTGAGACTATGCACGGTGCCGACAAGCACCTCGAGCGAAGACTTGATGGCCTGCACTACTTCGCAGAACGCATATGGGTTCCTTTATTCGGGGGACTTCGGGAGCTTGTTCTAGATGAGGCTCACAAGTCCCGGTATTCTATTCATCCTGGTTCGGATAAGATGTACCAAGATCTGAAGGTGCTTTACTGGTGGCCAAACATGAGGTCGGATATAGCCTCATACGTGAGCAAATGCTTGACCTGTGCTAAGGTCAAGGTGGAATACCAGAAACCGTCGGGTCTCTTGCAACAACCTGAAATTCCGGAATGGAAATGGGAACGGATTACAATGGATTTTGTCACGCAACTACCTAAGTCACAGAGCGGGAATGATAAGATATGGGTGATTGTTGATCGGTTGACGAAATCAGCCCATTTTCTCGCTATTAAGGAGACCGACACCATGGATCGTTTGGCTCGTCTTTATCTGAAGGAAGTTGTTTCTAAGCACGGGGTGCCAGTTTCTATTATTTCGGATCGTGATTCCCATTTTACTTCTCACTTCTGGAAGTCTTTGCACAAGGCTTTGGGTACCCAGCTGGACATGAGTACAGCTTATCACCCACAGACTGACGGTCAGAGTGAACGCACGATTCAAACTTTAGAAGACATGCTGCGGGCATGTGTGATCGATTTTGGCAAAGGTTGGGAAGCTCATTTACCGTTAGTAGAATTCTCTTACAACAACAGTTACCACACGAGCATCAAGGCAGCTCCGTTCGAGGCACTGTACGGGCGGAAATGCCGGTCTCCTCTTTGTTGGGCTGAGGTGGGTGAGAGTCAACTCACTGGGCCTGAGCTAGTGTATGAAACTTCCGAAAAGATCGTACAGATTCGTAACCGGTTGGCAGCAGCACGGGATCGGCAAAAGAGTTATGCTGATCAGCGTCGCAAGCCATTGGAATTCCAAGTTGATGACAAGGTACTTCTGAAAGTTTCACCGTGGAAGGGCGTCATACTCTTTGGGAAGCGTGGCAAACTCAACCCTCGGTATGTCGGTCCATTTACAATCCTGGAACGGATTGGACCGGTGGCATATCGTCTTGATTTACCGACGGAGCTCGGCAACGTACATAACGTCTTCCATGTGTCCAACTTAAAGAAGTGTCTGGCTGACGAGTCTCTCATTGTTCCACTGGAAGAGATCAAGGTTGATGATCATCTTCGGATTGTGGAAGAACCTGTTGAGATCCTTGATTACAAGATTCGTAGCCTACGTCATAGCAAGATTCGCATTGTAAAGGTCCGCTGGAACTCGAACCGAGGACCAGAGTACACTTGGGAACGGGAGGATCAGATGAAGTCTAAGTATCCTCATCTTTTTCCTAAGGAAACGTTCGAATCGAGATATGTTACCACTGCTGCTGAATGAATCTCGGGGCGAGATTCCTTTTTAACGTGGGGATGATGTGACAACTCGGGTAAATCTCTCTTTTGGTTTCTATCTTTTATCTGTTCTTTTGTTATTCCTTTTGGTACTTGTGCAATTTTCGGGACGAAAATTCTTTTAACGTGGGGATGATGTGACACCCGCAAATTCTGGTTAACAACATTGTCTAAACTAAAGTCTAACTTAGCGAGTCACGCGTATATTATACTTAACTGGGTTAGTTAAGTCGTGTTATGGTTCGGGAACTATCAGTTTAGTATAGAGGATCATTAGATGTTAGTCTAGAGGCTCATTAGATGTCGGTCCTTAACCAAGTGTACAAAGGGTGACGATTCGTAGGATCGTCAGAGCATAGGGAACATACAAGTCTCGAGTCCCAGGAATTGGTGAACGAGTGTGAATATGTTTGGTTGCAAGTATTATGTGTTTACAATCATTATGTGACTTGTCGGTATGTGTAAATGTGTTAACATATGTTAAAACGGGGTTTAACGCGCAAAATACACGGAACCAACCCCTATAGGCGATTAGGGGAGGCTAATCGCCTATAGGGTATGCGATTGGGCCTCATTAGGGGCGATTGGGTGCTAATTGTATGCCCTAGGGGGCGATTAGCCCCTAATTGCATGAAATGTCATGCGATTAGCAGCCCTAATCGCGTGTAACTGCTGCATAATCGCATGGAACGTGCTGGACGACTAAAAACGACTATAAATACAATACTTGACCTCCTAAACTTCATATTAGCAACCCTAGTCGTCCCACAACTCGCTCAAACACAACACACAACCTCTGGAACACGATTTTGGATCAAAACACAAGATTTCAAGCCTATTACATCAATCTATCATAAATCTAAGGTGTGGTTTTCATTCATGCAACCTTTATTAACGTTTTTATTGAATCCCTAATGGTCCAGACCTGTTTTAAAACAAATAAGTCTTCTGAAAATCGTTAATAAGCATTGTTAATCGGATTCTAACTATCATGCATGTTATATGTGTGTTTATGATTAAAAGATAGGGTTTTTATGATTCAAGAAGGATGATTAACATGTTATTAAGGTAGTTACAGATTGATGATGATGGCATGATGATGGGATCTGAGTTATTGTTAATTAGGGTTACGGTTTTGCATGCTAATGTGATGTTTCATGTTATGTGTATTGTCTTTAAGATACATGATTGCATTCAGGGCTGATAGATCGAGGTTAAACGAAGGATTTTGATGGAAATATGTTTGATATAGTTATTTGGTTGATATTTGATGTTTACACACGTTCTGGGATTGATTTGGAGTGTTAAACGCGTGAAAAACCGGAACAGCAATGCTGTAGGCGATTAGGAGGCTAATCGCCTGATATGACACCCTAATCGCCTATAGTATAGGCAATTGGGGGCTAATTGCCTTCGTTGCATGCAATTGTGATCCTAATTGCTAGTTAAGTCCTGAAATGCATGTCTTATGACCTAATTGCTAGTAAATGCATGTCTTATGACCTAATTGCTAGTGAAATGCATGTCTTATGACCTAATTGCTAGTAAATGCATGCCTTATGACCTAATTGCTAGTAAATGCATGCCTTATGACCTAATTGCTAGTTAAATGCATGTCTTATGACCTAATTGCCTATAGACTCCTGAAATGCATGTCTTATGACCTAATTGCCTATAGTATAGGCAATTAGCATTCCTAAATGCCTGTTGACTTTCATAATCGCTAGTTGACTTTTCCTAATCGCCTGAACTGCTGCTGTAAGTATATTTTGACATTCCGAGACCCGATTTGACACCTAGGAACATGCTAGGAACCCCGTAACATATCTAATAACTTGGTAACATGTGTTCGGACTTATTTATGTAATAATTGAACTACGTGCTATAACTTGTTGGACTGTAACGTATGTTAAGTGTGAATTGCATGATTGTATGTTTGTGAGTGCAAGTATAACACGGGAGTCTCGGGTCACCAATGGGATGTCGAGTCTTGTACTTTGGGTTAATTTAATAGTCACGGTGTTTTCAAACGAACTTGGTTATGGTCTGGACATCTAGGGACTAACTAACCTACGGGTTATTAGTCTAAGTACTTGTAACTGTCATATGTTAGGTCGCCGCTTTACGGGGCTAGCATAGCTTGTTGATATTATTCGTGTTTCGAAGTAACGCAACCTAAGGTGAGTTTACGGCCCCTCTTTTAACTGGTTTCACTTTTCGGGGGAGAAAACATGTGTTAAACTGATGTTTTGGTAACAACTGTCATACTATGGGTTTTCTATGGTTTACTATACGATCTCTGGAAGTCCCGGGGGAAACCATGAATGTGCGGGTTTGCACAACGGGGAAATGTGAATAGATCTATTGGGAGTGACCAATTCCGCTCGTCGGCTTGGAGGGCCGGGCGAGTGCATATTGTCTCAAACAGGAACTGGTTTACTATTCGGGCACAACATCTGGGTTACGAGTTAGTAATGGTTTTCCAATCGTAGATGTAACAAAACATACGCCTAGCTAGCGTACCTTGGTTTGAAAATTGTTATAGTATGGACAGGTTGAACTTGGTACTTTGATTACAAAACCTGTAAACTCACCAGCATTTTTGTGCTAACGTAAACTCTTACATGTTTTCTCAGGTCGCTAAGGTAGCACAATGGAACTAGGGCGCACGTGTCTGCACGGCGTCTAGTTAGGATTGCATGGTTTTCAAACATTAAATAATGTGGTTTACTTTTGGATTATGTTTTGAGAATAAGCTTCCGCTGTACTTGAAGATTTAAACTATGTTTTTGAAATTGCATATGTTAATTTAGACTTGTTTATTGTGATCGTTGGTTTGGATCCTGGTTTGTCATGCGCCTCGCGGTAAAACTCCGCAAGTGGATTTTGAGGGTGTGACAGATGGCCCCTCCTTCTGGATGATGTCTAGGGCATTCGCCACATCGGTGACATCCCCAATAATTGTCCCATCATCAAGGTACCACGCATGAAACGGGAGGTTACAATTTTCTTGCACTCGGAGAACCATAGGGTGTAGTGCCAAGGCGAAAAGTAGGGGACCTAAAGGGTCCCCCCTGCTGAACCCCGTAGTGACCCCTATACAATCATTACAAACATACAACCTAGCTGGCTAGGCATATAGGAACTGGACCCACAAATAAATAGACGGGCAATGCTGAAGAACATCTCGAAGAAGGGCAGTGCGGTCAATCACGTTGAACGCGTTTGAAAAATCCACAGTGAGCATAGCCAAAGAACCGTCTTCATGGAAGGAGTTAAGAAACCTGTTCGCAATGTGGAGCACCGCCTTTGCCCCATTAGTTCAAAAAACTTGCATTTATCAAGTATGAAGGATTTAGTCATGTTTTCCAATGATAATAGCATGATTTTTGTGCAAAAATAATGACAAATACACATGTAAAACATGTGTAAATGACCACACATCAGCCACATCGACCATCGGCAATGACACCTAATAGTCAGCCCCGCCACCTTTACTGTCTTCGCAACCACCTCTACCATTGCATGTAGCACCATATAAAACATAGTGTGTCGACATATTTTGGTATTTTTTTTTCTAAACCGACTTATTTCAATCCGTCTCCATTTTGGCCACAACCTGTTTTAACGCAAATCATATTGATACTTTTTAAAACAACTCATTTTAACCTGGACTCGTGTGTCTTCAGATTCCTTTTTAACCCTAACCTGTTTTGAGCTGTCACCAGAACTTGTCCAACCGACCTAGTTTACCCTAATTAATTTATTTCACTTATTGTTAGAATGGAAAACCATAGGGCCGGTTCAATGGGCTTTTAAACCCAGGCAAGGACCACGAGCCCCAAATCAATAAGGCCCCCAATTTTTAAATTTTTCTTTATATGTTTATCTTAGATTAACAAATTATGGTCAAGTTATCCTACACAGTGTAACAAAAATGTGAAAGATACAAAAAACGCATTAGATCACAAAATTTAACACAATGAGTCAGAAAATATAACACAATGCCAATATATATGACACAATGTTGAGGAAAAATTACACGATGAATCGCAAAATGACACAATGACGAAAATAAAGAAAAGACACAATGCAACATAAAAAACAATGATATAACTCATATTCTAAAAACTACAAGCTAAAAATCCAACAAATAAAAAACCTAAAAACTAAGATCGTAGGGTTCGATGAGACGATTTCAATGCCACTTCAATGAGTTCATTCAATCGGACTCTATTTGATACACTTCCTACGACTTCCTATTTTTTTTTACTTTGTATCTGAACCCAACCCTAACAAACTATAGAATAACTAAAAATCTAATATCCAAAGCAAAACGATTTTTTTTTCTATTGCACAGGCTTAATGGAAGAGCACGCTTTTAAAAAAACCCTACTCTTAAGTAAAATGAAGATGTAAATGCGTGTGGAAGGTTTAGGTAACAACAAATTGATGTTTTATTTACCGATTCAAAGGCCTAACTTTACACTTCACTTAGAATCTTAAAAAAACATTAGAACAACCCTGGTAAATCAAACCTGTTTTTTAAGAGTAATCACCATATATACAAATTTAAAAGTGAATATGTGAAAAGTGACATGGTAACAAAGTAGTTACACAAAAATAAACGTATAGATGTATTGAATATTTGAAAGAAATTTGATGATACACGACCATAAAATCAGGGGCGAAGCTTGGTTTTTGAATCGGGAGAGGGGGTGGGCTCAATTTCTTTCGATAGGTAGTGGTAAATCGGTGGGGGCCGGACTCAATTTACCTACGAAAATCGCAAATTTCCACTACAGCGACCAAAAACAGGGGGGCCAGGGCCACCTCTGACCCTATAAAACCTTTGCCACTGCATAAAATAGATATATCACGGTCTTAAAAGTATTGAAAGAAATTTGATGATACACTATTTGGCAAAATTAGCTGGTGGCTGGAAGCTGGTAGTCATAACTTTTTAAATATATTTTGGTGTTTAGCAGAGTAGCTTGAGCTAGTAAAATGTATAAAATGACTATAATGCATTGTTTTGAAAACCGGACCGGACCGGCCGGTCGGACCGGTCGGACCGGGCTCCGGGGCCTGGACCGGTCCGGTTCGGGTAGTCGGACCGTTTTTGCAGCGAACCGGGGTTGAACCGGTGAACCGGCCGGTCGGACCGGAAACCGGACCGGTCGGACCGGATTTTTTAATTTTTTTTTTGTTTTTTGGGCCGGTTCGTCGAACCGGTTGAACCGGTCGGACCGGTCGAACCGATGAACCGGCCGGGGGTCCGGTTCGACGTCCGGTCCGGTTCTGAAAACCTTGCTATAATGAGCATTAAATAAAAGCTTGCTTGTATGCAAGTTTTTTTATTTTATTTTTATTATAGAATGGGTATTTATGTCATTACTCATTAAAGGTTGTAGTTAGTAGGAGTTTTTTTCTTAAACGGTAGTAATAGTAACGTTTCAATATAGAGTTTTTTACCATAACCTAAAAGCTTCAACCTACTTCAACCAAACAATGTTTTTTATTATGAACTTTTTTCATAAGGTTTGAAGCTTAAAGCTCATAAAAGTTGTTAAGCTCGTTGCAAAAGATACCAAAATTATTGATATATCACTTTCTTAAAATCCTTGATTAAAATATTTATGATGTGATACATATTATGGCAAAAAGATACTCTACATCGCATAAAATCTAACTTTCCATGCTTAGACGAAATATATAGAGGTGGACTATCAGTCTATCACTATGTTAGATATCATGTCAAAGTTCGAACACTCTAACCAACCTAGGGGTGTATAAAAAGTCCGTGGCTCGCTCGAAACTCGTTTGAAAAAAACTCGATCGAAAAGGCTCGTTTTGTTTTTTATCCGAGCCGAGACGGCTTGTTTTGTAATCGAGCCGAGCTCGAGCCAGGGGTGTTCAGCTCGTGGCTCGGCTCGATGGCTCGACTAGTGACTCGACTCGATGGCTCGACATATGGCTCGACTTAGGCTTGTGTATATATAGGTGAAAGTAATATATTTTAGCTCCAAACTCAATTTTAAAATTCAAATTTTGAAAGCCCTACTCATACTACCTATCTATCTCACCTTTTCATAATGTAATAAACCCTAACTTAGAAAAATAAAAAATATACATGTATATGTGTAATTTTATTTTATTTTATTTTATTTTTGTTTTGTTTTTTATCTTATAATATTTATAAAAATAATAAAAAAAATAACAAGCTGGCTCAAGCCAGCTCGAACATTTACGAGCCGAGCTCGAGCTCGGCTTTTCAGCTCGACCAAAAAACGAGCCGAGCCAAACTGGCCCGTTTAAGTTCGAGCTCGAGCTTAGACTAGCTCAGCTCGACTCGGCTCGTGTACAACCCTAAACCAACCTATGCGCCCACAAAGTTTCAACGGGTCGATGTCTTTACAAAGGTTGTTAATGGTAATCAATATCATACTCTTTTGAATAGGGGTGCTAAACGGGTCGGGTCAGCATGTTGGCCAACCCGATCCGAACTCGAAAATTTTACATGAACCCAAACCCATTGTGTCATGCCCGTGAACTCGAACACTACCCGTTCAACCGAATTTTTGAATTTTTTTAATTTTTGTTCGCAAATTAGTATATTATCCCCGGATGAATAGTAACTTATAAGATCCTGACCATTCAAACTTTGTTATAAATTAAAACACAATTTTTGTTAGAATATTGTATGTCAATTTATTTTTTAAGTTATAATATAATATAGATGGGTTAAACGGGTTCGCTGGTTCAACCCGAAACTAACTCGAACACATTTAGACTAAACTTAAATCCATGAATTTTGTGTTAGATTCGTCTTGTGTTCTCAGGTCATGTTAAAAATTCACACCCCTACTTTTGAGCATGTTGAGATTTTCATGTCATTCTAACTATAAACTTCAGGTGGAGTGTAAAGGTATCATGATTAAAAAAAAAAAAAAAAGGAAAAAAAAATCACCAACAAAAATAAACCAAAGTATTATATTCAGTTTTAGGATCTTAAAGTTTGTATCGTAATAAAAGTGAATTAAACTTGTAGGCCCACTAGTAAGCATACAATGGACTACATTTTAGCCCAACTATCTTGGATATTTATTGATTAAAATGTGAAGAGTCTGCATTCTGCAATGATCATCTCATCATCTATTGGTTCATAATGTATAAATATGAAGAGAGGATGGGGGATTTTGAGTTATTTACATGGCTTTGAAACCAGACCAGACCGGCAGGTCCGATCGAGTCGATACGTTGGACCGCTACTGCATTGAACTGGAGGTTGACCCGCCAGCCCGGCGGTTGGACCGGATTTTTATTTTATTTTTTTGTTCGATTTTTGGCCAGTTCGTTGGGCCGGTTGGACCGGTGACAACTCCGGTTCGACATCCTGTCCGGTTCTAAAAACATTGGTTAGTTCACTTATTGGGGTGGCAATGAAATAAATCAAAACCGAACCCATAAATTAGTATCAGATTGTATGGTTGTGAATTGATGGGTTTTGCAGCTCATTCGGATACAACAATGGCGATATTGTTGGTCGGGAACAAATGTGATTTAGACAACATAAGAGCTGTAAGGCTAGTGGGTGTGGGGCTCGTCCCAGCCCGCCATGGTTCATGGAGGGACGGCAACACCACGTGGGGCCCATTCCGTCACTTTCTTCGGCCAAGGGAAATTGGAGACGAGCCTTAGAGGAGGGAGAGGGAGAGGGAGAGGGAGAGGGAGAGGGAGAGGGAGAGAGAGAGAGAGAGAGAGAGAGAGAGAGAGAGAGAGAGAGAGAGAGAGAGAGAGGATATTATGAGGGGGAGGTCCATCACCCACACCTTTGGTCATCACTTGGGTGATGAGCCGGCCCCTCGGTGACGTGGCGGCTTATGTGGAGGCCCATCTTAAGTGACGAACCTCCTCCACACCCACAAGCCTAAGTGTGGAAGATGGCAAGAAGCTAATAGAGGAACAAGGATTGTTCTTTCTTGAAACATCTAACTCGATTCCACCAACGTTAAAACCACTTTCGAGATGGTGATTCGAGAGATCTACAACAATATTGATGATCGTACGATACTGAATAAGGATTCATATAAAGATGAATTATCGGTCAACAGGGTAATACTTTCAAACAATTGTGCTAATCTATCCATGCAAAGCCAAAGCAGATACTAGTGTTGTACTTGAACGAAATATATTTTTTCATAAAACATTATTTAGTTTTTTACCTTTTTAACTATCTGTTGATATGCTCACATAGTTGGGATTATACTAGGTACGGTTGTTGATATGCTCATATAGTTGGGATTATACTACGTACGGTTGTTAACTATCCCTTTATATTTTATATATATTTGAAACACTCGATCATAACGGTTAAAATTGACACCTCTAAAGTAGCAGACCTTTTCTAAATCATTTTCAAGCTGTTATCAAATACTAAATCAACCTGAGATTTGTTAACAAGTCTATGATTACATACATCTTACCAAAAAGTTCAAAAAAAAAAAAAAACACCGGTCACGTTTTCAGAAATCTCGAAAACTCATTTTCGGGTCTTGTTTCCTACCGCCACGTCCCCGCCCTCTACCTCTGCCTCTCCCGCGACCTCTTCCTCTCCCTCCACCACGTCTAAAAAATGACTTTCCATGCTTCATTTCCACAAGCGAATGTAGCAGCTCGTCACAAAGTATACATCCGACATGTAGTGTAGCTCCATCTTTCAACGGCGTTGTTTTCTTATTGAAGTCGACCTCTATTATAGTGGAGTCGCATTCAGGGCATCTTTCTTGGTCGTGCTAATCCTATGAGCGCCTTCTGGAAGCAAAACAAGACAATTGCACATGTTGCAGTATAGTCTCCATTTTGGAGCACTGACCGGGTCAAGAACAAGGGTCCCGTCACACTCCGGGCAGGCGCACACACCTTGAGATATTAACGAGTGGCGGCATGTAGGGTGTGGGCAGAGGAAGCAAGGCATGCCGACTCCTTTACCTAACTTGACTGAACCGCCGCCAGTTTTGGGAGCACCAAATAATGTGTCGATACCTTCAAACGGAGGGTTGTTGTAACAATAAGGGCAAAGTGGGAATGACTTGCCATCTGGTCCAGCCATGGAAAACAGTAAAAGCTCAAAGTTGTCTAGTGGACAGGTGAGTTCTTTGTACAGCTGTCAAATGAGAACAAATGGAAAGTGATTAGGGAAGATCATGTTGTAGTATTCACAAAAGTCCAAATTGGTATAGCATAGTTAGGGTATTCTTAGTCTCGTTCGGCCGATTTCAACGAAAATTCTAGGTCAAACCAGTAACTACAGTTTTTGAAAATGACAAACCAAACAGGGAGGTTTTGCGGTTTGAGCCGACTTTAATTTCGCAAAGAAGTTATGTTTGTATTAAATTTTAAAACGGTAAAAGATGATTCATGAATACAATATATACGCCTAACCACATATCACAGAAATGAAAAAAGATGAAAAAAATAAAGGCTGGTTTGGTGATTTCGAGTTCCAAACTCTTGGCCGGACCATTAAACTGCTAATAACAAACTATGAACGAAAAGGCCAAACCACATAAATCTCAAACCGGCTGATGGGTCATTCGATAGATTTGATATGAACACCCCTATTGCATGCATACAAGGAAAAAAAAGGAGAAAATTCAACAATATTGCTTTACCTTAATTGTGCCTTTTTGAGGAACATAATAGACTTCTTCACATGTATTACAATACAGCCGTGACGGAAGCATAGATATGTACTTCATATATCGCAAACATTTTCCACATTTACTAAGTGAGCGTCCTGTATCCGAAAGTGGAGAAAATTGTGCTTCAAACAAAGCATCCATATTCTCTATCTGCATGAGGACCCACAACGGGATTTTCAATCAAATAAAGGAATTACAGGACACTAAAAATAGAAATTGTAGCAAGTTTCAAGAGACAGAAGGTGTAAGATGATTTACCTGTTTTATGAAGTAACTAAATTTCTGTTTGAACTGTTCAAGTACATGTTGCACAACAAGTGAATGATCTGCTTGACCTTTAGAAACCAGAGTGATTTGATGCTCTATGAAACTACGTATGTCGGGCAAACAAAGATCTGGATCTATACATTGATAGCCTCGTATAAGACTAACGCCCAAAACTGTTGGAACCAACCTTCTTCCAGCCTCTACCTGTTTAACAGAAGATGAGAAAACATTAGTTCCATGTACACCTAGAGTAAATAAGAGTATATGAACCTTCAAGGGGGTGGCGCAGTGGTAAGCGCTTGATTCCCCTCTAGCGAGGTCACAGGTTCGAATCCAGTTTCCACGGGTTTCAGCCTTTACCCCCTTGAAGGCCACATGCCCAGCGCTAGTTGCGTTTTACCGAGTCCCGTTGGTTAGCAGGTATTAGTGGGGTGATGAGTTTTCAGGTGACGGGTTCTTACAATTGTCACAAAAGATAAATAATAAGAGTACACGTGTTACGTGTAGGGTGTTTATATATGTACCTTTACATAGTTGCGTTCACTTATGTTGTTGATATGCACAGGGATAGATGCATCTGTTCCTATTCCATGCTTTTCCATCAAGGATATCAGCTCACTCTCGGATAGGTAATCTGGTGGAGCAGTTTTACCCTGGAAAGTTGCGAAAGGCCCACAGACGGTTACAAAGTGGCATAAACTGGATATTCATTGAATATATAGATCTGGTAGAATGGGATGGTCGGTCATTTTGGGTAAAGGGTTATGGTCATAATGGATTATATTTTAATACGGTCCAATGAGGTTGACGCTCTTAATGCTATGTTGTCAAAAGCCGTTAGGGCGCAGGCCTAGGCCCTAAACAAGTCTAAACAACAAACAATTGTATCTAAAATCCCTAAAAAACGGTATGTTTAAGCTATGTGCTTTGCTCATCTCAGGCCTTGCTTTTTAAGCGCCTTGTGCCTAGTCCCAAGGCTCACCCTTCAGGTCAGTTTCGACTAATTTGTCCACCAAATTTAAAATAAACCCGAATCAACTAAACCCTAAGCAAATTGGTAAACTGCGGCCTCATAACAGAAAACGCCTACTTGGCAGCATGGAGAAAACAATTTAAAACTACAAGAGTGGCATGAAAAGTAAACGGTAATACATACACTTGAGCAAAGAAATCCAGAATCGTTATTGCATGAAGACGCAAAAACCAGAGAGAGAGAGAGAGAGAGAGAGAGAGAGGCAGGTCCATTAACACGAAAGGTAAAACTATATGTAGGAACATTAATATTACAAAACCATACCTCATATAACTCGACCTTTACAATCTGTATTTTCTCCCCTTCTGTAAACTGAGGTAGAGTTTTCTCAGTCACTGCCAACCATGGCATTATTGCTGTAAATCCTTTCACTGTGACATGCTGTCCATTACAATGGAAGACTTCTCCACCCACAGAAAACTCAATTTTTGTCCTACCAAGAATTACCGTCAATTATGGAACAATAAATTTATCACGGAAAATAAACTAGCACAACCTTCACTGTAAATTGGAATTTTGTTTATTAAAAGTAAATACGCCATATTCCTTGGATTAAAAGGAATAAGTAAAGTTGAATAGAGAGGATGAACACAGGTACTTGGTCCCCAATGAATGGTTAGCGACGAGCTAACTCTCTTTTAATTTCAGTTTTCTCCTTCTTTCTCGGTTTAACATGTGCTTAAAGTGAATAACACGGTGGGTTGAGACGTGTTCTCTAGATTACATATTTGGTTTGGATTGACATGTCATAAGTTGTGTGTGAAACAATACAGGTTGGTCTGTTTTGAAGTTTAGATTTTAGAATACCAAAATAACCAATATTCAACACAATGTTGTTCACTCCTAATAAAAAGGATATTATGTAGTATTAAAATACATAGAGAAGAAGATGGATGGACACTCCTAAAAGAATTTGGAAGTATAAATGTATAATACATGCATGTTATTTTAATGGAAGTGAGATTTGAGCTTTTAGAGAGAGAATCTGACATTTTTCTAAAAGAGAAATGAGAAATTTAGAGAGAATAGTGCCTATCTATTTCATAGAGAGAGACAAGAGCTCTACAGAGAACAAATACTTTGCCTATAAAAACAACAATGTGATACTGTAGAAAGCTTCAAAAGAGAAAGTATATACATATATATCTATAATGTAGAGCATTAGCATTTAAAGAGAAAAATTAATAATGAGAAAATAGTGCATCTACAACTCTCCAAAGAGAAAAAGGTAGCTTTAGAATTTGTATGTATACTTTAGAGGCAATCTGTGTGTGGATGAGAGTTAGGATGAACGTACAGTCATCAAAATGTCGGAAGTTTTGTAGAGAAAAGATCCATATAGGTATAGAAAGAGAGTGATCTATTTAACATTTTAACTCATACTTAGTGATCTGTTTCAACCAAACTAGCTACCCAACCTGCCCATCTTGCAACATAACATCTAAATCTGAGTTATGGCAGATTAATAACCATGGCCAGATGAACAAAATAAAGCAATCTATGTAACATTTTAACAGGAATGTGAATTTTTCATTGACACAGTAAGAATAATCTACTGTGAGGGATCCCTTACCTTACATATTTGCAGTCAGGAGAGAGGGTACCAAGAAAATGCTGACAGACATACTGATAAAGTCTCCAAGCATCACCACCTAGCATATCTTCATTAGCGGAACGCATAGGAGTAATTGGTGGGTGGTCGCCTGCATCAGTTCCTGATTTGGGCTTATGATAACCATTGTTGAGCAGCGTCTGCACATAAGTGCCCCACACTGGATTACTCGCCAGTGTGGCAAGAGTTCCTTTAAAGTCAAATGATGAAGGGTACGCTGTACTTTCTGTACGTGGATAGCTGGAACATCAACCCAAATAAAAAGGGTAAAAAAATATGAAATATTATAAGATGATTGGATGACATGGCAGATTTTTTTTTCTCAACCGTGAGTGATATTATTAACATGATCTCTCCACAGATAAAAAGAATACCTGATAAAACCTTGGGTATACAAACGTTCAGCCAATTGCATGGCCAAGTGAGGTCCAAACCCTAGGGCACTTGATGCGACCTGATTTGGAAAAAAGGCAAACAAAAAATTGTCAGGATGCCAATCTAGAAAACTCATGACACAATATTGAAGTTATATGCCACAAAATCTAAAATAATGGCATTCACTTGCCCGTTAGATGGTGGAAAGTGGGTCACTAATAACTAAATTTTTGCACAGGTGACATTTCTTGTGATTTTCGCCAACAACTACAAATTTTGATATAAAAACACAAAGCAAGCATGGAAAGTGCATTTATCTAAAAGTGGTATGCAAAGGATTAAGTGTATCAACAATATTAAGTGATAAGAAGGTGTCCTGTTCCTGACCTTCAAAAGGTTGACTGTATTAAGACCAGAAGGACGACCTTTGCTATCTTGTTTTTCTGAAGTACCAGTAACTTTCACGACTCCATCTTCAGTTATTAACTTTTGAAACATCTCTGCAACCTGTTGGATGTTGTAAAGGTCAGCAACAAAGATACAACTTAAATGAAATGAAGATTGAAGCAGTGAGGATCTCACATCATGATCAAACAACCTATTACGATCCCATTCCAGCTTTAGTTCAAAACCATTCTTTATTATGTAAGGAAACACGACCCAAAATTTTTCTGGCTTGAAAGTACTAATTTGTAGGTAGCGTTGCACACAAAATCCAAGGGTAGGAGTTTGGCACGGGCCATACCTGAGATAAAAAAGGTTAAAAAAATTAAAGATATATTGTTGGATTTATATTTGTACAGGAAGGATTTTAAGCAATTTACACTTCAAAAGAAGTTTTCATGTCACGGGATCCGAATACCAAGAAAAATAAAGTATGAGATCTGGCAGGTTGGGTAACGGGTCAAAACAGGTTAATGTAGGTAACCTTTTGTACGTTTGAAAGGGCAAAGGGGTCGGGTAAGATTTTCCCAAAACCCTTTTTGACCTGAAATTTTAAAAGTTTCATAGACAATTACTATGTCGGATTTACTTAGATGAATTATATTATTTCAATAACTCTGGTTGACATTCCTGTGTCTACTTATCCATTTGACCCATTAGAAATAGATAACAACCCTAATCTAACTGTTCATAAGTAAATGATTCAAGTTCACCACCGCTGGATAAAACTAAAAGGATGAGGTATAACAGGGAACATACGAGATAACTCTAGAATCCAAATTTCCATATTTTCCTTGTAAGTAGTTTGAAACGTGTAAATGCAACTCCAACTTTCAAATCTATTTCCTGACGAGCATCTACAGCCAACGCTTCATCTTTGTTGGGCTGAACAAGATTTTTCATAGCTTGGGTGATGTCTTTCTCAGTCACAGAAGAAAATCGTGCACGGTGAATTCTTCTACCATCATGGGGTTTAAATCCTGTGCACTCGATGACTGGATTCAAGAAATATGTAAAATGAGAAAAATATAAACAAGAATAAGAGGTGCATTTACAGTCATACCAAATGAATACCTTCAAAGCATATATTTTCTCCTTCACGATCACAGTCCAACCACAGTACCAGATCTTCACAACCACGTGCCTCTCGGTTTAGATGTTGGCGAATATGAGCCTTGTTACGGTCAATTTAGCAAAAAAAAAAGAAAATTTTGGTAAGTGAAGTGGTCAAATAGCTTCTCTCTCAGCTGATAAAATCGGTTTTGCTAGGTTCTAATATATAAGATTTTCAAATTGCAAACAGATGTCATACACAATAAATTGGTTTGATAACTGAACGCAACAACAAAAAGCAAATCTCAACTACTGATTTGGAAAGTAATTTCATACTTAGAATTACAGCTGATTGTACAACTGTAAACAAAACAAAACAAAACTGAAAATTGCAATAAGACAGTACCTTTGGATTTGATTCTGACTTGACAACTGGAGCTTGAAAAAGACTAAGAGGATCTGTAGCTGCCCAATCTTGATAGGTTGGTGGAAAATCTACACTAGATTTGCACAAAAAGAAGCATCGATATTTAAATATGTAAACGATTAACTTAAATATACATGTAAAACAAAATTCGCACACTTGACCATGTATGGTTCAAAATTATCAGATTTTCCAACTTATTTGAAAACCGTGTATAGTTAACTTACATGATAACTAATAAAATATTATATGTGCTTCGAAGTTCAAATGAAAGGAAACCTGAAAACATGACCAATCACTGATGTCACTTTATATTGCACCGATATCCAAGAAATGTGCCATCAAATTCATGAACCTCGGTACTACCCCTTCGTGATGACATCTGTAAAATCATTGTTGTAAATCCCAGAAAAATCTTAATGAGAAATAAAGCATACAGATATAAGGTAATTTGTGAACAACTCCAAAGGGAACATCTGTAAAATCATTGTTGTAAATCCCAGAAAAATCTTAATGAGAACTAAAGCACAGAGATATAAGGCAATTAGCGAACAACTCCAAAGCTCCCTTTTGAAAGTGATACACTCATAACATCATAAATGAGCTGATCCCACTAGATGATCCAAACTTATGTAGGAGATGCCATATGTTTCTATATAAATTAGATGATAGCCTCACTTCAAAAATTTAAGAGTGATGTTAATGAAAATAACTACAAAAATAAGTAAAATCAAGTAGAAAACAGAGTAACACAATAAGAAGAATGTTTCATTGATTACACACTAAGACTGGATATAATGATTCATAAAAATTACTAAATGAGTGAGATTGTGAGAACTTCAATGAGAGATTCAACTTTCCAAAAGCTTTCAATTCACAGTTAAGCTTCAACTGAGGGTTCATTTTGCGGGGATTTTTAAGCCATTTTTCAGTAGCTCCTTTTTGAAAGTAATGGTGTAATACATTCATAATATCAGAAGTGAACTGATCCCATGAGATGGTCCAAACTCATATAAGAGATGGCCATCTGTTTCAACCATTCTCGATTTCTCGGTTTTCACATGTGCATAAACCTTTCTGTTTTAGATAGATAGGCTCATAGTTGTCAATAGCGAATAGCGGACGATAGCGACAAGCTACTGATATGTTACGTAGCGATACACCAGAAGAAAATTTTTAGAGATATTCTATATGTATATTAACCAGAAAATTTAAAAAAATTAAAAAAAAAATACAAAAATCTCGCTATTTCCCGCTATTTGCTGCTATCAACCATATGAGCGCTACGCTATACGCAATAGCGGGCACTATGGTCGCTATTAACAACTATCGATAGGCTGGCAAGTATTCTGACAATTTTACAATTGGAGGCTACTGAATATATTATAATTAGAAAAGCCAATGAAAGAAAACTGAAATTTTGGTAATGAGAGTATGACGTGTAGAAATAACTCAATGGACCAAACTCACCACTGGAGTAATACATCATATATCCCTAAAATCTAAAAATTCATGGAAGTGAATATTAATTGTGGGGCGACCCTGTCAGTTCTAAATTAAATACCAAAGATGCCAATTCTTAATTCTCAACTCAATGTTTTCAAACTAGAAAAAGTAAGCTCCGGACTAGTGTAGAAGCCTAGTAGTCTTTCCCAACATCACTTAAAACAAGAACAAAGATGCTTACTCTTAATTCTCATTTCTCTATTGTGCTAGTCCAAGCAAACCCAGTTAGAAATCTTTACTAAACTATGACCAGCAATCATATTAGCAAACAAACGTATTCCTAAGCTTAATGCACAAAAACAATAAGAAATTAGCTCACTATTTTCAGATAAGAAACGAAGCAAAACCCAAGTAGTGTCGAAGTCTATTAGTGTTTTGCAATGGAATTACTAAAACTTGTGAAGGCAAAAAAACACCAAACAGTTGTGTGGTAGCCTAGTAGTCTTTCCCAACATCACTTAAAATCAAAGAAAAAGAATGCTTATTCTTAATTCTATATTCACTCTCTATAGATAAGAAAAGAAACAGAACCCAGAGTAGTGTCATAGTCTAGTAGTATTTTGCAATGAGCCAATGAATCTTGTCATGGTGAAAAACACAAACTGTTGTAAAAAAACACAGTGAATCGTGATTGTCTGTGATTTGCTCATGCATCATCTAGACTTCATTTTTTAATCAAGGTTTCAAATGCAATTCACCACGTATAACCATATAAACTTGTTATAAAAAGATCAGACAAAGCCATCAAACATATATGTTGGTGGTAGGATCCCCACTAGTACTTCTACAGTTCTACTAATAAAAGATAGCAAAAATAAAGGATTCAACAACTAATGCAAATACACGTAGGAGAACACATAGCTAATAGTTGGGTGGGTCATGTGGGATCCGTATCATCAGAAGAACGGAAATATGAAACAAAAAGAAACAAGATTAAAATCACACAAACTATGTTTGAGAGGCGTTCTTTTCAGAACAAATAATATGCTCACCAACTAAGTAGTTAACTTGGCCGATATATTGGTGATATATCACGATATCTCAGTTATCGGTCATCAACCAACATATCGGTATAAAATATCGGTCAGAATATCGGTACCGATATATCACCGATATTCCCGATAACAGTATCTTTCTTCTTATTCTTCCACTTGTCTTACTTCTTATTGTTGTTATTAGTGTTTCAAGTCTTAATTGTTAATTGTTAGTGTTAAATATTAGGGCTTTAACTGTTAATAAGTTCCCACTTGCTACAATTACTTCACAACCGCATAATGCATGTGTGCCTACCGCTTTCAATGTGATAAACAAGACAGTTATGTAACCGAGTATGTACAACTACATCATACAATTCTCATAATTTGTTAACATAATATTGGTTCTGAAATCCCAAACAAACATGCCCTATGGTGCTTAATCAGCCCATCAAATATTCAAATGACTGAACACTTCATTAAAATTGTATCAACAGATTTAAACAAAGTATAATTACATAATCTATGATATATAAATAGCATCATAAAACTTCATCAATGGCAACTTGAAAGCTAGAATAATGACTATAACAATTTACCCGACCACCAGAAAGTGCAGTAGCAATGGAAAGAGCGATGCTTGGCTTCTCTGCAACCTAATTTAAACACAAATATTACAGCACCATATTAATATATAATTTTAAGTTTAAAACTGTATAAGAAATGTAAGGAAGGATTATCTATCTATTACCATGAGTACTTTGGTCGCCATTCCTAACTCAAAACTTCAAAAGTATGAATCAATTCAAAGAAACGCTCTCAAAACCCATAAATTATAACAAGATTCTTTTCGGAATACCCGACCCGACCCGGATCGTCCTAGTGATGAGTAAAATGGGTTCGTAATGGGCCTATACAACAAAAGAAGTAAACGGGTTGTTATTATTATAAGTTATTAAAAGTAGAGCTGCACATTTTTTGGTTTTTTGCATACCCGGTTCCGGTTAGAGGTGCACAAAAAAACCAGAATCTGAACCAAAATCGGGAAAAAAAACCTAGAACCGGGTATTAAAAAAACCGGTTTTTTTTTATACCTGGAACCGACCCTACCAGTCGAGTACGCATAGGGTATAGATTTCTATGTAAAAAACCATACCCGAAACTGGACCCGATTTGTACCCGGGTTTTTTTAATGCCGGAACCGAGTTTTCCTAATACCCGGTTCATGACCTAATTTAGACTTAGGGGCTGTTTGGTTGATTAAGTGTCGAATCATTAAGAGCTCTGAATGGTTAAGAGGTCTGAATGGTTAAGTGCTGAATCATTAAGTTGGACCTCTTAATGGTTAGTTTTCTTGTCCAACATTGGTATGAGAGTTTCATTAAGGTTCAGCATAGTTCAGTGCTTAATGGTTCAGCAACATCCCAAGTCTTAATGATTCAGCCTTAACCATTACATTCAGAGGCTGAAACAAACGCACTGAATGCTTAATCATTCAGCACTGAATGGTTAAGAGCCTCATTAAAAGACTACCAAACAGCCCCTTAGCCAACAACCCAATTTATGGACACCAACCTATATAAATGCAACGGCATTAAAGCCATTTGGTACTTGGAAGATTAAAGCCAACAGTATAAATGCAACGACATTATACTTGTTTTATGGACACCAATAGTATCTCACTCATATTTGGACTTGGTAGTTGGAAGTGTCATTAAAGCCATTGTTGAAAGATTAACTTGCTTTGCAACATTATAAATGCAACGACATTATATCAGCTTCCATTAACATGGGTAGCATCCGAATGTGCATCCTTTGGGTTATTCAACATACTTGACAAACTTTAAAACCATCTAAAAATGGCTTCAAAATGTGGATCCTCTTCCATTAACATGGGTAGCAAACCAGTCGTTGTGGATATTCTTCCTACAAATCGAAACCCACTTATTTAGGGGGTTCACTTTGAGTTATGTAAAATGTCGTTCGGTGCAAACAAAGCTCGATGTGTTCATTGTGGTACTTTGTTGAACTCGGATTCCAACTCGACTTTGAAGAAACATTTGGATTCATATTGTAAAGTGTTGAAGAACAACCGATCGAGGTCAACTGCAAATGTCAAGCAACGGGACTATTTGGTATTATGATGTTGAGGCAGTCCGGGAAGGAATGGGTCACTTCGTAATTCAAGAAGGGTTGCCATTTGACCACTTTGACAACCCAAGATTGACGCGTCTCATTCAAAGAACTCTGCAATTGTATAAAAGCGTGGGTAAAGGCAAAAAAAGAATTTAATTTTGGGTTTTCAAACTTTACAAACTGGTGTCAATTTGACTTGCGATGTTTGGTCAGCCCCTCATGGGTTACCTGAATCATACCTTTGTGTTAACGCGCATTGGATGGACCCCAAAATGTGGCAAATGAACAAGTGTACGACTGCTTTTGAGATGTTTCCATATCCACGTACCGGAAGCAATTTATTTCATATTTTGAAAGAAGTAATTGAAACTTTCAAATTGTAAGACAAATTGTTTTCTATATCTTTTGACAGTGCCTCCAACAACACCGCCGCGGTTGCACAACTAAAATTAAGATTTAAGCCAGTTTGTGATGGTGTTTTTTTTCCACAGGTGTTGTGTTGCACATATTATCAATTTAGTTGTGCAAGACGGACTAAATGAAATTGCAAATGTAAGAAAACTTTTTAAACAAATGGTACAAGATATTTTTTCCACTAGCATGGCAATATATGTTAAATATAAAAAATATTGTAAAGAGTCGGGTACACGTTGTTTAGGTGCGAATTGAGACGTACCAACTCGTTGGAACTCGACTTGCAATATGTTTGAAAGCGCTTTAAAACAAAAGGATAGCTTGATTGCATTTCATGACTTGCTTGGTACCGAAATGGAGGTTTCACCATTCCCGCCATCTAGTTGGGAAATTATTGAAAATTTAACCGATTTGCTTGGGGTTTTTAAAAGTGCAACAACGTTTTTATCAGGAGTTTATTATCCCACAAGTTGTAAAGTTCTTAATCAACTTTTTATAATGGCAAGGAAACTAAAAGATTTGGAATTTAAAGGCCCGATGTTTGTAAAAATGATGAAGCCAATGAAAGAAAAGTTTAAAAAATATTTTGAATATTTGCCTCCCGTTATTACTTGTTCGGCTGCTTTAAACCCGTACCTAAATAAGGGAGGTGTGGAAACTTTGATTGAAAAAATATGCCATGATTTGGATTTGCAAGAAGATGATCCACTTTTTGTTTCAAAAGCAATCAGCAAGTTTGAAAATGATTTTGAAAAGTTGTTTGATGTTTATCAATCAAAATATAGTGAAACAACTTCACAAATACATCAAGTTTTTGAAAATGTGGCTTCAAGTGGTGGTAGTAGTAGCAACCGTAATAGAGATTTAAACATTTGTTTGTTTAATACTTTGAGAAGTGACAATGCTAAACGAGCTCGCGGTAACAGCCCTAGTAACGAGTATGGGAGGTATACTTCAACGGATTTTATAGAATCTGTCACCTCCAAACAAGAATTTGAAAATTTTGACATTTTGGCTTGGTGGAAAGGAAAGGAACCCCAATTGCCAATCCTAGCAGCTATGGCCCGTGATTTACTAACCGTCCAAGCTTCTACGATAGCTTCGGAGTCCGCTTTTTTCTGTTAGTGGAAGGATTATTTCGTTGAGGCGAACAAGGCTTACCCCCGAAGCGGTGGAAATTTGCATTTGCTTGAAGGACCATTTGGATGCAGCGGAGCGGATACATGTTTATCACATGAAGAAGAAAATATCATTGAAACGGAAATACACGAGGATGAGATTGAAATGGGAATGTCGAGCCCACTAGAGGAAGACTAAACGAAGTCCGAAGACGATGAGTTATCAAACAAAGGTGATGAATTACCAAGCGAAGATGTGTTTTCTATGTTTTTATCTGTGTTTTCTATGTATTTATCTATGTGTTTTCTATGTTTTTAAATATCATGTGTTAGTATTTTGTAGTATTTCAAACCTTTAAATGTCATGTGTTTTTATCTAGTACCACCTGACTCTCATTAGCATATAAGTTCTAGAACTCAATCGAGTTTTTTTATAACCTTTTTAAATGTATTAGATTTTGTGGTTGTCCATGTCAGGCTTTGTCATCTTTGCAACAGAAAACATGAAAGAAACATATCATTTGATGGATATCCTTTTGCATGTGAAAGGACCCAATTTTTTTTTTTTATTGTATGCCCTTTTCCATGCCCGATTCTATACCCAGAACCGGGTATAGAAAAATCGGAACCGGTATAAAGGGTATGTTTTTTTATGTTAGGATCCGGAACCGGTTCTTTCAATACCTGGTATAAGTGATACCCGACCCTACCCAGAACGGTTCCAAACTCGGAACCGAGTATTGAAAAAACCCGGTTTGTGCATCTCTGGTTCCGGTTGTGGTACAGTGTGTTGGTATGGTTAATAAAGTTAAAAATCAGGCATTGCTTTGGGTCGGGTATTTAATCGGGTTTTAGAGAGGAAGTGATTAGGTTTTTTTAGTTTCGTGTTTTTTTTTTTTTTTTTTTTGTTTATTTTATCATAGGGTATGTGCCCGATAAATATCTGGCTTATAGGGTCTAGTATGAAACTGGGTTGGGAATACCATGTTTTCAAATACCCGGTTTTTTTCTTCTTGTTTTTTTTTACTTTAGGTAGGGAGGTAGACGTAGAGTATAACATATCGTTCTAATAGTCTAATCATGTAAGGGGCTGTTTGTTTCGGTTCTTAACGAGCTTTAGTGGGACAGACGTTTGAATCATTTAGATATAGTTCATTCAGACTGTTTGTTTCGCGAGCAGATGTCTGAATTGATAAGACATTTGCCTCTGAATGGGTAAACATTATATTGACGCTCCGTTCCCGAGTTTACTTGAGGAGGGAAAAGAAAGGAAAAGAACTGAAGGAAAGGAAAGAAAAATAAAAGACATATCATTTCCTTCCGTTTCCTTTCAATCGGAAGAAAAACTAAACTAAAATTGGCAACAATATAACTTGACTTTGATTTGCATTAGCAGTAAGTTGCTGTTAACAGTAACGAATGTTTCCATCAGTAGAAAGACATCTTTTGGCATTAAGTTCATGCAACATTTAACTTGCTACTAGTAGCAAGTTAAATCTTCTTCGATACGAACCCTTCAGTACTAATCTTCAACATGAACTTTCAATCTTTTAGCAACAGGGTTTGCTATCAATGGCAAGGTTTATCAACAGTGAATTTTTAAATCTCATTAATCATCAATTAACAGCAATCAGTAGCAACTCGTTCTCTGGTTCTAATCATTGTCACTTGTTTTTAATGAGTTGAGTGACGCGTTACACTTTACCTCTCTTTTGCTTCGTTTTCTGTTAGTGTTAACTTGTGCGTATGCGCACCACTACACCTACAAATTGGTTGGTGCTGAGAACTACAATATTGAAACACTTGATGCAATGTGCATATGGACTTCACTTGCACCAACACTCAAAAGCCATATTTTAACAAAGATTTATAAAAAATAATAAAAAAAAGAGTAAACCATCTCATATACCTCATTGCATACCACAAGTCCACAAACAAACCATTTTTAGATACTAGGTGTCAGCATCATCCTAAACAGTATAATAATTATCTTTTTTACGTCAACACGCCTCTCCTACCATTAATGATCGTAAGGATACTCTGAGTCATTCTCGGTCACTTTGAAGTGCTGAGGTTGTTGCCCTGAACAGTGCAGATTCCACATTTTGAAGTATGACCTTTCCAGGTTTTTCACCTGCGGATTCAGATTCATATTCCCATGACTAAATATTTGACCATAAATCGTACGCGTATTTGACTATAAAGAAACAAAATGGCTTACCCAGCGGGATGTGTCAAACAGAGGACAGCTAAGGCGCACTGATTTAAGTTTGTTGGTTAACTCTTGAAGCTTTGACCGGTTTAAAGCTAAATACACTGCCCTATCTTCATACTCCTTCATACTTCATACAAAAATGGATCATAAATGTCAGTTAAGACGAAAACCAATAATTATAGTTACAACTTCAATATTTTGTTGAGAATTCGGACTACCAACCTGTTGACAATCATTTCCTCGCCAACTCCAGTGGCTAAGCAGAGCGAACCAGCGACTCTGGTTGCCATTTTCTCAAGGGGTAGGGTCACCATTGGCAGACCAGCCCAAAGAACATCAGTGCCCGTTGTATGTGCATTGCATAACGGCCTACTCAAACAGAATACAAAGTTAGCTGGCGGTGGCAGGTGGTGACTCAAAACTACCCAATGTCTGACTTGAGTAATCTAAATCAACTCATCTACTGAAGAGCGGGTCATAATTGCCAAGTGTAAATAAAATAAAATGCACTTACGTATCTAGGCATAGATCTGCCAAAGAACTGCGTCTGATGTGTTCGTTTTTCATAGCAACATCAGTGAAAATAATCTGGTCCGGCTGCACACCCTGTGCAGCAGCATCTACATAACCAAACATAAAACGGTATCATAATTTCCAACCCATGCAGATACAGAATATCAAATTTTTAATAAAAAAAAAACGCATACAGGCACGAAGTCTCATTTCACCAGCAGCTGGGAATCTCAAAAGCCAAAGTGCACTGTTTGGAACACGCTTCAGAATATTGCACCTGAAACATCAAGTGTTAAAAACCTGTGAAAAATGCAGTTGGCACAAATCGACATCTTACCAAGTCATAAAGATTTCGGGATCCATCTTGTAAAGCTGATTAAAGCAACCAAATATAAATTTGTTCTCAGGCAATCCATAAGCTGACCGCTTGGGCTGACAGTTTAAATCCAGCACATCAAGGTTTTTCTGAAACCAACCATAACAAGATAATTAGCTAGCATACGCACATACTCATGAAAATGATGAAAACCAAAAGGATATTTAAAAAACGTTGGAACTGAGAAGGCTACCTGTTTGTAGTCGTTTACAAAGTAACAATGAGGGAGATGCACAAGTTTCTCAGAGTAGATATGAGCAAACCTAGTTGGGGAGACAAACTTCCATCGGAATACAGATATTTCAGCAATCGACAACAGCTAGAGATAAGGTACACAAAGAGATAAAGATAAAAGTCAAAGTCCCTTACTTCATCTGTGACCAGATACTGTATGTAGCTAGCGCCTGTTGTACCTGGGAATCCCATATAGGAGACCTGAATGGGAGCAGGCTGCAGAGCAAATATTTCATTTCTAGCCCCCTGGAATAACAGTATTAAAAATGTAAGATTTCCTATTAACAATCCTAAACAAAGTGCATAAAGACAAGTAACAATAATCAACATATCATTAATAAACTTCTACAACTATATGAATGCAACAACAAAAGGAAAAAAGACCAATAAAAAACAGCCAAAAACAAGGACAGCGATCCTTTTATGGGGTATAACTATCCTATTTTCTATAGTTAGCCCTTCTGAAAGCCAGAGAACAAATGACCAAGCTCTTAGCTCATCCAATGATCACTCAATAGTACTACCACCATGTCATAATACCAGTTAACGTGTTCAATACTGGCAAGTCCAAATCATTGAATAAATAGTGACACCAAACTAAAAAACACTACTCTACAAGAAAAAAACTGCAAAGTGATGACACGGTTTAGTTAAATCATACCTTGGTATAACCATTGAGGTTAATGAGTATTTGGATTTGATCTTCATTTATCAGTTTCGCGATCATATCAGAAGTCATTGCTGACACGTCCTTGAAGTGTTCTGCTTCTGACTGAATACGGAGCCTCCATTCACTCCCATCATTTGGACTCAAAGCATAGCAGAATACCTAAATTTCAAACATGTTTCTATCTCAACCTAGAATTTAAGCTCTAAGATCATAAATAGAATAAGACAAGAATTTTATACAAGCAAACCTCAACGTTTTCTCTATTATGCATGCCAAATACTGATCCCATCAAATGTGATAGCGGATGATTTCCAAAATCACTGCTGACATATCTGCACAGGCAGAACAGTATTTCAGTAAGCCATTTCTTGATTCAGATCCAAATACTATGAGATTAAAAAAAAACACATATATCTACCCGATTTTCAGCCGACTGTTACCCCCTGTGGTTTTTATCCGCAATGGAATAGGATGGTTGAAAGCAGGAAGGGAAAACCGGCTTGCAATGACGGAACAGTGTGACGCATACTTGCGACTACAACAAAAAAGAAGCGAATTAGAAATTTAGTCATTCACAATTCCAACTCATATAAACTACACATATACCTGATTTCAAGTGCAAGCATTGGATCAAGGGGATATGCAATTGCATGGAAAGGTTGGACACTTGGAATAACTGACATCTGGATGAAAAAAAATCAATGCATTAAAAACTGAAACTATAAGTAATTTTCAAACAGATACGGTCAAAACCTTGATCTGTCTTCGAAGTATGTTTTCCACTTCAATAAACATTCTTTTCCTGTCATCCCAGTCACATACACACTAGAAAAAGAAAACAAAAAAGCACAAGTCACAGACATGTCCAATTAGCAAGTAGTTTAGAAACAAAACATAGTCAAAGCTTCCTCCAAGAAACACAGAAAAAAAATCTGATGATCCAAAAAGATGGCAATATTCAAGCTTATATCCGATATAGGAAGCCAACTTTACGGGAAGGAAAGAAACTATTAAACTTGATAGTTGATACCTGTAATGTATGCAGCAGATTACAAGTTGCTTCAGGAAAGTCGGGGCGTATGACCAATGCTTGCCTGTAGCTTTTGATAGCTGCTTCTACATGTCCACTACAAAATAAAATCTAGGTGTTAAAAATGTGTTCTGACTTCTGAAATGACCAGTAATGAATTAAATGTCTCCAAACTCAGAATAAACTTAAAATGCACCTGTCTTTATAAGCTGAAGCCAGATTTGCATGAGCTTCAGCCATGTTCGGGCGTATAACAATAGCATGTGAGTAGTCTTGAATTGCTTCATTAACTCTTCCAATCTCCTTGTAAGTGTTTCCACGATTAACAAGACTATCAGCTGCCATTGGATCGATCCGAAGGACTTCATTGTAGCAAGATATAGCATCCGCATAATTACCCTGTTTTTAAATCCAAATATTGCTATCAGTTGCCACACATAAGTTAGTTAGAACATAGCAAAGTATCTATAAATAGCTTTAACCAAAACCATAATGGGAAAATCTTTTTTTTCACACACAAAGAGATGTTACCTGTTGTTTGTATATTATTGCCAAATTATTAAAAGGGGCAGACAGTCCTGTAGTTACAGTTAAAGTTGCCTTGTAGCATTGTGCAGCAGCCGTCATCATATTCCTGAATATCAGAAACTTCTAATTAGGAACATTTAACATATTTAGCTGTTCAATTTCAGGAAGAGTTTTTACTACTTGGCAAATACTATATCATAAAACAGCCTGTATGTAAAAGCATACCATTCCATGTATATGTTTCCAAGATTAGTGAGAGCCTGAGGATGGCTAGGTTGCAAAGAAAGGCATTGCTAAATTGTAAAAGAAATAAATCTAGTCACAACAAAGCCAATGAAGAGCTTCATAGTAGAACAATACCAATGAAAAACAATAAATAACATACACGGTAGCAATGAACGGCTTCTTCAACTTTTCCAGCATCCTTAAGTGCATTTCCCTAGCAAACATAATATAATTAGAAACATAGGCACGAAATACAAAAACATTGAGATGGAGGTCAGTTTTACAAAATTAATAGTTACAGAAGAGAATCAAACTCACTAAATTATTATATGCTTCCAAAAATCCAGTATCACGGGCAATAGCCTGCTTATAGTGGTTAATTGCCATCTCCAAGTTACCTTGCTCATAATATATGCTAGCTAAATTTCCTGAAAATACCAAAGTACAACAGAGAATGACTTTTGATTCATGTGGAACATAAAAGCAAAATATTATAGTACTACTCACCAAAAGCCATGGCATAGTCTGGTTTAGACTGAAGAGCATGCTGATAACATACAATAGCTTCTGGAGCCATGCCCAAAGCCTAAAATGCAAAGTAAACCTACTTTAACCAATTCTGTCCTGGCATTTATATCTGCCAAGAAATACTAGAAAATACAACAAAAGCTTCACCTTGTACACATTTCCCAAGTTCAAATAGGCATCAGAAAAAGTTGGTTTAAGTTTGACCGCCTCCTGCAATGTGCAAGGCCCGCATTGAGTGTAAATTCAACTGAAGAGTACATGATATACATTTGCATACCATTGACAACAAGCCAAAATATGGTAGATGAACAAACAAACTGAATGCATGACATATGTAATATGTTATATCATTCTTTTAGTTGGGGGCATTCTTTAAGCAGCCAAACTAAGTATTGGATCGAGTAGACAGAGTGATCAGTTAAAAAAAGAACCAGCCATTAGACACAACAGAACATATATACCTTGTAGTACTGGAGTGCTCTATTCAGATCACCAGACTCCATGAAAAGGCCAGCAAGGTTAGACCAGGCAATGGCAAAATTTGGTTGAATTCGAAGTGCCTCCACATAACAGTTGTACGCCTGTTTAAAAAACAGTTTACATATAGCAGGAGCTTCAAAATGACCCACTAAATCTTGACAAAAAAAATCTGGATGGAAATTGCCCCCATAGTTACCTAAATCGCGGTTCACAACGGTACGGGAACGCGGTACGAATACGCAATTCGCTAGGCTGGATGGGGTAGGCTCATTTCGGTACGAACCGATACGGTGTACCATGGAGTCTGGTATGATATAGCGATAAGGTAGTAGAACATTTTAAAAATATAAAAAATAGCTATTTATAATTTATATTATATATAGTAATATAATGTTAATTGTATACTTTTTATGTATAAATTTATAAGTATAAGTTCCAAGTGTAAACAAGTGAAGAGGGTAGGGGTACATGTTTAAATATACAAACTATTTTTACCCCTTTTATGTTAAAATTACAAGTTTTATTGACTAAATGTTAAGTATTAAAAGATAGAGGGTTAAATGTTAATATTCTTAAACTTTTTTAACCCTAGAACCCAAAAGAATCTCCCAAAAAAAGCTGCCGCTTCTCCATTCTTATACACACACATACTAGTCAACTCTCCCTCAAAGCCCTTTCTTCTTCATCCTAGTTTCCGGCAAAAAAAAAAAAGGCACAACACCGGCGTCAGAAGTCGTCTTCTGTTTCAATCTATCGATCCGGTTAACATACCCAATAACGATCGGAACCATTGGAAGTTCAAACGGGAGCACCATACCGTCCGATTGAAGTCGCGTACCAAAGGTGATTCGGTACACAACGAATTCCGTTTAGGTTACAGCGCGATCCAATACGAAATTCGTGCCTGTTTGAGCGAATTTGGTAACTATGATTGCCCCTCACATCTCTGAATGTGAATTACAAAAGATAACACATCTCAAGCATGTTAAACACAACTACATTTATAACATGATGAGATGACATGCTGGTAAACATTCTTACTTGTTGAACTAATCCTTGAGCTTTCATCAAGTTCCCAAGGTTGCTGTGAGCATCAACCTACAGAAACAGACAGAAGAACCATATGATTAGAAAAAATTAACCAATAAATCAGAAAATGAAATGTGGTAAAAGTCCGACCAATCGAGGGTTCAATGAAAGAGCCTGGCGACAGCATTGAGCAGCTTCAGTTAGCCTTCCTTTCCGCATGTAGGCACTTCCCAAGTTTGACCATGCATCCGCAAAATTGGGACGAAGCTGCATGAATCATACTTGCATAAATAAGCCAATAGGAACCTACCATATTTTACCAAAGTACAAAGCTATATTTAAGGTTTTTAATTTTTATCCCTATATATTTGCAGAAACTATATTATCGTTTCCATAAATACTACAGTTGCAGGTTTGGATATGACATGCACTTGTCAAATCTTAATGCTAGTAAATCGTTACTCTGTCATGCAACTAAAAAAACCTCTCCCTCTACTTATATGCATGTGACCTTAACCTAGAAACTCTGAAGGGGGAAGTACTATGCAGTCACAAAAATTACGAACTAGAGCCCAAAATGACCATCCAATAAAAACCAACAATACTGTGGTGATAGCATTGTTTGTTTTCAATCAACTAAGCTATTTTATCTTCTCTTTTTATTTTCTGAATGTATAAAAAAACCAACTTCTGCTAGCGTCAAAAACTTAAGACTGTTTTTAGCATTCAACAATGTCCTTTCAAATAACATATGTTCTGATACGGATGTTAAACCATGATAAATGAACTTCATCACTTGCACAACCATATAAAAGCTACATGCAGCATAACATTCGACTTTATCATGTTAAAACTTGTTTCAAAAGCTAACAATTTCAGTACAAGGATAACTAGAATGCAAACATACCTCGATTGCAACTAAATAATAACGGATAGCAACATCAATATTCCCCTTTTCCTGTAATCAGAAAAAAAAAAAAAAAAAAAAAAAAAAAAAAAAAAAAAAAGCATGAAGCACTTTACATAAGGCTAGAAAATATACAAACAAAAGATGCACCAGAAACTTCAGAAACGATTTTTAACCTTCCATGCATTTGCCATATTCCATAGCACTCTGCAAAATTTCGATCAATGCGCAGGGCTTCTTCATTCTTTGCAATGCACATATCAAAGTCATGTAGCTAAAATAACAGAAGGAAAGCTTCTGTGAGAACCATGTGTTAAACCAGAAAGCAAAGAAACTACATAAATCACATTCAACCAACCTGATAATATATTGCCCCTAGGAGAAGAAGATTATCTGTTCGCATAGGGTTTCTGTCATAAACAGTCTTGCTATGATCTAATGCCTGTCTAAAGTCCCCAGACTTGTATTTCTGATGAGAAAGTGACATGAGCGTATCTTCATCGGCTGCAACATGTAAACATTATTTAAGTTCCTATTTTTCCCTCTCAAACACAACAGAACAGCACTATGCATAACCAAATAACAATAGCTAAACATTTCAAGGCAGAACACGAAAACAGATACAAAAGGATCTCAACCTAACAACCACAGAGGTCTAACATTTATGCCAAAAGACCACACAAAGTTAAGTAATCATATGCAACCCAACCTCAAATCACAAAAAAAAAATACCCCCTTTAGTTCTATTGCTCACAAAAGAGCGGTGCAACCCTACAATGCATAACAAATAACAATCCCTCAACATGTCAAGGTACGGTAAGTCGGCATGAAAACAGATACACAGGATCGAATCCTAACAACCACAAAGTTCTAACATTTATGATTTATGACAAAAGAGCACCACAAAGTAAAGTAATCAAATGCAAACAACTTCCTCAAATCACACAACACAAAAAAAAAAAAAAAAAAAAAAAAAAAAAAAAAAAAAAACCCTCTTTAAGCACTGTCAATTTCTAGTCCTGTAAGCCTTTGTTACAGAAGGGTTCACATAGCACAAAATTTTGTCAACCAAAAAACTAAGTTTTAAATATAAAAAAGGTTAGGTTAGGTTATACCTTATAAAGAGAAAATACAACTTATGATCCACTAGAAAAACACAAATTAAGCTACTTTAATTGATTCCCAATTCTCAAAACCCTAAAACACAATTAAACAAACATAAAGACACACAAACCCTAGGCATTAATTATCCTACAATCTACACAAACCAAAAAAAAAAAAAAATTAAAATTAAAAAGCAAACCTTTAGGAAGATCAGCAACCCCATGAGACAATTTATTAAGATTAACACTGGAAGAAGAGCCATCAATCTCAGTGGACAAGACAAAGGAGGATTCACGGTGATGATCACTGCCATTATTATTATTATTAAAGGAAACCCTAGGAAGTTGGTGATTAAATTGTTGAAGTTGGCGCAGATCGGGCTGTAAGGAGAGCATAATGAACAATAATAATAATAATATTATTAGAATGGGTGGGATATTAAAATGGTAATACGGAGATGGTGGTGGTTGTGGGTTTTATGGATGGATCATGGAACGCGAGGGTGATGATTGTAGGGTCTCCTCATAAAACCAGAAGATCAACAACAGAGATGCTTGATTGAAGGTGCTGCTCAGTTTCTCTCCCTCTCTTTGTTTCTCGATTTATTTATTTATGAGAGAGAGAAAAAGTGTTTTGTTTTGTGGGCTAATTGTTATGTCAAATCAAATCTTGCTTCAAACTGCCGGAACATTCTCACTTTTCCATTAACAAATTTATAATTTTGATACCATAATTATTAATTTTTTTTTTTATAAAAATCATAAGTATTTTGTGATTAAATTTAGTTACTTAAGGCTAAAAAAAAATTAGTGTGAGAGAGGAAGGTGAATGGGAGTATCCACGCAGCTAAGGCTAAAAAAAATTAGTGAGAGAGAGAGGAAGGTGAATGGGAGTATCCACGTAGCCGGAAGAGGAGTCAAAACAAAAACCAGATTAGTTACCGACCCTACGATGTGAATGAATTCACCACTACCTTCTACGTCTCAAATCTGCCTAGTTGGTGCTCCCTTGAAGATCTTTGGAGGGTGTTTAAGAAATATGGAAACATGGTAGATGCATATCTACCAAGGAGAAAGAACAAAATGGGGAGTTATTTTGCATTCATCAGATTTGAGGAGATCCGTGACGGTGTTGACATGGCAGGGTCACTTTGCAAAGTTTCTTTTGGGGATTTCAGAGTGGCGGTTAATGTAGCAAAGTTTGGCAAAAATGATAGGAGGTATAAGAGAGACAACGTGGGGGTGGACAAGACCGTGCAGAAGGAGAGACCTGAAACGTCTAAGCAACAAGAACAAGTGGTTAGAGCATGGAAACCGATTGGGCTAGCATCCTACAAGGAAGCCACTACGGGTGTAATGGATAACTGGCAGTTTAGAAACGCATATCACCCTGCAAAAGCATGTTCTCCCACCACCGGAGTCATGGAAGAAGTGTGCATTAATGGGAACCTCATGGGATTTAACTTGTTTGGCAAGCTTGGAAGAGTTTCTGAGAAGCATTGAAAATGAGAATGTGGAACTCAAGTATTTGGGGGGCCTTAAGGTACTTCTGGTTTTCCATGGTAGCGCTATGATGAAAAATTTTCTGGCAGAGCAGGAGGCACATTGGAAGCTATGGTTTTCATCATTAGAGGTCTGGAATGGCCAAGTACTGGGCGGCGAACGAATTGCGTGGTTAAAAATATCCGGGGTTCTGATACAATTGTGGGATAAACGGGTGTTCAATCACATAGGTGGTCTGTTTGGGAAAATTGTTCAGGAATCAAAAGCTACTGTCAAAGATGGAAGCCTTGCTTGGGAAAATGTTGCAGTTCTGGTCCAAGATGGTAGGAGAAGGGAGGGTTGTGTTCAAGTGCATTGCTTAGGTGTGTCGTTCAAAGCCTGGGTGTCAGAGGTGGACGAATTCTGGATGCCGGGTTTTGTTACCAGTGATGGCATGAAGGTTGCTAAAGAGAATCCAATGCATGTGGGTCTTGTTAACTATGATGTCAACCAAGATGTTGCCATGGAGGTGGATGATCGGAATCAAGTTCTAGAAGATGGCGAAATACATGAGGAACTGTACCACAATCAACCAGAGAAGTCGGTGCCGGTTACGGATGGGTGGGATAACGAAAAGTCAGGGAGGTGTAACAGCATAGGAGAATCAGCATGTGATCCGGTAAACGAAGGGTTGGAGAGGTTTCCAATGCATGGGGATAATAATTTTGTCTGCTTGGATGCGGTTACCGAGGAAAACTCTTCGGCCCCTGATGTGCAGTCCAATGTGGTGGGGCTAGGAGTGGATAATGAATGTTCGTCCGGGCTGGGTGGGCCAAAGGAGAATTTTATTGGTGGGACACATTCTAGAAAGAGGCCACGTCTGAAAAAAAAATTATGCTAATGGGCTTGATCTACCCAACAGGATTAATTGGGCTACACTTGAAGATGGGCCTTTTCAGCCTATTGTTTTTTACCTCAATACCCCCCGGTTACTGTTAGGCCTGAGATGTTTGGTATTGGGATCTCTGGTTCGGTGACTGCAGCTGATAACATAAAGACTCAGGCTAATCTACCAGATAATTTTGAGAGGGAGGATAGGCCGATCGCTCTAGTTACTAATCCGAATCCCACCGCTGCGGCTGACAATGATGATGCTGATGTCGTTGTTGAAGCTGTCAATGACGTTACTGGTGCTGATGTGGAAGAGACTACGGCTACGGTGGAGGTAGGGCAAGCTGTGGGTATGCAATTACATGGTTTTGAAGAGGTCTTACAGCAGTCTATCCGGGAGGAAGGTGAATTAATTGTGAATCAATGAATCTTCTATCCTACAACGTTAGAGGGATCGGAGAGGCCCCTAAAATGCTCTCTATCGGTGAAGTTATTCGAGGCAACAAGGCGAATTTCGTAGCAATTCAAGAAACAATGCGAAGCGATGGGTCAAGAATACCGGTACACAAGATTTGGGGAAATAGGCCAGTGGAACACGAGTGGGTTGATGCAGAAGGTACGTCTGGAGGACTGCTCTGTTTATGGGATCTAGGTATCTTTAAACGTGTTCAATCCTTTAAAAACAGGTACTTTCTAGTGATTTCAGTTACAACGAAAAATGTGGTGGGGGTTATTCATTTGGTTAATGTGTATGCACCACAAGGGTTGAATGAAAAAAAGGAACTATGGGATAATATCTCTGAATTTATAATATCGGAACCGGGAATGGTGGTAATTATGGGGGATTTTAATTCAGTTAGATGCCCTGAGGAAAGAATGTTTTCAGAATTTAACCCGGCCTGTGCAAATGCGTTCAATTCTTTTATCGAGGATAATGGCCTGCTTGAGTACTCTATAGGTGGGCGTATGTTCATGAGAATTTCCAGATCTGGGGATAAACTTAGTAAGATTGATCGGTTCTTGGTCAATCAGGCGTTTTGGGACAAATGGCCAGATGCGATGGTTGTTGCCCTGCCAAGGAAGGATTCGGATCATAGCCCTATCTCCTTAACAACACTGACACGCAACCTCGGGGCTCCTCCTTTTAGATTCTTCAACTTGTAGTTGTCTAAGCCGGGTTTTGAGGAGATCGTCAAAGGGGCTATTGTAGAGTGTAATTTTTCGGGGAAACCGGATACCATTTTTGCAAACAAGCTGAAGGCAATAAAGACGGCTATTAAGAGCTGGACGGCATTAGAAAGAGAAAAAAGAAGACAACGGCGTTCGGATGTGGAGAAAAAAATTGAGCAGTTGTATTGTGTTGCTGAACAACGTGTACTATCTGATGAAGAAAAATCTCAGTGGGCCGATTTCAAAAATGAAAGGGATGTAATTTTAAGGGAGGAAACCAACGAGGCGATTCAACGATCCAGGATTAAATGGGCGGTGGAAGGCGATGAAAATACGTCATTTTTCCACGGAATGGTAAATCATAATAATAATAGTAAGCGGATTAACGGTTCTCTGGTGCAGGATGACTGGTGTGCAGATCCGATTAAGATGAAATGCCATGCTCGAAAATTTTTTGCCGACAAATTCAGGGAGCCGCTGATTCACAGACCGGCCTTCGAGTGTCCGGACTTGAAAATGCTTTCGGATGCGGATGCTGGAAAAGTCATTATACCGTTTTCGGTGGAAGAAAGTAAGGAGGCGGTGTGGGAGTGTGGTAACGATAAAGCGCCGGGACCGGACGGGTTCACTTTTGCTTTTATCAAGCATTTCTGGGATCTCTTTAAGGAAGATATTGGGCATATTATGGCTGATTTCTTTGTCAATGGGGAAATCAGCCGTGGTTGTTCATCTTCTTTCATTGTGTTAATACCGAAGTGCGTGGATCCTATCTCTTTGAGCGATTACCGTCCCATTAGTCTTTTGGGGTGCATATCCAAGATTATTTTAAAGATACTTGCCAATAGAATCAAGACGGTTATACAATTGGTTGTCTCGGAAAATCAGTTTGGTTTCCTCTCGGATCGTAGCATTTTGGACGAACCACTAATTTTGAATGAGATCTTCTCTTGGGCTAAAAAACAGAAAAGGCAAGTGTTCTTCCTAAAAGCGGATCTGGAAAAGGCTTATGACACCATTTGTTGGGGTTTCATTGAGTCGGTGTTGCGGCAAATGGGATTCCCGGACAAATGGCGGCTTTGGGTCTCGGGTATATTACAGTCATCTAGGGCTTCGGTGTTGATAAATGGATCCCCAACTTGGGAGTTTCAGTGTTTTCGTGGTGTAAGGCAAGGCGACCCCTTGTCTCCCTTTATTTTCATCCTTGCGCTTGAGGCTTTAACATGTATGACTAATAAAGCTGAAAGTTTGGGGCTGATAAAAGGGGTACAACTTCCAAATGAAGGGCCGTCTCTTTCTCATCTAATGTTTGCGGATGATGTAGCTTTCATTGGGGAGTGGAGCTTGCAATATATGAAAAACCTTGTGCGGTTACTCAGGGGTTTTTATCTGATCTCAGGACTCAAGGTTAGTCATGTAAAGTCGAATATCTATGGGGTTGGAGTTGAGGCGCATCATATTCAGCAAGCGGCTGAGTCGATTAAAATCAATCATGGCACCTTTCCTTTCAAGTATCTAGGGATCTTAATAGGGGCAAATATGAATCAGAAAAGACATTGGACAAGGGTGATTGATGTGTGCAAGGCAAGATTATCCAAATGGAAGGCGAAGACCCTCTCCATGGGTGGCCGGGTCGTTCTTTTGAAATCAGTTTTAGACAGCCTCCCACTTTATTACTACTTAATTTTTAAAGCACCTAAATGCGTTATTCAGCAGCTTGAACAACTCCGGAAGATGTTCTTTTGGGGGGAATGAGGATAAGCGAAAGACGTCGTGGGTGTGCTGGGATAGAGTAATCGGACCGATTGACAAAGGGGTATTGGGTTGGGATCACTTGAGCACATGAATTTGAGTCTCCTCACCAAATGGTGGTGGAGGTTCAAAACCGAAGAAGATCGCTTATGGAAGAGAGTTGTATTGGCAATCCATTCGTCTCCAAGATCGTGGTCGTATTTACCGGTTAAGGCTGCAATTACAGGTTTATGGAGCTCTATAGTCAAGATAGAAAAAGAATACAATGGAGTCAACAACAGTATTTTGGGATTAATAAAGGGTGGGTTGGGTAATGGAAACTCTATAAGGTTTTGGGTGGATTTATGGGTTGGGAGCGAACCACTTATGTACCAATTTCAGAATTTGTTTCTACTCGAAGAGAACAAGACCTGTTACATGGCGGAAAGAATTCAAAGGGTGGGTGGGATTGGGATGGGGTTTTGGCATTGGAAGAGGCAACCGCTCACTATCGAAGAAAGAAGACAGCTTCAAGAATTGGAAAATCTGGTGACGGGTATTGATTTATTAGCAACAACGGACAAGTGGAGATGGATTTTGGAAGGGGACGGCTGCTTTTCTGTTAAATCATGCAGGAATCTTTTCTCTGCATATGCGGTCCCTTTCTTTCCTTTCGAATGGGTCTCATGGGTACCTAGGAAAGTCAATTTGCTAGCTTAGAGAGCGGAACAAGGTCGATTGGCAACTAGAGACGAGTTATTACGAAGAAACATCATCAGTGGAAACGGCACTTGTGAATTATGTGGCGAAGACACAGAGTCGGCGATACATCTATTCGCCTCTTGTTTCATCGCCGCAAACTTATGGAGCAAGATAAGCGATTGGTGTAACATTCCACCCATTTTCGTGTTCTCTTTCCGTGATCTTTTGGAATTACATAAAGCAAAAGGTCTAGGACGAGTTAAGAAAAAGACGATACAAGTAATCATTCGTACAACATGTTGGGTCATTTGGTTAGCGCGAAACGAGAAAATCTTCAATTGTAAAAGAATTGGCTTGGAAAACATGCTTTCGGATATAACTTCACTCTCATTTTCATGGATTAGGAACAAAAGGAAGCAGCAACAAATAGAATGGGAGAATTGGAAAAGATTTGATTTTGTTTAATTTTTAGTATTTGGGTGTAATGGGTTGTAATGGGTTGGATGGGGTTTTCAGTTTTACACTTTGAGTTAACATCTTGCTACTGAAAGTTTGTGTTGTACATATTGGGTTTGGAATAAAATTTTTGAAGTTTGCCGGCCAAAAAAAAAAAGGCTAAAAAGTTTTGCGTTGAGTTAGCGGTTTTATCCTAGTGTGTCTTCTTAGATGAATCATCAGGGATGGAATGTGCTGCATTTATGAGATCAAGCGAGGTCTTTTTAGCGGAGCTGGACGTCGGGACGGTAGATTATGAAAACATTCTTGAACGTTTGAAAACCATTTTACAATACGTTACAGGTGTTGTGTATTTCATTCTTTCGTATTACATATATTAAGGTACAATATTCATATAACTATGTGACTTTTCCCCGTGCAATCCACAATGAGACTCGATCATCATCAATTCGTTACTTTATATCGTATAATTTTGCATGTGAGGTTTGGGTCATGATAATATGATCATGGAAATTGTATATACGTATGTAGGTTTTTTGTGGCATGGTGGTGGTCTAGGTCACCGACGAAGTTTGCGTTTGTAGGCAATGTTTTCATAACCGGACCCCCTACCGAACCACTAGTTCAACCAACCAACAAAAATTCAAAAAATTCCAACAAATTTTGTAATTTTCCGGTTCAACCTCTTTTTTACCAGTCGGACCACCGATTCGATGCAAGCTCAGTTAAACCTATGACCCAAACCGGTCTAGGCACCGGTTCTTGGTCCGGCCGGTCTGGTCCAAGTCTGAAAACATTTTTAGTAAGCGTGAGTGGTCTTTGTCATTAAATTCATCCAGGTGATCGGGCTTTCTTTGGATATTCTATTAAACAAGTTAAGTTGTGTATGGATATAAATAACACTTTCAATGAATTATTAAAATCGGTTTAAAAAGTATTAGTTTGGTTTTAAGTAAAATGGGGTTGGATCAAAACATGTCTCTTTAATAGGACTTAACAAATCCCAATCATTGTTGACTGTTTGAATAAAATGGGTTTAGATCAAAACATGTCGCTTAAAAAAGTATTAAATGGTTGGTGCTAAAGCGGGCTTCGCCCAAATAGACTTGGGTTGGAAAGAATTACTTGAGAGAGAGGGGCTCGCTATATTTTATTTATCTCGACTAGTGACAACAAATGAAGGCAGCGGCAACACTGACTTGTTAGTATATGTTTCTATTCATCAAAGCCTATAAATGTATAATAGTGGCTCGTCATGACTTAGGGCCTGTTTGGTAGCCTCTTAATGAGGCTCTAAACCATTCAGCTCTAAATGATTCAGCATTCAGACTGTTTGTTTCAACCTAAAAAAAGGTTCTGAATGAAATGGTTAAGAGCTGAATCATTCAGACTTGGTGTATGGCTAAATCATTCAGTACTTAATCATTCAGAGCCTTAGTGTATAATTTAAGCATACCTAAGTATATGTTTATGTTGTAGTTGAAAAAAATTATTCCATATATTTTTTTTTACTCAAATCTAACTTATTTATTAAATAAGGGGTAATTATTATTATTACATTACAATGTTTGTAATAATCAAAGTCGAAGTTCTTAAATGAATTATATAGACATCAAAATGATATTCACATGTGTATGAAAAATAATATTATATTTTTACATAGACATCAAAATAATGTTCACATAATCACATGTGTATGAGAAATATGATTATATTTTTACAGACATCAAAATGATATTCACATGTGTATGTGTATGATAGTAGTATTGTAAAGCAAACAAATTATAAAATTTATAAAGTTAAAATAATAAATAAAACCTAATTCTCAAACTTTTTTTTTTTTAACTTACAACTAAGTAGAAGCTGGGTACTCTGTACGTGGTTCTCAATGGCCAAAGGACCCTAGCCGGCCCTTACCCAGACGGACGGAGCCCCTGGCCCACCAGTCACAAGTTTCGGGAAAAACCCAACCATCCACCCGCCCGAAGACACGACAATGGAATAATCGGTAAAACCCAACGTTCTCAAGAATCGAACCCATGATCACAAGTTAAAAAAATAAAATATAAATTCAATGTTGATAATAACTCTGGGTATTGGGGCGTCAAAAAGGGGCATTAAGGGCGCCTTCACCATCTCAACAGCAGGTGTTAAAGCTTGTTTTGTGTGGAGGCTACCTAAATGCAACCAATTGTCTTCTTTTTACATTTTTTTTCGTTTTTAATTTGTAGTTAAAATCACTACATAGTAGTTACAAAGTGAGTTAGTTAAAGCACGTCGTCAATGTGGCGCTTTAACAACTCCCTCCATATTAAATCACAAGCTCTGTCTAACTATGCCACAAGGTATCAAAAGTTATATAAAACTAACTTTTGATATGGCATGGCATATCAGAACTAGAAGCACATGCAACAACATTTGCTCTAAGCTTCAATGCTTGAAGTCGAAGAGTTCCATAATAAGAATGGGCGACCGAAGGAACCAAGAAGAACGACAACCGGGAAAGGAAATTCATTCAGATCATCAACAATCAACAGAAGACAAATCCATTAAGTATTTTCTCACAAATCTTCCGAATGGGTGTAGCGGATCCAATTTGGAATGATTAATCAAAGATGTTTGTGAAGTCCAGAAAATCTATATTGCTAGGAAGAGGGATAAATCGGGAAGGCGATTTGGTTTTGCAACAGTCACAGTGAGGAGAAACAAAGATCAACTTGAAGACAAGATGAATAATCTTTGGATTGGATCTTACAAAATCAGATCCAATGTTGCCAGGTTTACAGATCTAGCGGGAGAAAGGAAGAACATGGATTACAATATAAGGTGGAAACCGCTGTTGAAGTCCCAAAGGTTTCCATTAATAGTTTCTACCAACCAGAAGGCCAAGGAAAGAGTAAACTGCACGGATGGTCCCTGTGGTTTGCACAAATTTAAACTCTGCTCCTCAGCCTTTCGAAATTACACGTATGGGATCTGTGGTTTGTATTTTATTTCATCGATGGTCCCTGACTTGGATGGAGGTTAACTTTTTCAGTTAAGTGTATGTAAAATTAGTAAATTAACCCTCTTTAAAAAATAAATATTATAAACTCTTTGTTTATCTCTCTCAATCACCTACCACAACCAAAACACCACCACTACCACCAACCATCTACCACCATTAACCATCTACCACCCCCAACCATCCCGTCAAAACTCACGAGACCCGACAACATCTCCACCCTACCAACCACCCTAAACAGCAACCATCATCGACCACCACCATTCATCATGTCATGGTGGTTTTACTTTCTAAACCGATTAAAAAAAACCAAGTTCCTCGTGTTCTTCCCACATGATATTCCCCAGTGGACCATTTCCAGTGTTCGATCACTTTTTTCCTTAAAAAACCACACAAAACACACACCCCCACTTCAAACTCCACAACATAAAAACTCACACTTAAAAACATTAATAATCTCACACACCAAACATCAACAGCTTTAATACCCAATCTTAAACATAATAACCAATGATGACGTGGCAACCAGAATCATCATCAACACCGGCAGCAGGAGGGCGGAGGAAGCTGTCGTGGAGAGAGAAAGAGAATAATAGGAGGAGAGAGAGACGAAGAAGAGCAATTGCAGCTAATATTTATAATGGGTTAAATATTAGCACTAAAGAAGCAAATTATTTCAGCATACTTTTCGACTAGTTTACATAAAGAAGCACTAAATTCTTTTGCCCGGTTGCTAAAGCAAGGACCACAGTAAGAAGGGGTTATTGTTTGAGAGAGAGAGGGGGGTGATTATTGTTTGAGGGAGGCCGGAGGACCGGAGGTGGTGGTGGTGGTTGGAGGAGGAGATGGTGGTGGTGGTCTAAGAATATATATATATATATATATATATATATATATATATATATATATATATATAAGATTAAACTGCTCATATGGTCCATGTGGGTAGTTTGGTCATTTTACATGACTTAACTGACAAAAATTAACGACGTTAACCAGTAAGGACCAAAATGTTACAAAATGTCAACGTTGGGGACCATTGAAAATATATGGGGGCATATGTGCAATTCGTGAAAACCACAAGGACCATCCGTGCAGTTTACTCCCAAGGAAATTCTTTTAAGGAGATGTTGACCGGGAAAAAGGATGAAAAGAAAAATGAAGTTGTGGTCACGGTTCCGGACGTGATTAATGAGTTCAATGATTTGCATGGTAAAGCTTTGGTGGTTAGGACGTTTGATGTTGACAGCCTTAAGAAGGTTCCGTCTATTCTCAAAGAAATAGCTATGATGCATGTGACCATGCAGTATTTGGGAGGCCTATGTGTTCTTATTTGTTGCAACAATGTAGAAGATGCAAAGGAGATGAGTATCCAAATGTTGGCCAAATCTGATGTGTTCCGGGCGGTAGACGTGTGGCAAGGGCAATCGTTCCCTTTTGAACGCATAGCATGGCTCAAAATACAAGGTGTTCCACTGAATATTTTGTGCAATGATACATTGGGTTGGATTGGAGAGCGGTTTGGAAAGGTGATACACAAACCCAATGTTAAACAACAAGATAGTGATTCGTCGGTCGAATATATCACGGTTTTAGTCGGTGAGGGGAAGAGGATATCTGAGGAAGTTATGTTACAGTGGCGTCGTAGGAGGTTTCGGGTTTGGGTGATGGAGGAGATTGGAGATTGGATTCCTGATTTTCTTTTTAAGAAGGATGACGGTACAGTTTTTCCGGTGACTGCAGCTTCATCTGATCAAGTTTCGGTGGGTAACAGTGAAGACGAAAGTCAAGGGTCAGTTATGGAAAGTCATAAATTGGCGGATACAGTTATGGCAAGTCCTAATTTGGCGGATACGGTTATGGCAAATTCCAATAATAATGTTGATTCTACTCAATCATTGTCACATTATGGGGATTTCCAAAACATTAAAATAACTTTTCAACCTTTGACTGACAAGTTCTCTTTTTCCAAAGATTTTAATCCAGGGGTGGAGGTGGGCCAAGAGAACATTTCAAAAAGTCTATTGTGCCAACAATACACTATGGAGAAAAAGAAAAAGATTACTGGATCAAGGAATAATAGGCTCCCTAAAATGTTATCTATTAATGATAGGCCCAACCCTCCTAAACGGCCAGGTTAGACTTTGACCCAAATGGGTCTGATCCATTCAGTTTAGATTCTCTCCTGGGTTTGAATGATTACGCTGCTGGTCATCTTTCTAAGGCAACAGAGGATAAGGGCAATTACATTACGAATGACAATCAACAAGAGGGCAAAGAAAAAAGGTTGGATCTTAATTCTCAGCCAAATTGCTCAGGCTCTCAGCCCCAAAGTGACAGAGAAACATCGGCCACCCCGAGCCGATTTTAGTGGAACCGCAAACTGAAGTGGGGGAAACGATTGCAATGGGGGGTCGGTTAGGAACTAATTTGTGTGATTTTGAGGATATGGTTCATAAAACAGTGATCGAAGAAGGATTACAGCAAGGTAATAAATGAATTTCTTGTCGATTAATGTGAAGGGGATTAAGGCAGTTGGAAAGATGGATTGGGTTAAAGGTCTAAAGATTAAAAATAATGTTTCATTTTTGGCGATTCAAGAATCTCAATTGGCAAATTTTGGGTCTCTCAACTTGGATCGGGTTTGGGGTTCGAAGGGTTTTGACTTTGATGTTGTTGATGCCAATGGTCGATCGGGTGGCCTTATCAACGTTTGGGATGGTAAAGTTTTTGTTAAGAAGGAAGTGATTTCTAATCAGAATTTTTTAATATCTATTGGAAACCTTGTGGCGGATAATTCGGTCTTAAATGTTGTGAATGTGTATGCTCCTCAACGGGTGGTTCAAAAGCGGCGTCTTTGGTCCCAACTTAGTGAGGTTATGCAGGGTCGAGAGGGGCTGTGGGTTTTGCTCGGTGACTTTAATGTTGTTCGTTATCCGGAAGAACGTAAGAACTCTATTTTCAATTCGGTTAGTGCTAATGATTTTAATGGCTTTGTTGATGCTTTGGGTTTACAAGAATACAAAATGTATGGGAACAAATTCACATACATGGTGGGGTCGGACAACGGTTTTAAACTCAGTAAAATTGATCGGGTTTTAGTGTGCCATATTTTTTTGAATAAATGGCTGCAGGCGGTTCTTCGGGCTCTACCCCGGGAAAAGTCGGACCATTGCCCTCTATTGCTTTCATTGGTGGATACTAATTTCGGGCCTAAGCCATTTCGGTGGTTTAATTCTTGGTTGGAGAGAGGTGGTTGTGATAAGGTTATTCTTGATATTTTGGATGATGGTTCATATAAGGGGTCGCCTGAAGTACACTATACATATCAACCTTAACATGAGAAGTGTAGAAAGCCACCAGGGAATGACACCTGGAAAATCATAGCTAAGTTTATCTAACCTAAACCTTGTTGATTAAAAGGGTAATTTAGTCCTTTTATTTTTTTCCTTAATCTCAGATCCAATCAATCCCAGTTCTATTCACGATTTAATTCACGTTTCAATTATAATCTACAATTATTAAGTTTCAATGCATGATTCAATTCATGATCGATTAACTATTTTCGATTTACGATCTATTCAATTCATGATTCAATTAACAATTCTTTTATACTATTATAACGATGCTTTGTTTTGTTAGTCAATCAAAAAAATTTTTTAACGATTGATTACGAGTGAAGACCGTATGATTCATTTAGTTTCACATCTTGATTATATGTTGTTAATGAAAATCAATAATCATGGATGTATTGTATAGATAGAAAGATGCAGATGATGGAATTTTGATTATCAGTAATGGTATGATGAAGAAGAAGAGGAGGCATAGCGTGCGTCTATAGTGATTCTTGTGTTTTTCAACATGCATTTATGTAAATGAGTATCTGGTGTCATTGTTGTTTTGTAAGTGCGTTCAAGAAGGATACACGTGCGTCTATCAAAACTTTATATGTGCGTTTATAATGTTATTCATGTGTGTTTAAAGATCAATTATTGGAAACCACCAATAACAGTAATTCTCGTGAATGATTTTATATTATATTTATTGTCTAAAACTTAAAGAAAGAATTAAATTCGATAAAAGTACAAAACTAATACAAATCAGGTAGCAAAAATCATAATCAGTATTCTAACATAATAAATAGGTTTTCCACAAATATTTACATTAAAATACATTATATATGATCTTTAATAAATTAAGCATGATTTAATCAAAATAAAATTATTAAAACTATTGCAACGGCCACAAAATCAGAATAGAAACTATTTCCAAGTCATAAATATCATCTAGAAGCTAAGGTTAGAATTTCATGATTTTTAGATAACATATGAATTAGTTATTAATTTTACAAGTTAATTATACTTTTAATTCAAAAATCCCAAATTGTTCATAAACACCCTAAAGCCCTAACTAATAATTGAAACCCTAAAGTGTATGAATCATCAAATAAATAAAATGCTATTGAAGAAATATACATGAAAGGAAAATAGTGAAAGTTGATTGAAAATACTTACGGTTTTGCTCGTTCGATTAAGAAAAATTAGAATATATGAAAAACCAAAGCAAAAATCTCCAAAATTCTTGAGGATGATGGCGATATGAACTCAAAAGATGATGCAAAGATGAGAGAAATGAGAGTGTTTGTGTGTGAAACTCATGTTGGGATATTGAGGAAAAGAAAGAGCAATTGAAAATATAATGGTGTTTTATGCTTTAATGGTGTTTAATATAATAATCAATTTAGTGATTAATACTAGTAATTGGTTGATTAGAAACTCATGAAACTTGTTTTTGAGGTAATATGATTAGTCATAAAGTTTAAAAGAAATTGGTAATTGTTTAATTGTGGTTAAAATATATGATACAAAAAAATGGTTTTTTGGCATAACTAACCTCCAGACTTGGTTTCCTATAAAAGTCAAATTATAATAAGTTTAAAATAATGTTTCAATATACGTATTTGATTAAAACGTAGACCCATCAGTAAATATGTAATGATAAAAAGAAACTTAAGCTTTTATTAATTTGAGAATAAACAAAAGTACATGGACTGAATTTGTAAATGTGATAATATAAGGACTAAATTTGTAATCTTGGTAAAAATATAAGGGCCGGATGTTACACACCCCTAGTTGTTCTAGACAGTTGCCCTTCCACCTCTAGTTATTCTAGTTGCCTCACCACTTGCTCTACCACCTTCCTCCTCACTTGCGTTGCCATTTTCCCCACCACCTTCCTCCTCACCTGCATCACTTAGGTCAGCCATCCACTTATCATCAGGCAACACATTTTCAATAATTAATGAGTCATCATCTTCTTTACAAATTTCTGCTTCAACTTTCTATTGTACATATTGTATACCAACTAGTTCATTCTTTCGGTGTTCAGCCGGTTTCGTCTTTTAGTGTGGACTTGATTGAATGTACTCCAATTACGTTCACATGCTGAAGAAGGACACGTAAGACCTAAAATCTTTATAGCGAAGGCCTTTACGTCTGAAGTATTATCTCCATATTCTTCCCACCATTGAACTATATATAATATATATTTTAAAAGAATTATTAAATAATTTAAGTTTATATAAAATAAAACTATAATAACAAAATTATAAAATAATTTACTCGGTGGACGTGTCTGATATGACGCCAAAGATCCTCTATATCCAAATAATCCTTTCTTTAAAAGTAAAGAATGAGTTGATCATCGATCTTCATATAAAATCCTGGATCCTTGGTGAGTCTTTCCATGACATCGTACAATCCACGCTTAATCTCCGGATGCTTACAAACATCAGGACTCCATCGATATCGTGGATTTAAGTAGTAGGCAGCCACATGCAAATCACGATGCATTTGAAAATCTCATTTTTGATCGATGTGTCCCATATCTCTTTATAAGAAGCGAGATTGTTATCAAAGTTATTTGCTATTTTTTCTTTACACATGTCCATAGCCCCATAAATGAATTCCATCGCTGGTGTCTTCTCCCATCAACAAGTCTTAAAACTTCAACTAGTGGCATTGTGGTTTTAATGCAAAATTTACAACACTAGGCCAAAAACTACTTTCATCCATGATTATTTTTCTACTTCTTTTCCATCAGGTTTCTTATCCCAAGCACATCCCCCCATGCTGGTGAAACAAACATTTGTTGTAAAGGCGCTTTCAATTCGTAAACACTTGTATAGTCGAAAATGTCATGGCGAATCTTGTAGCAACCGGTCGAATAAGATCTTTCTTTAAATACTTTCGGGCTAAACTCAACACCCACTGATGGTTATAAATGAAATTGCCAATTTTTTTTTGCTTTAATCAAAGAATTTTTATGCTGCGTCAATTCCCCAATTTTTTCAAGCATCAAATCGATGCAATGAGCAACACAAGGGGTCCAATACAAGCTTTTTCCTTTCTCCATTAACAATACTCCCGCAACTTTGTATGCACTAGCATTGTCAGTCACCACTTGAATGACAATATCTTCTCCAATCTCCTTAACTACAGCACCAAGCAACTTGAAAATCCTTTGAGCATTTTTTCTGCAATCTGATGCATCAATAGTTCTAAAAAAAAACAGTACCATATTGATTATTGACTAAAAAGTTGATCAAACTTTGGTTTCTCATGTCTGACCATCCATCCGATAATAATGAAGCCCCAGTTGTCTTCCATGTTGTTTTTATGTCGTCCACCATTGCGGTGGTTGTATTAACTTCTTCTTTAAGGATCCAAGTCCTTAAACCGTGTATTGAAGGGGGCTTCAAACCTCGCCCAAAGTTTCCAACCGAACGTAGCATACTAGTAAATGAAGGATTAGTTGTTGCGTTAAACGGGATTCCATTATCGTAAAAGAATATCCCAATATCCATGCAAACTTGGTTTCAATACTCTTTAGCACTCGTTGGTGTTATTTTTTCAGTTGGTAGTGATCCTTCTTCATCGTCTATTCCAATCCCCACATACATAAACTTGTCCATTGGTCCTCTAGTACCCCTAGAGTTAGCACATGGATCGACATTGTGATTGTAATATGACCCACTTCATACGTTCTCTTCAAGGTTGCGTTGGGCAGAAAATTTAACTTCCTGCAATTGCTTCAAGTATTGTTTTATTTCATATTCCACTTCAGTAGGCACTTTAGGACAAGGAATCAGATCTTTGTGTGTACCAGCAAGATGTTCATTCATTCTTTAACTCCTCATGTAATGACTTACAAAACTTACATTTTAAATATTTGTAACCCTTTTTCCCGCCCTATTCTAGTACTCCATATTCATACTTCCAAGCACGATCCTTCCTTGCGTTTTTACTAGACATCTCAACAAACTGCAGACAAAAAGGCCATATTTTAAGATTAGATCATTAAAGCAAAACAAAATCCGTATCACAATCATATTATCATATTATCAAATGGTGACAGTTTGCTGATTTTGGGGTTTGGAAGGTACCATGGATTGATTTTGGAGTTTTAGGGGTAGTGGTGATGTTTACAGATGGTGGTGGTGATGGTTACAGATGGTGGTGATGATGATAGAGAAGAGATGAATATATGGTGAAGATAGTCAGATACAGAGGGAAGGTAAGATATGGTGAAGATAAGATATGGTGAAGATACAGAGGGAAGGGAAGGTGTTTATTTTCAATTTAGGAATTCTTGGTCAACATGTTTATTTGTATAAAAAAATTCCAATTATATTATTTATTTAAATGAAAAATAAATAAACGAATCATTGGAGTGATGCCTCCAAAAAACGGTTTCAGTGAAGTGAATCACTAAAGTGATGTGGTTGGTAGAAATCAGTGAAGTTAAAAATGTTTTAAGGGAATGCTCATCTCCCCTAAAATAAAAGTATAAAACAGAATAAAAAAAACTGAGTAACAGACATAAACACAGTAACAGACATACATGTGTATCACAGTCATATAAAACAAAATAAAAACAGAGTAACAGAGTCAGATATAGAAACAGAGTAACAGACATACATGTGTATCAGTCAATAAAAACAAAGTAATAGACAAAACAGAGTAACAGACTTATGCCATAACCAGATTATGGGATGAACTGAGCAGAAAAATTTATGATCGAACAGAGTAACATACATAACAAATTAACAGACTTATGCCATTAACAAGAGGACGTATGATGATCAAAAGAGGCAGAGTAAAGATTAAAGATTAGGGTTAAAAACATATGGAAACCCTTTCTGTTGGTCCAAATGAAGGGTGGGATTGGAAGAGGGATCTGGTGACTGATGCTGAATGTCAGGAACTGCAGAACTATGCTGATGTTAGGCTCTCTTCGGCTGCAGATTCTTGGCGCTGGGACAGATCTGCTGATGGACGCTTCGCAGTAGCTTCCATATTATCCTTTTGAGTGGGTCAAAGGGGTGCCTAGGATAGGAAAGTTTGTATCTTTGGTTGGAGGGCCGAGCAAGATAGATTGCCTACTCTAATGGGGCTGGTGCGAAGAAATATTATTCATGGGTCAATTACGTGTAGATTGTGCGGGGAAAAAGAGAAGGATGCAGACCATTTATTCTATTCACCGCTTGTTATGTCATGTCTATGGTTTGGCCAAAGGTGAGTTCTTGGTGCACTGTCCCCCATATATATGCGTTTATTTATAAAAGTTTGGGAACTAGTGACAAGAAAAGTAAAGTCATTAGGGTGGTTATTGATATACATATGGGTCAACATGTTGCTCTAATTAGTCAATTGGATTGTTTATTGAAAAAAGAAAGCATGCAACCATGCACGTGCCATCATTCCTTTCTTTTGTATCCACGTTTCTATGTGCTTCTGCAGTTTATTTTCATGCTTTTCCTAGTTGTACATTTAGCTTAGTTAGTGGTACTTTGTGTTTTTAGTTTCCTTTGGTAGTTTCTATTTTTTCCTATATGTAGTGGTAGTTTCTTAATAAGGGGGCAGTGAGTTTATATGAATGAAAGTTTCTTTGGTTAATTTTTCTCTCAATGGATTTTGAGGTTAAATTGATTGTGTCTATGCTAGCTCAATTGTGGCATATTGAGTGGTGATCTTAGACCCGAATTCATAACCGGAGTGGTGTATCTGTATCTTCGGGAGTGATTCGCAGCCCTATCGTTTCGTTTGGTGGTGAATCTGTATCCAAACGAGCCGTTAGATCTATCCTTTTATTTACCGTTTTATTTGAACCGGTGATTCGGGGTCGTTCAGTTATTCTTGCGGCTTGTTGGGCTTTATGGAAAGGGAGGAATGATCTCATATTTTCGGGCAAGAGGGTGCATATAGAAGCGGTTTTCAGGGAGCTTAAAGCTTTGTCTTTCGTTTGGGTCAAGCAGCGAATGAAGCAAAGGACTTTATCTTGGGAGAATTGGGGGAGCTTTAATTTATCCGAGTTGTGTATGTAATTTTTGGGTGATTTTGCTGGTGTTTTTTGTTGGCCTGGTTAGTTAGGTCCCTAGTATTTCACTAGTTGTATCCAACTTTTTGGTGGAATAAAAGTTTTTTTTGCCGTTAAAAAAAAGATTCCCTTTCTGTTTTTTTTAAACAATATTTTCTGTTTTTTTTTTTAAAATTTATTTTCGGTCTAAACACAAACACGGTTTTTCTTCTGCTTTTGGGTAAATATTTATGTTTTTGACTTTTGCCAACAAAACAATTCAAGTTTGACTTTGCTAAACTCAAATTTTTTGTTTCAACTTTCTTTTGTAACCGATTGTAGGTGCCAATGATTTTTTTTTATCAAGTTATTCCTTTTAATGCTAAGATCAGATTAAAACATATTTGAAATATTAAACAATGATTTTTGTGATCAAAGTTTCGCGCCAAAAACAAGCAGGCTGTATTTTGATTCGAAATAAACAAACGAGAATTTATCCAAAACGTACAGAATAATAACCGAATATTGATTCAAGAGATCGAGAGTTCCGTGTAAAAACATAAATTGACATTAGTTTTAAATGATGATCGACCATACTTAGGTTAAGTGTAATATTGCATAATAACATGTAATTAGTATAGTAACTTAGGATAATCTAATTTATGCTAACATTATACATGCAGTGTCAAAATTAAATAACATCAGTTTTCTTCTTAAAATTGGTTTCGTAGTAAATGGCTCGCCGCGTGTTTGAAAACATGGTTTGGTAGTAAATAGCATTAGTTTTCTTCTATAATCTTTTGGTTTTTGACAGACAATTACAAGGTAAATTAAAAACTTAACTTTATTATGTTCTTATTGACAATTACAAGTTAAATGTGAAAGTTATCTCCTCCATAAATCCTATTTTCCTTGCTTTTCTTTGAGCTCTTAGTTATCAAATTTATTTGGCGGGCGGGTCGGGTGAATTAGTTAAGGGGTTCGGTTCTGGTTGAATCAGGGCATTTTCTAGTACGGGTCAAAAACGCGTTGGAACTTTTTTGTCCATTTATATAAATGTTTGGTTAGACTTCATATATAACACAGAAAATTGTAAATTTAATGCAGCTTTTATAGTATTGATGGACCATCAAAAAATGCTGGTGACTGCAATTACTAGAAGATGGATATAAAGTTCTGTTGTTTCATATGTATAATACTAAACAAGTCATATTTTTAATGGTTTTATTTTCCAGATAGAGTCCGTACAGAGAATGGATCATATTAGTAGATTTAGCAAAATATAAAACTAGCCAAACAGGTTGAAGTGTTGAACGGGTCAAATGTGGTGATAACTGTAGTTACGCTTAAATTCGCTGTAATGATACAGTTTCGATCTGTAGTTACGCTTAAATTAGTGTGTTCTTTTTTCATTTGTTTTAAGCATATGTGCTAATGATGCATTTTGGGTGGGGCCGTAGGGGTGGCAATGCCTGACGAACCTGAAACACATGCACGAAAATAATCAAGTTTTGGGTTGTCATATCTAATCAGTTTAACATAATTTCTCATACTTATCATTCTTTCTCAGGAATTAATACAAGGCTTTGATCAAGAGACTGCTGCTAGTGATATCTTATTTCAAACATTTTCGACGAAAGCTTGGAGATTGACGACGGATGATCCGCCTTCACCAAGAGCTTGTCTTGCCAACTCCCTCAATTTTTCAACACTTCTCCTCATCTCTCCATCTTCCATCACCATTTCCACACACCTTTTAATCTCCTTCCCTTCCACCATTCCATCTCCCTCTCTCCTTTTCACCTTAACACCTATTTTCCAAACATCCTCAATAATCTTCGCGTTGATCGCCTGATCAGACCACTGTGAAAACACAACAGTTGGAACCCCGGCCACCACTGCCTCAACCGTCGAATTCCACCCACCATGCGTCACAAAACACCCAATTGCTTGATGGTTCAATACCTCCACTTGTGAACACCAACTCACTATCATCCCTTGCTTCTTAACCACCTCTATCTTGCTCAACTTCTCCGCTTGCCCACCGTCTCTAATCACCCATAAAAACGGCCTCCCACTTTCAACCAACCCGGATGCCATCTCCTCCACTTGATCTATCGATAAAGTCGCCATGCTTCCAAATGAAACATACACAACCGACGATTTTGGCTTCGCGTTTAGCCATTTGATATAATCTTCCTTTGGCTTTTCGAATAGATTGCAGCCGAATGAGTTGCATGATAGGCCATTTCCATCTAAGCATTCATATGGAATAAGTGGTCCAACCGGAAGCATTACAAGTTTTTCAATAGCTCTAATGGGCTCAACTTCAAGTGCATCAAAAGTGTTCACAAGTACTCTTGGAGATATCTTGAGTGCATCAACATGTTCTTTCATATTTTCCATAACAAACTTATGTTCTTTCGGGCAGGATGGCAACAGAAACGATGGCAAATCAGCGATGGTTAACGATGGAAGTCCAGGTAAATCGATTGTAAACGTTGGGTTACTATTGCTACAAGATATCAAATCTTGATAGCCATTGAAATAGTAATAATAAATATCCAAAACCATGGCTGGTTGGCACCATAAGAGACTGGATTCAAGTCTGTGCGCATTAGCCACCTTTGCAGCCCACGGTACGCCATTAGTGTAGACTAAGTGGTCAAAAGGTTGGCCAGCTGCAGCCGCGGAGCTAATGATATCTGCGACGGCAGAAGCACCATTAGTGGAAACATCTGAGTAGAATTGGTGTAAGGTAGTAGTTGCTTGTAGGCCATCCGAAAATGGGGCAAAGGTTAGGCCATGATGGGTGGTTTGCATGTCAATGCGTCGTATGACGGAAGCACTAGTGGCATAGGTGACATCGACACACAACTTAACAAGGCGGTTAGCAAAACGGAGGGATGGGTTAATGTGGCCTTGGGTCGGATAAACGACGATCAGGATTTTGGTTTTTCGTTCGCCTGACATTGCGCTGAAGAGTGATGGTGATCATGGGCTGAATTCAACATGTGTATATAATGAGAGGTAGGTTCACAAGTTTACATTGTAATTGTCACCAGTTGTGACCTGATTGTATACAAACTGACTTGTCTATTTTTTAACTGACAACAGTCACGAGCCATTTCAATTGAAAAGTTTTAGGACACTTTTTTTACATAAAACTTAAAACTAATGGCCTACAAAAACAAGTTTATATGTTATTACTCATTTAGTCCATGGCGTCTTTCGTACTGTTCTAGAGGAACATAAAAATAGATGAGATCATGAAGCCTACAAAGACATATATATAGTTGATCTAAAGTTAGTAAACATTGTTTGTTTAAAAAAAAATTAAAAAGGTGAGATGGGAATTTCCATGGATGAAAGATGTAGGAGAGTAGCGATGTGACGTTGAGTGTTAGACTAATCTTGCTTGAGTTCGGATAAAAAGTGACCGACTTATAAAGTGCGGGTAAAAAGTGTCTGAATTACAAACCAGGGTTAACTCATATAAGTTTCAATGATATTAACCTGGTCCGGTTATTTTATCTGGTTTCGTCTTTTTTTTTTTTGTAGGCGTTTGCAAAGTTGTTGCAAGCTCCACACAAAGCTGCTGAATTGATCGTACATGACCGAATTCCTGTCATAAGATTGCGGTGTATGATCAGCAATGGCATGGTTCTGATCAAGTAATCATTAAAAGTGAGCGAACTAGGTGGGCTGGGTCACACCGTAATTGGTCAACCCGTTTCTGGTAAAGGGTCAAAATGGCTTTGGGCTCCTTTCAGTCCATTTCCGGTGACGGGTCAAAATGGCTTTGGGCTTCTTTCAGTCCATTTTTGGTAACGGGTCAAAATGGCTTTGGGCTCATCTTAACCCATTTTTGGTAACGAGTCAAAATGGCTTTGGGCTTCTTTCAGTCCATTTTTGGTAACGGGTCAAAATGGCTTTGGGCTCATCTTAACCCGTTTTTGGTAACGAGTCAAAATGGCTTTGGGCTTCTTTCAACCTGTTCTAGTAACGGGTCATGAAAAATACACATGGAAGTCATTTTTACTATACTTTTCTTATGATCAAAGTTTTTATGCCAATATCCAGTTGAGAATAGTAACATTCTGTAATCCTATAGTAAATTCAAAAGTGAACACCATATTCATATTATAACCACATTCTATAATCTAATTACTTTGAGAAAAAAGTAAAGTGATACAAACCAATCTAGCCATAATACATGTTGGTCTTGACTAAACAAACAACCAAACGTACCAAAGTAAAATCTCACTCATAGCAAAAACTACTGATAGGGTCTGGGACAACCCTTTTCTCTATCCTTGACATATTCGTCTTGACTATTTTTATAAATTGATATCTTATTTCAAACATTATTGACGAAAGCTTGGAGATTGACGGCGGATGATCCGCCATTACTTAGAGCTTGTTTTGCCAACTCCTTCCATTTCTCGGCATTTCGCCTCATCTCTCCATCTTCCATCACCATTTCCACACACCTTTTGATCTCCTTCCCTTCCACAATCCCATCTCCCACCCTCCTTTTCACCTTAACACCTGCTTTCCAAACATCCTCAATCATCTTCGCGTTTGTCCACTGATCCGCCCACAGTGGAAATGCAACAACTGGAACACCAGCCGCCAATGCCTCCACCGTCGAATTCCACCCACCATGCATCAAAAAACACCCAACTGCTTGATGGTTCAATACCTCCACTTGTGAACACCAACTCACTATCATCCCCTGCTTCTTAACCACCTCTATCTTGCTCAACTTCGCCGCTTGCTCACCGTCTCTAATCACCCATAAAAACGGCCTCCCCACTTTCAACCAACCCATATGCCATCTCCTCAGCCTGAGCCTGACCAATTGACAAAGTTGCCATACTTCCAAACGAAACATACACAACCGACGATTTTGGCTTCGTGTTAAGCCATTCAATATAATCTTCCTTTGGTTTTTCAAACAAATCGCAAACAAACGAATTATTTGATGGAACAAGGGGTCCAACAGGAAGCATCACAAGTTTATCAATAGCTATAATGGGCTCAACTTCAAGTTCATCAAAAGTGTTGACAAGTATTCTTGGAGATATCTTTAGTGCATCAATATGTTCTTTCATAAGAGGCAGAACATAATCCTCTTCCTTGGGACTTGACGCCTTCATAAACGTCGGCAAATCAGCGATGGTTAACGATGGAAGTCCAGGTAGATTGATTGGAAACATTGGGTTAATATTGTTACATGATATCAAATCTTGATAGCCATTGAAATAGTAATAATAAATATCCAAGACAATGGCTGGTTGGCACCACAATAGAGTGGATTTGAGTTTGTGAGCATGAGCTACCTTTGCAGCCCATGGTACAATAGTGGTGTAGACCAAGTGGTCAAACGGTTGGCCTTCTGCCATCGCGGAGCTAATGATATCCGCGATGGCAGAAGCACCGTTAGTAGAAAAATCTAAGAAGAATTGTTGTAAGGTGGTAGTTGGTTGAAGCCCATTATGGTGTCCGTCCGAAAATGGGGCAAAGGTTAGGCCGTGACAGGTGGTTTGTATGTCAATGTGTCGTGTGACGGAAACGCTAGTGGAAAAGGTGACATCGACACCCAAGTTAACGAGTCGGTTAGCGAGTCGGAGGGACGGGTTGATGTGGCCTTGGGTTGGATAAGCAACAATCAGGATTTTGGGTTTCTGTTGGGTTGCCATTGAGTCGGATAGTGATTGAGTGGTGGTGATCACGGCTAGCATTTGACATATCTATAGTTAAATGAGAGGTATGTTAACGTATTGTAATTGTTGCCTGACAAAAAGTCACGGGTGTTTGTAAATATTGTTCTGTGTTAGTAAAGTGACAAAAGCTACTAGATATGTTAAAGCTAACGACAACAATTTACAAACAACTAGCTAGTCTTAAACTATAAATATTTACACTGAATAGATTTGTACCCATGCGCGTATGGGCTTACATCACACAAGTTATAATGAGAACATTTAATAGAACCTTCTAAAGGCCTTGTGCACCACCTAAGACGTGCCAACTAATAGGAGGGAGACAAGGAAAATGACGTCTAGCCAATCAAAGGGAAAAATTCTATGCTTAATGATCTCCTAGCAGGCAGAAAGGACAATAAGGACACTCGAAAATGACACTCAGCCAATGACAGAAGGACAACACAATATTCCCTAACGCTTGTCAACCGTGAGGCCTACACGATACATTTGTCATTCCTTAATCAACCAATCAGAAGGTGGCTCCAAGTACTATAAATACCCTTCTCTACTAGAGAGAAACATTCGGTCATCTTCTTAGTAAAAATCCTGGAATAGCCGCTCTAAACTGTGTGAGAAATACTTGTAATCTATGCTTATTTGAGTTAATTGTAACTGTCCAGTCCATTATCAATAATATATCTCGTTATTCTGCTCGCATCTTGCGTCTCCCATTTTATTATTCAATACAATAAATTCAAATAAAATTATATAAATTATATTAATAATTGTACTTGTAACAGAAATCATAAGAAATGGATTGAATGAGAATCTATCTATATCAATAACATAAATCATTCAATATTTATAACTAATATAATTAGTAAAATTCAATATTAATAATTGTAACTGTAACATAAATCATAAGAAATGGATTGAATGAGAATCTATCTATATCAATAACATAAATCATTCAATATTTATAACTAATATAATTAGTAAAATTCAATATTTATCTTATGTTTTTATAAATCAATTAATATAATTATATTTTAATACAAAAATAAAAATAAGTTATTAGACATACTTTGAAAAGGTTTATTAACTAACACAATGTAATTAGTTATGCTTTTATGAGACTTTCACATTATTCTAAGCAAATGAATAAAATAAAAGGAATATTTCATAGAATAGTAATCACGTTTTCGTACTGTTCTAATTAGGTCACTAGTATAATTTTTTGTTCCAATCAGGTTACTAAAGTTTATTTTGGTGTTCTGATCCTATACATTTTACCTGAATAGCAGGTCACCAATTCTACATAGCACTTATTTCGTTTTTTTTCTTCTATTAAACATGCTGACATGGATGAATAAATGAGATAAAGTAAATCAAAACGTAAGAGCCTACCATGGTTTTATCTCTTAAGAACCATTATCTTCCTCAAAACACCATACCATAAGGGTGGGTGATTCTATCACCCCATCACACTATCACACTCAATACAATTTTACCACCTTTTTTTTCTCACACCCCATCACGATCATCACAAAACACTAGCAGTGATGGGATTCTATGGGATTCTATTGCACACTAATTTTTTATAAATAAAATTAAAAGATTACATTAAATAAAAATAAAAAGTTACATTAACTAATAAAACATAAAATAAAAAACTAAAAAATTAAGAAAAAAACATACAAAAAAAAAAAAACTAAAAGTTAACGACCCAACCCCACTTTTCACAAATTTCGCGTTTTTGTTCGATGAGAATCAACCTGTACGGTTCTTCGGCGTCTTCGTGGTTCTCTTTCAAAACCTTTAAATCTTAATTTTTTCTACTTTGGACAAATGTTTCATGAAGGTATTTTCTCTTTTTATCTTCAAGTCCGCCAACAACTTGCGTCGTTCTCGATTCTCCTCCATTTCCACCATCCTTGCCGACTTGTATTCGGCCATGTCATCCACCCAAACTGCTTTCCTTTGCTACTTGACGACTCTATGCTTTTCCTTCGACCTGCGGCGGCTCTCTCCGGTGTTGTGTCGTCGGTGGAGGTGGGAAATTTGTCATTCAAATTGATATCGGGGATGTTGCTTGACAACCCATCAGTTGATGGTGTACAATTTCCCGAATCGGATGTTTTGGATCGTTTTTTAGAACGATCACCCCTTCCCCTTCCTCCACGAGTTCCCGTTGGCCCATGTTTGCTTATCCCCAGAATCTCAACGGGAATCCACTTGGAATGCACTCTTGCAACTTCCCAAGCATCCAACAATCCAAAACCGGTCTTTACGTAGAGTGACCGATAATCACCAAGGGTCGCCCGTACGATTTCCACATCATTTGATCTACTTGGCCAAAGACGTTTCTATTTAAAAAATATATAAAGTTAACAATTTATAAAAAAATATAAACTTTTAACAACTTAAAAAAAGTATAAACCTCACAATTTATAAAAAAAAATACCTGTATAACGTAGAGGCCATTGAATGCACTCATTTTTTGATTTAAGTCGCTCCATTTTCCGGTTATTTGATCCATGCAACATGTTGTTCCACTGACAAGTTGCGAAAAGTGGGCCATGAGTCGATTCTAAAAAGTGTCACTTGGTTGTTGATTTCCGATGTGTTTGTCCTCAAAAATATGTAAAAACGACTTTGTCAAAGCCACTTCTTCCTCTTGCGTCCAAGGCGTTTTCACATTGGACGTTTTATTTTTCGCTTTGCCTTTGCCACGTGGTGGGGGAGCACTTCTATCCCCTCTTCTTTTTCCTCTTCGTTTTCATCTCCATCCGAATCAATGCTTGAAACCGGGTTACGATACGGGGTATTTTGGTATGGTTTGCGAACCCCAAAATGGTCGAACATTGGCTCATCAATCGGATCGAGAGGTACTTGGAACACCCCAGATGCGACTTGGGTTGGTATGTTGAGTTGGAAGTAGTGTAGTGGATATTGGTTTAGAAGCGAAAATTATTGGGTTTGATACATAAGGTTTTGAAAGGGTGGGGTGGGCATATGTTGGGTTTGAGACGCTTTGTGTGTAGGTTGTGGGGTTGGTGGTGTGTCTTCACGAAACCGAGCCGGTTCGCCTAAATTAGCCCAAACCTTTGGTTTAAACTTTCGCTTCATAGCCGATTGTTTCTTGCTCGATCCTTCCATTTTTTTATGAGATTGATTTTTTTTATAATTGAGGTTTGTTTGAGATACTGTTTGATTGTTGTGGTGTTAATTTTGGTTGAAAAAAATGAGTTTATATAGATAGTTTGATTTAATAAAAAAACCTTTTTTTAATGGCTACCGCCAACGGTCATCAGACCTTTGGCCAACGTTCAAATGGCTGTGTGATGGGGCTGTGATGAGTATCACAATTATATTGAATTGCGGGCGTGATAGACCAGTGGGGGCGGTGTTTGCGGGCATCACAGTGATCACGGGGTGGCCATCACGGACTACCCCGTGCACCCTAATAAAAAAAAAAAAATCAAAACTTCATATGCTCATGGTCCATGACTGTCACTCAGTTTAATCTCAAAATTTTAGCCACCCAACGTGCCGTTTTCGGAACTCGAACTCGGGGTCCATCTCAGTTAACATTTCTCAGTTGTGGCGCCAGCAACGGAAGTCGGTGGTGGCCGCCGAGTGATGAGTTTGTAGATTGTAGAGGAAGCGATGTTGATTTGTCATCATCTTCATCTCTGCCGGTTGAAGAGATAGGAGGAAACGATGATTGTCTGGCATGGTGGTTCAAGAGGATTTATGTTTTCCCAAGTTGTATATGGCAACGACGAGCATGGAGGGATTCCTGATTAAATTTTGATCCAGTTCAATGTTTTTTTAGAAATGTTGGGATGATTTCCATATAAATTAGATTTTATACAAAGTAATTGCAGAATTAATGAATTTCATTGACCTGTTTCATAAATACTTAATTAGGAAGAGTTTTATAGCTTGAGAATCAATGGTAGCCAAATGAAAAAAACCCTAATTCCTCCGAGAAATTAGGAGGCGGTGAAAAGGTTAATTCCAGATTCATGCATGGCAGGCAAGAAAGATACAAGATTGGGACGTGGTACGATGCTCCGGGCAGGAAAGGTTTACGCCAGAATCAAGGAGAAACATCAAAAAAGAAGGATCTAGCGGGTAACGAAGTTCTTCGTGTCAAACTTACCAGGTGGGTGTGCTTCATCCGATTTGGTTTCGGCGTTAAAAGGTTTTGGGGAGATCCAGAACACATACATAGCCAGGAAGTTCGATAAACTCGGTAAGCGTTTTGGTTTTGTGTCGTTTGGAAATGTAAGGGATCCGTTGGGGTTAGAGAATGCTATGAGGGAAGTATGGATTGGTTCATACAAGCTATTCATTACTCTGGCTCGTTCGTGGATGGGGAACGTATGAACTGGAAGGGTGAGAAGAGATGGACTCCAGTGAAAACAAATACGGCTCCATCGGAAGATAGGGTGGATGTGGAGATGGAACACGTGGAGGAGATACGGATCACTAGGAAAGGGTTGGAAGATGGCACATCTTTCAGGGATAAGCTCTTGAACAGGGAGCCGGTTAAAACAAAAAGGCCGATGGAATTTGTGGTGGAACCCGAATACAAAGAAGATGCTTCCTGGTTGGGTTGTGGGGCAATCGGTAGAGTCATTGATCTCAAGATTATGGCCAAGCTTCGGGTGTGGTTAGACTTGTTGGGTCAGAATAGGGTTGGGATAAAGTATATTGGTGGGTTGTGGGTAATGTTGATGTTTGAGTATGAGGTATGCATGGAAGGATTTGTAACACCCCAACCGATGGCGGAAACATCGGGATGTCACGTAGTGATGATTGTTCAGTAGCTCATGGTGAATAATAAATTTCATTAAATGATTTAAATAAATTACATACAATTGTTTTACAAGAATTCGTACATCAAATTTAATAAAATTATGCACATATCTTCAAGCAATCTTCAAGCAAGTAGAACCTGAAACATGTTAAGTTGAAAATATTTTGGGTCAACAAAAGTTGGTGAGAATTACATAGGTTTTGATAATCGAATAAAATTGTTATGCAATTCATGTGTCATGGCAATCTAGTCCATATGCGAAAACATACTAGAAGTAAATCGAGTGCATAATCAACCTTGTGACTGTTGTATTGTGGTACATCCCATACGCTCATGGTTCACTCGTTTAAATTGTAGTAACAAACACCCACGCAACCTTTGTAGGAGGCACGTATCCGGGTGGGATTGTCAGTCCAATAGATCTATCAATGTATACCGTTTGGCTGATGAATGTTTATGCTAGAATTGTGCTTACCCTAGTCATGTTCAAGACATAATGCAACATAGAAATACACATAGACACATTGATGATTGAATTGCATAAATATTGTTGTAACATGTTTCACCCCAAAAATGGTGATAAATAGAAAAGGGGCTATGTAAAACTCACCTTAGCAAAATGTTATATCTGTTGAAAAATTGAATAATGGTGTTGCCCAAATGTATCAAGTATCACCCTATAATAAGGTAATAAATATGTTTAAGTCTATTAAGTCTACAAATGTATAAGTTTCTAGGGCTTCGAATTTGGGGATAAATGCTCGTTTGATTATTATTAAAAATGTTTGATAATTGAGAGAATATTAGTAAATAAATAACCAAAAATCTTTTTATGAATTTTAAATCTAAGATGGTCACAAGAATGTGTTTAAAGTATAAAAATAATTTTTATAAAATTATTTTCTTTAAAATAGATTATTAAATCTATTTATTACAAATTGTCAAACTTTAACTTTAATAATTAAAAATTACTAAAATTAAAGAATTATCAGTTTAAAAATTATATTTCTGTTCTAAATATTCAGAAATAATTTGTATAAAATTTTGGTGCAAAATATTAAAAATTGGATTTATTATGATTTAATTATGATTAAAACTAACAAAAATTGATTAAAATATTAAATAAATGATTTTTCAGAAATAAAAATCATTTCTGAAAAGCTTAATGTTATAAAAACTCAGAATAATTTTTGTGGAAATTAATAAGATCGTTTTGATATTTTTATAGATTTTTATAAATAAAATAGAATAAACTTGATTTAATTATTATATATATTAAATAAATAAATTTTTGAAAACTAAAAATTGTGTGTTAAAACTTTTTCACCAGATTAATGCAAAATAATTTTTGTAGGATTTTTAAAGGAGTTTTGGTATTTTAAAATGAATTTTAAAAAAATATAAGAAAATATATATGTGTAAGTTTGTTTGTTAAAGAAAACAAAATAAACAACAAAAAATGGTTGAGGCTGCAGGGAATCGAACCCGCGCCTGCTCGGTAACAAAGCAACAACACAACCACTTGATCAGGATCAGTGGTTGTGTTGAGTTGTATCTTTTTAATATAAATATCCAGTTCTGTGTGAATGTTCTTCCCCAAAATTTTCAAGCGAGCCCTAAGATTCACAATCAAACAATCCACGCATCAATAACCCAATTAATCTTAGGGCTAATGATGTGGGGATGCCGAAGGTTAAAACCCATCCAAAAAATCAAACTTACAATGCAGAAACGAGCACGATTGGACAGTCAACGTGAAAAGTCAAACGCGATTACAAAACAAGAATAGAAGATTTTTGAGTAAAATTGAGGTTTGGAATAAGATGTTCGGCGATGTTAGGATGTGGTTCAAGGTCCAATTTATAGTGTTGAGGTTTGAGTCACTGAATTGGTATGTTTGACTCGACTTTAAACGTTGACGCGTGATTAAGCATGATTTACGACTAATTGCCGGTTAATTGTGGAATGATTATATCAGTCATGATGTGGAATTATCTAGTTTCCAAAACCCTTAGGTTTAATTATTAGATTAGGCTTGGAAGATTGGTCAACCAAAGATGGGACCTTGGCTGTGTCGCACGTCGAGCAGCAGCAGAGGGAATATTCAAATTAAAAAAAAAGCGTATAAAAGAATTGTTGTCTGGTTTAAACCATAACTTGATAAGTGGTTCAAATGGTGAGACGCGCGTGTGTGTATAGCTTTGACTCGGGTTCGAGCCATAGCAGGGACGTATATAATTTTTTTTTTTAGATAAGGGGAAGGCTAAGAGGTGGGCCGGATTTAAAGGAAAGGGGAAGTGGGTCTGTCATGGTTAACGGGCTCAGATTTACAACATTTGGGTGGGCTCCGATTTAAAGGAAAACAAGGGATATGTGGGCTTAAGATTTAACAATAATAGGGGTGGGCTTCGGGTTTGGTTGGGCTTTAGAGATTGGTTTTAATTATAGTGTGATTATTATTATTATTATTATTATTATTATTATTATTATTATATATATATATAACGAATAATTATTATAGCATTAAAATGTCTCAAAAATAATAATAACGTACATTTATTTAACGCGAAATGTTACAGTCTCCCCTACTTTTAGGAACTTCGTCCCGAAGTTAAAAGAGAACACCAAGTATATAATTGGTCAACTACCGAAAACCTTGATAAAATTTCACACTACCTTAATGTACCTGTAAATTCATGATTACGTTCCGGACCGTAATTACCAATTTACCTTACATTAAGGTTTTGTGTCCTTTTTTTATGACTCTACCGATTGTTGAGCAGGTCTGATAGTCCCCACCAGTCGTTGAGCAGGTGGTAGGGCCTCTCCCGACTGTTGGAAAGACATGATGACCTCTACCAATCGTTAAGCAGGTTGTTTGGTAGTCAACTAATTGTTGTACAAGTAAGCAAGTATGATTATAGATATAGCAATTAGTTCACATTCAAACAAGCATGCACACAGATGATATGATAATACTTGAATTTATTACTTGAAAAAAAGTGTCAATACATAGAATTAAATAGGTAGACATTATTCAAATGGTGGGACTTGCTGTTAAGTAGCTGGAGGGTCTTGATCTCGGTTTAGTTTAGGGCATCGGTTACGGAAGTGATTTGGGTTTCCACATTCATAGCATTGACCATAGTTGTATTTACCAGGACGATTAGGATTAGTAACCTGAGCAGGGTTGGTTGGTCGGTTGGTATTAGGGTTTGGGGTCTCGCGACATGTGTTGACCAGATGGCCATACCTACCACAATTGGTGCACAAGCGACACGCCGAAACAGTGGGATGATGTCGATTGCATGTGTTACACAATGGAAAGTTTCTTGTATAAGGTTTCTTGTTAGAAGCTTGTGTAGTGAGGTTTACATTAGGATTCCTGGTCTTACGCTTCTGGTTCTTGGTAGTTACCGCGGCCACAATACTTGTTTTCTCGCCTTTCCGAACTAAGGTTCCGTTCTTTATGTGATTTCCATCGCCATTTCCATTTCCATTGCCGTTCCCATTCATTGGGATGACTTGAGCCAACAAGTTAGAAACCAGAGTTGTGATTTGTTGTGCCAATTGTTGAGAAATAATCGTAGCTAGTTGGGCGTCACCTCCATTGTTGTGGTTAGTGTTGTGGTCGTGGTTGTGGTTGCTGCTCCCTTCTTCATGATTGTCACCACTGTTAATGCGAGTGCTGTGGCGTGGAGACATGATCTGTAAGGGACACAATGAAGGCTCAATGAGGCATGAAATGAATGAGGTAATATAAGGAATGTAATCATTTATTCATTAATTAAAACGAATAAACGAAAACGTTGACTTATCAAAGATTCCAGATTCTAATAACATATGAAGACATGCTTTAGCCTATAAGTGAACACTCATCCCGAGAATTCCCAGGTAGGCATCCGGGTCCCTCGTCTGATTGGGATATATGCGCAATGCCAGCCTAGAAAGAAGACTCAGAATACAGGCGTTCACCCTTCCAGATTGCACGTGTTCGTTATTAAAATCTAGAACTTCGACGAGATCTCAAGGGGGTTCAGGTTAAACCTGAGGATTTTGTCCTATTAATCTAAGAGTAGATCCACTGATGGAGAGCAACCTTCTTGTAGGGATGAAAGTAGGGATAAGAAGTAGGAGGGAGATAGAGTATAGCAAGTAAAAGAAGCAAGTACTGGTTAAATCCTATGGTTATAGACTAGATTATTTTTCTAATAACCTAATTCCCTATAACCATGGCTCTGATACCAATGTGTAACACCCCAACCGATGGCGGAAACATCGGGATGTCACATTGTGATGATTGTTCAGTAGCTCATGGTGAATAATAAATTTCATTAAATGATTTAAATAAATTACATACAATTGTTTTACAAGAATTCGTACATCAAATTTAATAAAATTATGCACATATCTTCAAGCAATCTTCAAGCAAGTAGAACCTGAAACATGTTAAGTTGAAAATATTTTGGGTCAACAAAAGTTGGTGAGAATTACATAGGTTTTGATAATCGAATAAAATTGTTGTACAATTCATGTGTCATGGCAATCTAGTCCATATGCGAAAACATACTAGAAGTAAATCGAGTGCATAATCAACCTTGTGACTGTTGTATTGTGGTACATCCCATACGCTCTTGGTTCACTCGTTTAAATTGCAGTAACAAACACCCACGCAACCTTTGTAGGAGGCACGTATCCAGGTGGGATTGTCAGTCCAATAGATCTATCAATGTATACCGTTTGGCTGATGAATGTTTATGCTAGAATGTGCTTACCCTAGTCATGTTCAAGACATAATGCAACATAGAAATACACATAGACACATTGATGATTGAATTGCATAAATATTGTTGTAACATGTTTCACCCCAAAAATGGTGATAAATAGAAAAGGGGCTATGTAAAACTCACCTTAGCAAAATGTTATATCTGTTGAAAAATTGAATAATGGTGTTGCCCAAATGTATCAAGTATCACCCTATAATAAGGTAATAAATATGTCTAAGTCTATCAAGTCTACAAATGTATAAGTTTCTAGGGCTTCGAATTTGGGGATAAATGCTCGTTTGATTATTATTAAAAATGTTTGATAATTGGGAGAATATTAGTAAATAAATAACCAAAAATCTTTTTATGAATTTTAAATCTAAGATGGTCACAAGAATGTGTTTAAAGTATAAAAATAATTTTTATAAAATTATTTTCTTTAAAATAGATTATTAAATCTATTTATTACAAATTGTCAAACTTTAACTTTAATAATTAAAAATTACTAAAATTAAAGAATTATTAGTTTAAAAATTATATTTCTGTTCTAAATATTCAGAAATAATTTGTATAAAATTTTGGTGCAAAAATATTAAAAATTGGATTTATTATGATTTAATTATGATTAAAACTAACAAAAATTGATTAAAAATATTAAATAAATGATTTTTCAGAAATAAAAATCATTTCTGAAAAGCTTAATGTTATAAAAACTCAGAATAATTTTTGTGGAATTTAATAAGATTGTTTTGATATTTTTATAGATTTTTATAAATAAAATAGAATAAACTTGATTTAATTATTATATATATTAAATAAATAAATTTTTGAAAACTAAAAATTGTGTGTTAAACTTTTTCACCTGATTAATGCAAAATAATTTTTGTATGATTTTTAAAGGAGTTTTGGTATTTTAAAATGAATTTTAAAAAAATATAAGAAAATATATATGTGTAAGTTTGTTTGTTAAAGAAAACAAAATAAATAACAAAAAATGGTTGAGGCTGCAGGGAATCGAACCCGCGCCTGCTCGGTAACAAAGCAACAACACAACCACTTGATCAGGATCAGTGGTTGTGTTGAGTTGTATCTTTTTAATATAAATATCCAGTTCTGTGTGAATGTTCTTCCCCAAAATTTTCAAGCGAGCCCTAAGATTCACAATCAAACAATCCACGCATCAATAACCCAATTAATGTTAGGGCTAATGATGTGGGGATGCCGAAGGTTAAAACCCATCCAAAAAATCAAACTTACAATGCAGAAACGAGCACGATTGGACAGTCAACGTGAAAAGTCAAACGCGATTACAAAACAAGAATAGAAGATTTTTGAGTAAAATTGAGGTTTGGAATAAGATGTTCGGCGATGTTAGGATGTGGTTCAAGGTCCAATTTATAGTGTTGAGGTCTGAGTCACTGAATTGGTATGTTTGACTCGACTTTAAACGTTGACGCGTGATTTAGCATGATTTACGACTAATTGCTGGTTAATTGTGGAATGATTATATCAGTCATGATGCGGAATTATCTAGTTTCCAAAACCCTTAGGTTTAATTATTAGATTAGGCTTGGAAGATTGGTCAACCAAAGATGGGACCTTGGCTGTGTCGCACATCGAGCAGCAGCAGAGGGAATATTCAAATTAAAAAAAAAGCGTATAAAAGAATTGTTGTATGGTTTAAACCATAACTTGATAAGTGGTTCAAATGGTGAGACGCGTGTGTGTGTATAGCTTTGACTCGGGTTCGAGCCATAGAAGGGACGTATATAATTTTTTTTTAGATAAGGGGAAGGCTAAGAGGTGGGCCGGATTTAAAGGAAAGGGGAAGTGGGCCTGTCATGGTTAACGGGCTCAGATTTACAACATTTGGGTGGGCTCCGATTTAAAGGAAAACAAGGGATATGTGGGCTTAAGATTTAACAATAATAGGGGTGGGCTTCGGGTTTGGTTGGGCTTTAGAGATTGGTTTTAATTATAGTGTGATTATTATTATTATTATTATTATTATTATTATTATTACTATTATATATATATATATATATATATATATATATATAACGAATAATTATTATAGCATTAAAATGTCTCAAAAATAATAATAACGTACATTTATTTAACGCGAAATGTTACAGGATTTGTGTGCTCTAGAGAGGTATGGAGGGTGTGTTTTGAAAACTTGGAGAGATGGGAAGGCCAGTTCATACCTACTGAACGTATAGCTTGGGTGAAAGTTTATGGATTACCTATAAGTCTATACGATAAGGGGATTTTGGATGGCATTGGCAGTTTATTTGGAACGGTAGTACAATCGGTTGAACTGAGTTCGTTGGTGAATGATTTGTCGTATGTTATGATGGGTGTGTTATGTGGCTCGGTCACGAGAATTAACGAGATAGTGAAGATAAGGTGGAAGGAGAAGGAGCTCTTGGTTAGTGTGGAAGAAGAATTGGAGGATTGGGTACCGGAATGCTTGGAAGATTATACAGTTGAAGCTAGTGATAATGTTGACAACATAGAACCGACTTATGTAGATAAGGATGGTTCGGGGAATGAAGTAATGATGGACAACAACGAGAGGGATGTTATGGAGGGTTTGGAAGCTGATAACGATAAGTCAAATGGAGTAGGAGGTGAAGCCAATATAGAGTCAGAGGGAGTGGGGGATATTCGGATGGAGGGATCTGCTGTCAAGTCTTGTAAGCGTAAGTCATACAGAAAGAAAGGTAGGGCTCATCTGTATCTCCAGTGGGACTTGAGATACCAAAGAAAAGGGCAAGGGATGGAGAAGATCCATTTGATATCGATCGTTTTATTTATACGGTAAATGGGGAGGAAGCTAGGAGGTTGCATGGTATTGATGATCAAACTCAGCTGGGGACTGGCTCAATTCAGAATGTAGAGGCGGGTGAGTCTCAGGTTGTTCACGAGATAGCTAACATTAGTAATGTAGAAATAGACGTGAAGGCCACTTTGGATTTTGGTAAAGAATTGGGAGTAGAAGAGTATGAGAATTATGCCGAATCGGTCGCTAAAGTCATTAATGAAGAAGGTTTTCAAGTTGTGGATCAATGAATGTAATGTCGTGGAATGTCAGGGGGATGGGTTCGGACGGTAAGGGTATATGGTGCAAAAACTTAAAGATAACTAATGAGGTAGGGTTTCTTATGTTACAAGAGACTCAATTCGAGTCTTTGGATAACATAAATATAGGAAGATTCTGGGGATCGGATGACTTTGAATTTGAACACGTAGATGCGACGGGTAGATCTGGTGGTTTAATCTCGTATTGGAATCCTAAGTTTTTTTCAAAAGTTTCGGTCATTAAAGATAGATACTTACTGGGAGTGTCCGGATTCTTGAAGAATGATGGTAGGAAGGTGACTTGTGTGAATGTGTATTGTCCTCAGCGGCTTAATGAAAAACGGCAGGTTTGGGATAAAATCAGATCGATGGTTCCGGAACCATCATCCGGAAGGTTCCTGCGTGAAAGGATAAAAGCCTGGGTAGTAGAGGTTAAAAAGAAGGAGTTAGAGGAGCAGAATGGTCTTCAAAAAGAGATTGCTGAATTGGAAAGTGTATTGGAGGAAAGAGACTTAAGTGAAGAAGAAAACTGGATATTGCAGGAAGCTAATGTTCGGCTGAAACAGTTAAATTATCTTTACATGAAGGACGTCAAGCAAAGATCGAGAGTCTTATGGGCGAAGGAGGGTGATGAGAACTCTAAGTTTTTTCATGGATCGATTAACGCTAGGAGAGTGTCCAATAATATCATGGGTTTATCGGTAGACGGCGAGTGGGTGACTAATCCGACGGAAATTAAAAAGGAAGTGCTGAGGTTCTTTAGTAACCGGTTTGCCGAGGATATGGTAGACAGGCCGAGATTGAATTGCTTTGGTTTGAAGACGATAAACGCGGATCAGGCGGCCGTATTGATTTCTCCTTTTCTAGAAAGTGAAGTTAAAGAGGCGGTGTTTAGTTGTGGCAGTGATAAAGCTCCGGGACCGGATGGTTTTAATTTCAAGTTTATTAAGAGATATTGGGAGGTTTTCGCGAATGACTTTGTTGACATCTTGCGTCAGTTCGCTGTTACTGGTAAGATTAATCGTGGTGTTGCCTCTTCTTTTATTACTTTGGTTCCTAAAGTGAAAGACCCGGTAAATTTAGGAGAATATCGGCCTATTAATTTAATTGGGGTGGTTAGTAAAGTTATCTCCAAAGTGTTGGCCAATAGATTGAAGATGGTCATGGATAGTATAATTAATGAGACTCAATCTGCTTTTGTGGCGGATAGACATGTTTTGGATAGTCCGCTGGTGATTAGTGAGGTGTTGACGTGGGCTAAGAAGAGTGGTAAGAAGTTATTCATGTTTAAAATAGATTTTGAAAAGGCCTACGATAATGTAAATTGGGCCTTTTTGATATCTGTGATGAGGCAAATGAATTTTCCGGAGGAGTGGTGTCGTTGGATTGAAGGGGTTCTAAAGTCGGCTCGGTCTTCAGTTTTGGTTAACGGTTCCCCGACCTTTGAATTCAACTGTCAAAAGGGTATTTGGCAAGGAGACCCGGTATCGCCATATTTATTCATTATGGTCATGGAAGCGCTTTTAGGTATTATCAAGAAAGCTTGTAGTATTGGTGCTTTTCGTGGGGTTGGTCTTCCTAGGAATGGTCCAACTATATCGCATTTACTATATGCTGATGATGCGATGATAATGGGGGAATGGGCGAAGGATAATTTTGTGTGTTTGAGGCGTATGCTTCGAATTTTCCATATGTGTTCTGGTCTTAGAATTAATATTAAAAAATCCATTTTATATGGGGTGGGAGTGGATAGTGAAGAGGTGGAGGGTATGGCTCGTGGGCTGGGGTGTCGGTCAGGTGTGTTTCCATTTACTTACTTGGGGATACAGGTGGGAGCCAATATGGCTAGAATAAATAACTGGGAGCCGGTGGTTAAGGTGTTCAAGACCAGATTATCGAGGTGGAAGGCGAAAACTTTATCGATTGGTGGAAGGCTAACTCTTATAAAATCAGTGTTACAGAGTTTACCTTCGTATTATTTTTCTTTGTTCAAGGCCCTGGTGGGTGTTGTTAATACTTTGGAAGGTTTGATAAGAAAGTTTTTGTGGGGTAGTAGTGAAGATGTGAAAAAAATCCATTGTGTGGGTTGGGATATTGTCACGAAACCTATCCGAAAAGGGGGTCTAGGAATCCGGAAACTTGATGAGTGTAACAATGCCTTCTTGGTTAGGTGGCTTTGGAGATTTCGACAAGAAGGCGATGCTCTTTGGAGAAGGGTGGTTGATGCTATTCATGGGTCAAATAGGCGATGGGAGATTTATCCAAAGAGTTCGACATATAACGGCATGTGGACGAAACTGATTAACAGTGGGATTCGTTTAAAGGTGGCAGAAGTTAGCAGTGTTAACATGATACGGGGACGGCTCGGAAATGGTAGAAACATAAGGTTTTGGATCGATCCTTGGGTGGCTAGAACGCCGCTAAAAGTGTTGTTCCCTGATTTATTCCGGTTGGAGAATGACAAGTGTTTTTCGGTTAGAGACAAGATTATTGGGCCTCATTGGAATTGGAGGATAGCGCCGGGTACAGATCTAGAAGTACAACAGCTTCGGGATTGTTTACAGTTGATCGAGGGTCAGGATTTGGGTGAGGCAAACGATCGCTGGGATTGGGATTCTGGTACTTCGAATGATTTCTCGGTTAAGGAGGTGAAAAAGTGGATTGAAACCGGGTATCCTGTCACGAGTAATACGGTATTCATGTGGTGCAAATGGGTGCCGATCAAATGTAACGTTTTTATGTGGAGAATGTTAATGGACCGTATTCCTACTAAACAGGTGTTAACTCGAAGGAACATTAACTGTGGAAATGGTATGTGTAGTTTTTGCGAGGATCATGAGGAGACTGTGGATCATATCTTCACCGGTTGTATTGTCGCGCATGGAGTTTGGAGTGGTATAGCTAGATGGGTTAATCATCATCCTTTTTACTTTTTCTTGGTAGCTGATATCTTGCAGGAGTTCTTTAGCCCGACTTGGACGTTGACCAAGAGGATCAAGATGCACGATATTATGATTATCACATGTTAGCGATTATGGAAGGCGAGAAACGACATGATCTTCAAGAATGAAAGGCGGAACGTGGTAGAGATTGTTGCGGATATAAAAGCTATAAGTTTTCTTTGGTTTTCTAATCGGTGTAATCAGGTTTCGATAGGTTGTAAGGATTGGCAGTCATTTAAATTTGATATGATGTAACTTTGGTTTGGGAGTCTCTGCCTTGGAGATTCCCGTGGTTTTGCTTTTTAATGAAATCCGCCTTTCAAAAAAAAAAGCCAAATGAAAAAAAAAATCTTCCATGCTATTTTGGTCAAATATATAGAATTGAAACATTAAAATAAAGTTGGTACAAAAAAAATATTTCTGAGTGACCTAATTAAAACATTCTAAAAGTTGGTTACTATTTTACAAAGTTATCCCAAAAATAAACCAATCAACATTAATCATTTTCTATCTATATTAATAAAAGACAATAAATGAGATACATGGAACTCCCTCATAAATCCTATCATTTTATTATTTATATAAATGTAGTAGGTTATCTACCCACGTGATGCACGGATTAGAAAACTTTAAGTTGTATAATACAAAAATATAAGTTCATATATACCATACTCGAGATACATATTTTTTCATGTGTTAAATTTGATCAAACTATCTACATATGGAGCTTTTTTTAAGGCACAAAACCATACAAGGGTAAGGTGTCGAAACATCAAAACAATGTGAAGCTTGTAAAATAACTTATATTTTCAAATACCCTTTTGTATCATCTACACTTACTATAATAGGTAAGTCGTGAGTAACATAAAAAAAGCTGATGTGGCAACACTTTAACTATGCCAACAATGGTTTGGTGATGATAATGCTGATGTCATTAATTAGCTTAAAATATTCAAAAAAAATATGTGGGTCACTTAAATTTACCACTGTTGAGCTGAACAACATCTATTTGTTAGCCCCGATTAACGAACAACTGTTCAGACCAATAATTGACCTCTTTTTACTATAAGCAGATGTTATGAACATGTGTTCCTTAAGGTTTTTATGAGGGTCTCCCAAATCGGGTAGCTCACCTCTCAACAATGAAAAGAAAATGACTCGAGATTGTGTCGACCCGACCCCGAAGTACCCACTTGCCAATGTTACGATATAGATATCTAACTACTCTAGACTTTTATGAATAACTTGTCGGTGGCCGGAGCATGACCGGACAAGTTACCACTTAATATCATAGAGGAGTCGTGACTAACCAGAAAACGTGCATCCCCTACTTGATTTAATTAATTTATTAAAAAGTGAGTGGTTTATTACAAATTATGTGGCAATATAGTAATGAAAGAAAATAAAGACCGTTTTCTTTCAAAACGGGTTCACCAATCCTTAACTTGCGCCAAAACTTTCACATAGACAATGAAGCTAAGTCACAAAATTAAGTCTTGGCTTATCACCAGGACCGAGTATACAGACCGTACCGTCCCTAAGTGAGATCTTGATAGTAGAGGATTAAGCCACTAAGTGTGTGTATTTCTACCCACAAATGGGCTAATCACTACTCGCAGGATTAGGTTAGCTCACAAGTGCATGGGTTGTTACACACCATGGGTACACTTATGAGTCCTCCCACTTCCTATCAAGACACCCACAAGACCATAGGCTAAGTGATTTATTAATTATCTCATTAAACAAAGTTTAAAATAGAAAGAATTATTAAGAACACAAAACACCACTTTTAAATAAAAGATAAACTATTTAATTCATACCAAGTTTCCATCATCACCCTAGCAACACCAAAAGAAATCTAGCCTAGCATGGTTGATACAACAAGCTCACAAGGTTGGGTTTGTGTAAAAGACATGGTGAGGGGTTGTATGAAGATTTCTAGAGGTTTTGGGTGATCTCACATTGTTTCTCTCTTGATTGTGGTGTTTATGGAGTGATCCTAGGCTCTGTCACATCCCGCCAAGGCGGAAACACGGGGATGCGACCTCGAAGGTTTTCAAGCACAAGGTTCAAGCAACACACAAATTTATTTAAATAGTATCATCATAGGATGGACATTGTCATAATATAATTGAAAGCATCTCAACATTGTTTTAGGAAAATAAAGATTCTCTGAAATTCATGAAATTGAAACTACAACATTACGGGATTGACAAAACCCATTCCATAGTGGTACCACCCGGTGCTTGCTCGAACCCCTCTCTCAAACCTCCACTGCTCGCCATCAATTGCCTGAAAAACATGCATGAAATATTTTTCAACAATAATGTTGGTGAGTTCATGAGTTTGTATATAACAAGTAAATTGGTCGTGTAATTCGTTTATGACCAATCATAGGCTAGATAAGCGAATGATTACTGTGCAAACCATGAGTCCCGTAACCAAACCTCTTGACTGTTGTGCCTCGTGCATTGTACACTAAAGACAATGTATGTATAGTAGAATATTAACACTCTTTTGTATGTGACCGGTTAGAGCGAATAACCAAGAGTAGGGGTGTCAAACCAATAGATCTATTAAAGTGTTCCATGGCTTTTGATAGCTAATGGTTACAGTATGATGTAAGGACGAGGACTATTGAGATCTCATGAACCAGATGTCTCATGTTCCACATGGCAGTCACGATAGAATGTACACACCAAATGACATTGTACCATTTGTAGCATGTTTATCCCCCAAAAATGAAATAATAGTAAAATAGGGCCGTGAAAACTCACTTGATAATGTCACGTGTGGTCTAGTGAAGCTGTAAATGTGTGATAGCTACCGTCCAGACAAGGATTTGCCTATGATTATTAAGAGCATGGTAAATTGTACGTTCTCGTTTATCATACAAGTCGGGCACCTGTTATTGTGAACCGTGTCATTATATGTGAATCATGTTTTTATGTAGTGAGGTTTATAGTAGATCATGGAGTGGACCCATATGGGCCCCACGTATGGTCATGGGCCACATGCTCTCCCAATCTACCATGTGTGGTTTATTCATCATAAAAACAAGTACTTTAACATATGTTTAGCCTTTAATATGTCCAAACTAGCGTTACCATGTGTTTTAGTTGAACTAACATGTGTTAACAAGTGATGGCCGATTATAACACATATCATGGCTTCGAAAATTGATCATTTCAAGGATTAAAATTCGATGGATCTTAACTTTATCAAAATACCTCTGATCCATTACAAGGTATATTAGTGATAAAGCCGATTATAACACCTTGATCATAAACCTTCATCTTTGAACATAACCCAAACACCTTTTAGTTATGAAAACCGGTTTTTAATGGGTAACTTATGTGAGGTGTGGATCCGAAACATCCCTTGATTTCAACAAAGCCGATTTATAACAATTAGTAATGTTTCTTAACATTGTGATCACCCATAGCCAATCATATGTGAGTGGTTTAGTGTGTTAGTATCGTGACTGAGGAACTAGACCATATATCTATGTTGGCCGATGAATGAAACTAGCCTAGGATTGGGTATGAGCCGACTAATCAAGCCTTATGTGTACTAATTCGGTTCCACAATAGGGCCGAGTGAAAACATGGGACATAGGTGGTTAGGACTTACCTCAAGACTTGGGAAACAAAGGAATCATATGGTCTTTGGAAGCCTCCTCTAGCTAGCCGAATGGGATTTGGGAGAGGGTTGGGTAGAACCAATTCTTTGTAAGAGTGTTTGAGTTGTGATGGTATAAGTTTCAAGATCAAGAAGCCTTATTATATAGAGGTCGATGGAGGGTAAGAACAAAACTATAATTGGTAAGTTCAAATGTACTAAGCTCCTTGTAAGTGTTAAGATCATGTATCACAAATTGGTATAAGTTAGAGGTAAGCATGCTTTGTCTTCCACTTGAGGGCCGCTTGTGAATGGAAGCACCAAAAGAGATGGGTTGACATACATAGGACTTTGATACACATTAGTCTTGTAGCTATTTGAGTATAAGAATGTGTTTATGAGATGTAGTTGTCAATCTTTGTCCTAATCTCTTGTCCATAGCCATAGGTATGTGGGTGTGTGTGTGGCTTCTTGTAATCGGCTAAGTGGTGTTTCAAAGAAGGAAATATGGAAGCAATTATTATGTGATGTGGAAAGGTCCTATTTTGATGAAAGAATGAATAGGTTGGATTTGTCTTATGCATGACTCTAGCTTGGACTTGTCCCTTTCATTGGTGATTCCATCGATTTGTTTGCGGGGTATTTTTTCTGAGGTAGATAGGTGGAAGCATAAGGTATGTTGTTATTTATTCTAGGTAGGTGGTTATGTATAGGAAAGTGTTGTGTGTTTAGGGTAGTTTCCAATCTTGTGTTTCAAGTTGACAAGAATTCTCTTGTCTTGGTTCCATAGGCCGATTGATAGCATCCATCTAAAAGAGGTGATGACCAACATCTTGGGAAGTGGCTCTATATCTAATTGTGTGCAAGTGAGGTAACAATGATCTTTAGGTGTCATGCATGGTTAATAAGGACAAGGTAATTAAATGATCATCAACTTAGTGTGTGTTCTTGCTTGTTCTCGGCTGCCACGAAGAGAAAAGAGAGGGAGTGTTGGTTTGTAGCTAATTAGGGAAGTCTTAGTTCCATGAAATGGGGTGTTGGATAGTTGTCATGGATTATTTGATTTAAAGATTGGCACAAAATCATGCATGTGTATGTATATATATAAACCATATGTGTGTGTATCAAAACTAGGCTACAGCTAGGTGTAACTCGATGGTATGGACAATGATTCATGTAGGCATAATGTGTATGTTAAATAGAATGCTAGTTTGTATCAATTATCGTCGTTCACTTGCATAGGAATGCAACTTGACTTCGTCTAGATGGTAAGGGTGCTCGATGACGATATCAACATGTATCAATACCTATTAGTCGTGATCATATGTTATCTATATTGATAGCTTATAACATTAGTGATTCGTATACATATGTTAGTGAGGAATTACCATGTGTTAAGGTGTGGTAACCTCATTGAATGCTCGTTTGAGTGGCTGTTCGGGTGTTGTATACATAAACGGGTGACCTTTGTTTGAGTTTTCTGAATAACTCATGCTTCACTATACTAGGGGTGGGGGGGATTGTGTGTGTAAAATATCCCAATATGCACATAAAATGACAGTAATAAGTAAAATGCGTACGGATGTTGACCTGGATCGTTGACTGTTGTCACATTCTTCCCCTGTTTTTGGAATTTCGTCCGCGAAATCGAGTTTTCCTACTAGTTTCATTAGTCTTAGGAAAAAGAGCTGAGTACTTGCGTCTCATTTGGTCTTCGCGCTCCCATGTAAATTCGGGACCACGCTTTGCATTCCATCTAACTTTGACAAGTTTAGTGCGGCTCCTTCTTAATTTCTGGACCTTCCAATCAGTCACCTCGATTGGCTCCTCAATAAAGTGGAGTTGATCATCGACGTGAATCTTTTCGGGAGGAATGATCAAAGATTCGTTGGACAAACACTTCTTCAGATTGGATACGTATGTGTCATGAACACCGTTAAGCTCTTCTCGTAGCTTGAGCTTATATGCCATAGGACCAACCCTAGAAAGTATTTCAAATGGTCCTATGTATCGGGGATTAAGTTTTCCATGTTTTCCAAACCGTGGTAGCACTTTCCAGGGTGAGACTTTCAAGAGTACCTTATCGCCAACCTGAAATTCGAGTGGTTTGCGATGGCGATTAGCATAACTCTTTTGACGATCTCGAGCGGCTTTCAAGCGATCACGGATCTGAAAGATCTTATTAGTTGTCTCTTGAATAAGCTCGGGGCCAGTCAAATATTTGTTTCCAACTTCCGCCCAACACAAAGGAGATATACACTTACGTCCATATAAGGCTTCAAACGGGGCAACCTTGATACTGGTGTTGTAACTGTTATTGTAAGAGAACTCAACCAACGGTAAATGAGAATCCCAGTTTCCACCGAAATCGATTACACATGCTCGGAGCATGTCTTCCAATGTTTGGATCGTACGTTCGCTCTGGCCATCGTTGGCGGGTGATAGGCTGTGCTCATGTCTAAGCGAGAGCCTAGCGCATCCATTAGTGTCTGCCAGAATTGGGAAGTAAATCGTCTTTCTCGCTCGGAACTGATTGAAACAGGCACACCATTCCTAGTTACAATCTCCTTGATATACAGCTTGGCGAGTTTCTCTAGCTTGTCGGTTTCCTTGATCTCTAAGAAATGCGCAGGTTTAGTCAACCTGTCAACAATTACCCAAATCGTGTCGTGACTATTGGACGTTTTAGGTAGCTTGGTGATGAAATCCATGGAGATTTTTTTGCATTTCCTAACGGGAATCTCAGGTTACTGTAGCAGACGGATGGCTTCTGGTACTCAGCTTTGACCTTGGAACATGTAAGGCATTGGCTGACGTATGTTGCAATTTCGCTCTTAAGGTTGGGCCTCCTCAAGAATTAAATCCCGTAAACCACCAAAGTGTAGTACCTAGATTCGGTTGGCAAAGTAAACTGTGCCATCAGACCTTGGTTCCAACAGATTAACCATCTTGTGTAACATTCGTAATCTTTTTTTTTCCTAAATATTTATTTACAATTAGGGACCTAAAGTGACAATAATCCACAATGAAAATCGTGTATATTGTAATTCAGCGTGGCATTGGGGTAAAATTGTAATACCCGAAAATTTGAAACTTTAGAATGATAAATAATAGATTTATTTTTATCAAAATTTGTTAAACAGTTATTTTTTTTCTTTTTCGTTGTACAACCGATCAATTATTAGTGACACATACCGAACAAAAGAAAAATAATGATAATATATAGAAACTATTAATGGACAAAAATATGAAGTTATAGTTTCTATATGATTGAATGAAATGATAAAAGACAATTAAAATTATAATAATATTTATAAATGTACAAGAGGATTTAAAGGAGCCTAAATATTGAAAATGTAATGAATGGTTTGACCACATATTAATGCACATGGAGAGATTTGAGGATGTAGAGATCATCACGAAGAATTATTCGTGATAAAAAAAAATTATACAAACATCCGTTGATGATGTTAAAAACCAAAAGAAAGGCAAAATTTTTAGATTGTCACCATCATCATCTAGTTAAAATAATAACAAGAATAACAAAAAGACAAAACAAAATTCATCTTCCTCATATAATTTACTACAATTCAGGCATGAATTCCGGCTATCACCACGTGTTTACTGAACGACTCCAGCCTTTAAATCACCAAGTCGGTTAATGCGTTTACCAATCTTTCTCTTAGCGATATATATTAGTTAGAGATATAGAGATATTATTTGTCATTTAAATGTATATCTATTCCTTATTTATCTCTAGGGTTTTAGGGATCCCTTATCATTATATAAAGGGATTCTCATTATTGTAATTATTCATTCACAAAGTTAATACAATAACTTCTTTCATGGTATCAGAGCCTAGGCTCTTTTACCTTTTCCGTTTTTTTAAAACCCTAGCTTCGACTTTCTTCCAGCTGCTGCATCACAGCCTCGGCTGCCATGACAAACGGCAATGCTGAAACCTCCTGCGCCTCCGACACTTCTTCTAAACCTTCCCTACATCCCGCATACCCGGTCACAAATATTAATTCCAAAGTCCGCTGATGTGCTATGTATGGTCTAAAAATATAAACTAACCTAGACACATAGTAATATAAAACATACTCAACTAAACTAGACCACACGACAGGCAAGTGTACCTATCAATGCAGTACAAACTAAGTAAGTCCGAGTATCGAACCCACAGGACACAACTAGAAAACAAAACTAGACTCGACTAAGACTTAAAAAGATTTGATTTAAAAGTTGATTTTTGGTTTTTTAATTAAATAAAATAAAATAAATAAAGTAGATAAACTGACAGCAAGAATAATTGAGGAAAATATCAGGATAGGAAGGTAACTACCTAGGTAAAGAATCCTACATGTAACTCACAACTCTCGGTAATGGAAAACTGAATGGATACCAGATTCTAAAGATAACTTAAGAAACCTTAAGACGTGCTAGATCTCCTCCCGGTCTAACCAACACACCCCAAAGAATCCTAAAGAATAAAACACTGGCTATCTAGCTTGGATCACCTCCCGGTCTCACCTCACTAAGAATGTAAAGGTACTCTAATGACTCGATCACCTCCCGGTCTCTCTAATCACAATACACCCGAAGATGTAAATGAGTAATTTAATTGGGTTAACTATGACTTGGAATTGCAAGAAACTTAAGACAACTAGGATAGGATCACCTCCCGGTCTCACCCAAAACCTAACACCTAAAGCTCTAGACAACCCAACATTCCATCACCTCCCGGTCTCAAGAATGGAAGAATACTTAAGTCCTCTAAATTCTCTAATCAAGTTCCTATGACTTTCGGATCCAAAACCATAAAATAAGCTACAAGCACCTAGCAGGTAACCCTAATAATCATCCAAACATGAAAGACATTCACTAAGACGATTATGGAACTCTCAAAAATAATAAATTAGACTTAAGTACGCACACACATCATAATAAACACCAACCAAATCGTTACCTAAACATTAACCATTCAATAAATAATCCATAAACTGAGAAATATAAAATTAATATGCAGTTATCATACAACCTAGGTAGTGGTTCAAGATTTAGCTACTCATAGTCATGGAAAGCGATAAAAACATAGGTTCAAAATAAAAATTAATCATGGTCTTAATATTCATGAACACAAAGTAAATAAATATGAAAAACTAAAATTTATTATAGTCGAACCCCTACGTTTACTAGAGCTGTGCCTTGAACCTGTGCCTCCCTGGCCTTCACTTCCCCTATATTCTTTTACTAGAGCTGCTGTCGATGTCTTCTGTGTTGTCTTCGGCGGCTGTTGATTGATGTTCAAGATATCGAAATTCCTTCCGGCTTCCCCCGATGATGAATGTTTTTTTTTTCTTTTATAATAAACTTTGCACCTCATACAATAATTGCCGTAGGGTTTTTCTTGGGCCCTTAAAATTCCTCTTTGTTTTTTTTGTGTTACTCCACTCACGAGACAAAGTCCAAATGGACTTTAAGTCCATATTTATTTTATTATTATTATTATTATTATTATTATTATTATTATTATTATTATTATTATTATTATTATACTCGGTGCTTTAGACTCGGGTGTTTTTGACTTGACCAAAGTTTCTCGTCTACGCTCCAACGTCTATGAACACCGGCTCTCAAGTGTTGGTGTCTTGATTAAAATTCATTCGTTTTGAGCTCATTCTCTCCAAACACCTATAAAATAATAAAATAAATAAATAAATAATAAAACTGACACGAAACGAATACAAACTTGACCAAATAATATACAAAATACATAGGAAATTAGATGTGTTTTGCAACACATCATCCGCACCCTCGATGGAAAGAAGGTTACATACACATCATGGACCAAACTATTTCGCCTTCATGCTACCGCGCATCAAGTTTTGCACCATATTGATGGTACCCCCGCCCCACCCGATTCTGATCCAGCCTATTCAGGCTGGAAAGAACTCGACGCTTTGGTGTTACAATGGATCTTTAGTACCGTGTCGGATGATTTATTGCCCCGTGTTCAGGATATCGGGCCGGAACCCACCGCTCGACTTGCGTGGGTCAAACTCGAGAAGATATATCTCCGCAACATGAAGGCTCGTGCGGGAGCCTTGGAAACTCAATTTTGTAACCTTACCCTCTCAGCTTGCTCTTCGTTGGACGATTATTGCCAACGTCTTAAAGAGCTTGCTAACCAACTAGAGGACATCGATCACCCAGTTTCTGATGATCGCCTTGTTCTTCAATTGGTTCGAGGACTCCCTGCGGAGTATGACACTACCGCAGAACTTATCAATGCCAACAACTCTGATTGGGATGAAGCACGAAGTTTATTGCAGGATGAAGTGATTCGCCTTGAAGCTCGCAAGAAGCCAAACGCCTCGGTCTTGATGGCACAAACCAATTCATCTCAACCAAACCATACCAACACTAATACCTACAATTCCTCCCAATACTCCACCAACCAATACTATACCCGTAACCAAGGCCGCGGTCGTGGCTGCGGCTATGGCCGTTCCCAACCATACTACCCAAACCAATCTCCCTACTCACCATACACGCCCAATTCCCAAACACCCACATACCCGCAATGGGCTTGGTGGAACACCCCTCCATGTCCTTACCCGACCCAACCGGCCTTTAAACCCTCTTTCCCACATCACCCTGCACCGAACCAACAACCTAATAACCAAGCAGCAGCCCACTATTCACCCCAATATTCGTTTTCTCCCAACCCCTCTACGGCCCAATACAGCCCAGCCCAACAGCCTACCAACCCAAACCCTTCGGCCCCCTTTCCACCTGCTAACTACGGCCCATCCCAAGCCCATTACAGCAGCATCCCCAACCAGCCTACATCTTTTGATGCTTTAAGCCCATCAGACCTGAGTGCAGCCATGGCGAGCATGAATCTTATTTACACGGACCCGAACACCATTATGGATACATGTGCTTCATCACACTCGGGAGACGACCTAGGTATGATAAAAATCCCTGATCTTTTTCCTGTAACAAGTAAAATTTTAGTCGGTAATGGCGCGACTTTACCAATTCATGGGTCTGGAACTGGCTTCCTACACCTACCCAACCGCACCTATGTCCTGTCCAATATTCTTTACTGTCCACAAATCATTAAAATGTTACTTTCTGTTCATCGTTTTACTAGAGATAATAATGTTTCCATAGAATTTGATCTGTTGGGTTTTTCTTTGAAGGACCTCCCAACTGGACGAATTCTTTCCGCCACAATAGCACCAGGGATCTTTATCTGCTCACTCCACCTGAACTACCACCTCAAACAAGCTTTATCCCCACCACCTTTTTACCATGGCATGAACGCTTCGGCCATCCTGGCGCTGAAGTTTTAGGTATTCTTAGTCGTAATTTCAATTTGCATTGTAATAAAAACAAAGCTTCTAGTCTTTGTCATTCTTGTCAATTATCGAATAGTAAACGACAACCTTTTAATATTTCAAATTCATTTACATTTGCCCTTTTGATATTATACATTGTGATTTGTGGACATCCCCCGTACCAAGTAATTCAGGGTACAAGTATTACGTGGTTCTAATTGATAACTTCTCAAACTTTATTTGGGTGTACCCTTTAAAATTTAAATCAGAAACTTTTCCAACCTTTGTCAAATTTTACAAACTCATCCACACACAATTCAACAGACTAATTAAGACCTTTCAATGTGACTTAGGTGGCGAGTTTGACAACAATGCCTTCAAACAATTCGCCACCCAACACGGCCTTCTGTTTCGCTTTGCATGTCCCCAAACCTCTTCCCAGAATGGCCGTGCGGAGCGTATGATCCGACGTCTCAACGATGTCATTCACTCCCTCCTGATCCATGCCCACCTACCCCCACCCTATTGGGTCGAGGCCCTCCACACCGCAGCCTATCTCCACAAGATCCTACCCACCAAACGCCTAAATTTCTTCACACCCCCCTTCACACTCTACCTTAGCCACCCCACCTATGACCACCTTCGGGTATTCGGATGTGCCTATTATCCTAATACCTCTGCCACTCAACCACATAAACTGCACCCACGCTCCATCGGTGCATCTTTCTGGGCTACCCGCCTGATTTTCGCAGTTACCGGTGCCTCAACCCTTCCACTGGGAATGTCTCAATTTCCCGTCATGTCACCTTTGACGAACACACCTTCCCTTATCACACCCCATGTCACCCGACCTCCTACCAATTCCTTGATGACCAAACACCACATGGGTTCTCATTCCATCGGCCTTCGCCTATCACACCACAACCCGTACCACACCCGACCCCCACCACTACCTCTGCCACACCTCACACTACAGCTGCCCCTCTTCAATCCTATACCCGCCATTCCAAACAACTTGCCAACTCTAGACCCACTGTTTCACCCGGGGTTTACTCCAGACCTTACCCCTCCCAGACACGTGGCCCATTGGCCCAGCAAACTGCCCAACAAAACCTACGACCTAGCCCACCAGTCCCGCCATCCACTGCCAACCAGCCCACAGCCCGCACCTCTGCCCTAATACCGCGACCGTCCCATCCTATGACCACCCATTCCAAAATGGGTTCCATTAAACAACCCCACCAAAACTTTCATACCTAAACACTTTCTCCTATACCATCGTCCTATAACCAGGCCTATACCGACCCGAATTGGTCACGCTCCATGCAGGCTGAATTTACGGCCTTACAGGAAAATGAAACATGGGAGTTGGTCCCCAGACCGGTTGACTGTCCGATAATTAGATGTATGTGGTTATTTAGCCATAAATTTAAGGCGGATGGTACATTGGAACGCTACAAGGCACGCTTGGTTGTAAATGGTAAATCTCAAACGGTAGGTATTGATTGTGAGGACACCTTTAGCCCGGTTGTTAAACCGGCCACCATCCGCACGGTTTTATCTCTTGCGGTCTCCCGTAATTGGCCTATCCATCAACTAGATGTCAAAAATGCCTTTTTACATGGTAATCTTAATGAGACGGTCTTTATGCATCAACCTCCCAGGTGTGTTGATTGTAGATATCCAGGTTTTGTTTGCAGATTGAAGAAATCATTGTATGGCCTTAAACAGGCCCCTCGGGCGTGGTACACCCGTTTTGCCACATACATTATGTCACGCGGTTTTCGCAGCAACATGTGTGATAACTCACTGTTTGTCTACACCAAAGGTGCTGATGTTGCTTACTTATTACTGTACGTTGATGATATCGTGCTCACTGCATCTTCGCCCGCTCTACTTCATAATATTATTCAGCAACTCTCACGAGAGTTTGCAATGACAGATTTGGGCCAACTGCATCATTTCTTGGGGATTAGAGTAACTTATAAACCGAACGGGCTATTCTTGGATCAAACTCAATGCGCCAAAGATATTTTGGCACGTGCATCTATGACCTCATGCAAGCCTTGTACTACACCAGTTGATTTATCTGCTAAACTCAGTGCTACGGACGGGTCCTTATTCCATGACCCAACTTTATATCGTAGTCTTGCTGGCGCACTTCAGTATCTCACGTTTACCCGACCGGATATCTCTTACGCAGTTCAGAAGGTCTGCCTTTTCATGCACGAGCCCCGGGATCCACACTTCGCCTTTATGAAGCGTATTCTGCGGTACCTACAGGGCACTATTGACTTTGGCATTTGTATGTTTCAGTCTCGCACAGATACTTTAACAGCCTATTCTGATGCTGATTGGGGAGGTTGTCCTGACTCCCGACGGTCTACCAGCGGTTATTGTGTTTTTCTTGGGGACAATTTAATTTCCTGGTCTTCTTAACGCCAGCCTACCGTCTCCCGCTCCAGTGCTGAAGCAGAGTATCGAGGTGTAGCAAATGCGGTGGCCAAGGCCACCTGGATCCGCAATCTTCTCCTGGAGTTACGCGTTCCCCTACAGCGTGCTACGGTTGTCTATTGTGATAACGTGTCTGCGGTTTATTTATCGGACAACCCAGTTCAGTATCAACGTACTAAGCATACTCAGATAGACATTCATTTTGTGCGCGAAAAAGTTCGAGTTGGCGACATTCGAGTTATGCATATTCCTGCATCCTTTCAGTATGCGGATATTTTTACAAAGGGTCTATCTCGTCAGCTATTCTAGTCTTTCAGATCCAGTTTGAACGTCTGTCCTACGACCGCTCAAACTGCGGAGGGATCTTAGCGATATATATTAGTTAGAGATATAGAGATATTATTTGTCATTTAAATGTATATCTATTCCTTATTTATCTCTAGGGTTTTAGGGATCCCTTATCATTATATAAAGGGATTCTCATTATTGTAATTATTCATTCACAAAGTTAATACAATAAGCTCTTTCACTTTCCACTAATCCCGATTTAAATCCAGAAATTTAGAGCTTGTTATAAACCAAACCTAGACCATATCCCTACACACACACACACACACACACACACATATATATATATATATATATATATATATATATAAATCGACCTAAACACCCATCTCCAAACTCTCTTAGCTCCTCCCTCTGTTTCTCTGACTAATTTGTGATCTCCATGAAATCACATATAAAAACAATCTAAATGAACCACCACAGCTCCTCCGAGCAACACCAACTAGACCCTACCGCAACCGTTGATACTGCCGCTACTACCGTCGCCGCCGTTACAACTCATACTGTCGAGGCCGTGACTCCGACCAAGTTTGTCGGCATCGAACCGGATCCGACCCGAAGTGCAAGCATAATTCGTTGATCCCCGTTATATTATAACGAGTCCATCACAATCAAGGTGAGTTTACATAGCCCCTTTTTCTGTTTTACATTTTGGGGTGAAACATGTTTAAACATTTTATACACTATCATTTACTCATTCTTACATTGTTGAAACTTGTGATTCAATTACACTATCATTTACTCATTCTATCATTTGACTGTAACAAAAAGACACATTACAATCATTAACATTGATCAACCCGCCTGTTTAGATTATAGCGCTATAGGTCTGACAAACCCACCCCCGCATAAATTCAGGGAGGATCGAAAATAGTTACACTTTTACTAAGTTGCGAGTTAGGTCTCAGTCGACACAAGGTTTATTGTACAAAAGACGCACTGCTACATGTCAGATTCATACTCTAACATTATTCATTGATATGTCTCAACTATGACTGCTATAGAAACTATTGATTTCTATTACATGCAAAAAACCTATGTATTCTCACCAACTATTTATAGTTGACCTCCATCTTTCCAACTTAACATGTTTCAGGTTTTATTTGCTATTGGAAGTTGTACAAGTCTTGGAACACGTAGGATCTTTGGACTTAGTTTATATTAATCAAGCTTTTGTAATCATTACCTGTAAGACAAATTGTAAATCGTTTAATATTATTCAACTTTCATTTAGTACCATGAGCTATTGAACAATCATCACTATGTGGCACATCGATGTTTCCGCCATCGGTTGGGGTGTTACAGATTGGTATCAGAGCCATTGTTATGGGAATTAGGTTATTAGAAAAATAATCTAGTCTATAACCCTAGGATTTTTAACCAGTATTTGCTTCTCTTACTTGCAACTCTACTTGTTTCTATTTCTCTATCTCCATCCTACTCCTTATCCCCACCTTAACCCCATAACCTGAGTATACCATAGCACAACACTAAAGATTTCTAAATCTTGTCAAATTTTCATCGCCTAGGAATTTCACAAACTATAGAAAATACCTATTTTTGTCAAATGATATCCTCAAACTTAATTTCTAAATTCAAATGTTTATTTATTGGCGTAACAAAGAATTTTCGATATAATATTTTAATCCATTAAAAACCACTTAATAGAGCCTTGATCTTCGAAACCCAATGTCGTGTTTAAGATCTCCTCCTAACTAGAATATCAAGATCTTTGCTTACTTAGTTTGTACTATTTAACGACTTTTGCTTTATGTACAAATCCGAATTTTGAAAATAAAATCCTTCCATCCACAGGAACAAGATTTAGTCTCTCAATTTTCCATTGATACCTACTTATTCTCAACTTGTTCGAACTTTTGCAATTTTTGGCATTTACCACAATCGTGTTGTCTCATACACTTAATTCTAACCTTTGATTCAAATCTCACGATTCACGCCGCTACATATTCTCCTTACTACTTGTGTCTCTTTGAAAACCTATAAAATTAAACCCTTTATCAACTACCTTTACATTCACCATCTTTCGCAACCTTGATTTTACTTCGAGGTTTTCACCACCCTCTCAAAAACCAAATTCATACCCTTCACCTCCTCGAACATGAACTTGATCTCCATGATAACCAAACTATTGAAGACTTGATTGTGTGTTGCATACAACTTGACTCGTAACGATACATGAGGAATTGATTATCTATTATAATTACTCATGATACTTGAAATCATGGATAGTTAAATATGAACTATTTTCTCTAATCACACATAGACTTATTAACCTTGTCTAGCGCAACTCAATTACAACTCGTAAGCTATACTTGATACTTGTTGCATTTACAAACTTGCTTACATATATGTGTTATCAATTTGCAATTTATGTTTTGACCTCCGAAATAATTGTTACATTTAATCAACAACTTGTAGAGGATGAAGTACATGCTCAACAGTTGATAGAGTTTCTAATAACCTGCTCAATGATTAGTAGAGGTCATCATGCCTGCTCAACGACTGGTAGAGGCCATCGTACCTGCTCAACAATCGGTAGAGGTTCCTACTCATCAACTGGTAGAGATCTTCTTGACTGCTTGCTCAACAGTTGGACTCATTTCTAGATACATTGAACACGTTATTTGATACAAAGAAACATTAGACTCATTGATACAAAGATTCTAATCACAAGGTTATTGTGTATTGTGTGTTTTACATGTGTGTTTAGAATCATAGAATGACACAAAGCCCTAATGTAATGTAAATTGGTGATTGCGGTTCGGAACGTAATCATGAAGTTACAGGTACGTTAAGGTAGTGTGAAGTTCTATTAGGGTTTTTGGTAGACGTTCAATACGTTTTGGAGGTATCAAAGGTGTGGTGGGTTAGCTGCGGTACACCCTATATATAAACGCTAATGATACATTGAAAGTGAGACTGGGAGTCGAACCAAGAATTAATATAAATTATCCTTCCCAAGCTACAAAAAAATATCTACTATTAGAATTTTGGGGACAAAATTCCCTTAACTAGGGGAGACTGTAACATTCGTAATCTTTTTTTTCCCTAAATATTTATTTATAATTAGGGACCTAAAGTGACAATAATCCACAATGAAAATCGTGTATATTGTAATTCAGCGTGGCGTTGGGGTAAAATTGTAATACCCGAAAATTTGAAACTTTAGAATGATAAATAATAGATTTATTTTATCAAATTTTGTTAAACAGATATTTTTTTTCTTTTTCGTTGTACAACCGATCAATTATTACTGACGCATACAAAACAAAAGAAAAATAATGATAATATATAGAAACCATTAATGGACAAAAATATGAAGGTTATAGTTTCTATATGATTGAATGAATGATAAAAGATAATTAAAATTACAACTATATTTATAGATGTACAAGAGGATTTAAAGGAGCCTAAATATTGAAAATGTAATGAATGCTTTGACCACATAGTAATGCACATGGAGAGATTTGAGGATGTAGAGATCATCACGGAGAATTATTCGTGATAAAAAAATACAATAAAAATTATACAAACATCCGTTGATGATGTTAAAAATCAAAAGAAAGGCAAAATTTTTAGATTGTCACCATCATCATCTAGTTAAAATAATAACAAGAATAACAAAAAGACAAAACAAAATTCATCTTCCTCATATAATTTACTACAATTCAGGCATGAATTATGGCTATTACCGCGTGTTTACCGAATGACTCCAGCCTTTAAATCACCAAGTCGGTTAATGCGTTTACCAATCTTTCCACTAATCCCGGTTTAAATCCAGAAATTTAGAGCTTATCATAAACCAAACCTAGACCATATCCCTATATATATACATATACACACACGCATATATATATATATATATATATATATATATATAGGGTAGGGTTCCTGTAAGAAAATGGTTTTGTGTAGGAAGTGTTTTCAACCATTAGATTTAAAGATGGATGGTGGAGATTAAAAGATGGGATGTGTTTAAAATCTAATTAATATATTATAGGAATTAAGGGTAAGATCGTCAATATGTGTTTTAATTGAGGGTATCAAAGTCATTTGTATCAAAGTGTTTTGGAAACTGTTTTAATGTTCCTACATTAATGACTCTCTCTCTCATCTAAATATTATTATAGATAATTAATATTCAATTCTCTCTCTCTCTCTCTCTCTCTCTCTCTCTCTCTCCTATATTCAAACTCAATTCATCTTCCAAGAGAAAACGCAATAACACCCACAATATCTTACGCGCCGGTTTGAATTCATATTTTATAGTGATCTTCAATCCAACTTCTGCACGTGTTTTAAACCTCCAACTAGCAGTGTTATAAAACACTACTAATTCGCATCTGTTTAAAAACACTATTGATTCGCATCTGTTTAAAAACACTACTGATTTGCGCCTGTTTAAAAACACTACTGTTTTCCACCGCGTTTAAAACACTATTGATTCGCGTCTGTTTAAAAACACTATTGATTCGCATCTGTTTAAAAACACTACTGATTTGTGTCTGTTTAAAAACACTATTGATTTGCGTCTGTTTAAAAACACTACGTTAAAACACTACTTATTTCTACGTGTTAACAAAAACGCAACATTTAGAAAATATTGTTTTTGGTATGAATAATTCGATTATTATAAGAAGATGAAGATAAAATCTGATTATTATAAAAGATACTGAGATCATGTAGGAATTAAGAAGATGTTATGAATCAAGTTGAAAAGAAAGAATAATTAGTTATTTAAGGATAATAAATCTCCATAATCACTAGAGGAAGTTGCTAAAAAGTGGGATTGAGATATTTAATAAAATGGTTAAAAAGTCTAAAATGCCCATCATCTCAAGTTTTAATTAGATTTAATCCAACGGTTTAAAACACTTCCTACACTTCCTACAAAAAACAATTTCCTACCGGATCCTCTACCTATATATATATATATATATATATATATATATATATATATATATATATATATATATATATAAATCGACCCAAACACCCATCTGCAAACTCTCTCTGCTCCTCCCTTTGTTTCTCTGACTATTTTGTGATCTCCATGAAATCACATATAACAACAATCTAAATGAACCACCACAGCTCCTCCGAGCAACACCAACTAGACCCTACCGCAACCGTTGACACTGCCGCTACTACCGTCGCCGCCGTTACAACTCATACCGTCGAGGCCGTGACTCTGATCAAGTTTGTCGGCATCGAACCAGATCCGACCCGAGGTGCAAGCATAATTCGTCGATCCCCGTTATATTCTAACGAGTCCATCACAATCAAGGTGAGTTTACATAGCCCCTTTTTCTGTTTTACATTTTGAGGTGAAACATGTTTAAACATTTTATACACTATCATTTACTCATTCTTACATTGTTGAAACTTGTGATTCAATTACACTATCATTTACTCATTCTATCATTTGACTGTAACAAAAAGACACAGTACAATCATTAATATTGATCAAGCCGTCTGTTTAGATTATAGCGCTATAGGTCTGACAAACCCATCCCCCTGCATAAATTCAGGGATGATCGAAAACAATTACACTTTTACTAACTTACGAGCTAGGTCTCAGTCGACACAAGGTTTGATTGTACAAAAGACGCATTGTTACATGTCGGACTCATACTCTAACATTATTCATTGATATGTCTCAACTATGACTGCTATACAAACTATTGATTTCTATTACATGCAAAAAGCATATGTATTCTCACCAACTATTGCAATTCATCATCTTTATTAAGCATCAATAAAGAAGGTGGAGTTCATTGTTTGGTTAGTATCAACATATCTCTAAGAAAATCCATTATTAGGTTAACAATGTGTCATTTAAGTGTGAGGGTGAGAAAACTTCATTTTTTACTTGTCTTTGTTAGGTTATTTGAGTAAACAACAATCAGAAAAAGAAAAAAAAAAATCAGAAAATGTCTTGAATATTTTTTTTTTTTGCAATTAGATGAAAAATTATAGTACAGTTGAAAACTTATGGCTTTTGATTACTATATGTAAAAGATAAATACAGTAGTAAAACACCCAGCTTGTGATGTACTGTTAGGCCCAATCAACTTTGACAGATTCTTAGAATGTTTAAATATACTTAATAATTAGTGACTTTGTGGGTTCTCACATTAGGATGATTGGTTAAGCTAAAACTGATAAGCGATAGAATAGGTACTACTGTAGCTTTAAAACTTATACGTAAGAGAAATTATTTCCATTGGCATGCCTTTTTCTTTGTATGAAAATAAATTCGGACTAGGTGGCACCCAAATTCCATCAATTTATCTACATATATTGAGCTTTATAAAAAAAAGAAAAAAAAGTTGACTTCAGCTGATGGTGTTGCCAATTGGGATGATGACTTGGCGGATACACCATCTAAGTGAAAAGTTGGCAAGAAAATATAAAAAAATAAAATAACTGAAGCTGATGGTGTTGTCCACTGAGATGATGACTTGGTGGATACGCCCTCTAAGTGAAAGTTAGAAAAAAATAAAGATAAAAGCCAGTATACAATTTATCCATTCAATCCACATAAGAAATAATTTCTAGTACATATAGGTTTTGTTTGCAGTAGGGAAATCTATATGGTTTTACCTAGGCCTTGAATTGAGTGATACGAAATTAGGTGGAGCTATAATTCTCTGAGTGAGAGACCCATATGTAGGCTGAAAAAAACTTGAACTTAAATGGACATATTTAGGAGGCTTATTAGTCGGTGGCTAGGTTTAATCGGACAGAAATATCAGTAGTTGCAGTTGGTGCATTTGTTTGCTTAATTAAAAGTAACCAACTGTATTGAAAGCCATTTGTTTCTGATTATGATTCCATTGCAAATAATTTTTTCAAAACGAAAAAAATAAGAGTGTAGTGTGATGTGTTGGTGAAAATATCATGGTAAAGTGCTGGTTTTGTATATATTTTAATATTTGATCATTTAGGTACTCTTTTGTTTATTTTAATTATAATAAAAATGCATTAATAATATAATAAAATATTGTTCGTTAATTTGGTTTTAAGACGGCAACGAGCTAACATGGTGAATTATTTATATCAAATTGCAACAAACTAAAGTTAGTTTAATTAAATTGCCAAGGTGAAGGAGCGTAATACAAAATTCAGTGGCCATATAAGTGACTATGACTATGTTGGGTATTAAATAGTATAGGGACTAGAATGTAATTGTTTAATAGTTAGGTAGTTGGTAATATGTATATAAATACATGTAATGTTGATGAATAATACTAGCCATTGCTTTGGGTTATCCCTCTCATCTCTTGTGTTTCTTCCTAACTCTATTGCTCTTCTCTTGATTACCATTTTGTTTGTAAGAAGTGGTATCAGAGCCGTCCTTCCTCGGACAAAATCTGATCATTATCGTAACAACCAACGTAACAACCTACCTCAACCACCATTAACCATCGTAACAAACCACCACAATCCCCCACACCACCATAATCCACCATTAAAACACCTTTGTTTTTTCAATTCTGCCATTAAAACCCATAAATCCACCTTCGTTCTTATAATCAACTTCATTTCTTTCCAACCCTGTAATTCTTTTTAAACCAAGAACTGATCAATTCGTAAACCACCATTTTTGAGCCATTAAACCTTTCATTCGCTTCTATCACCATTCTTGAGTCTTATAAACCTTCCTTTCATTTCAATCACCCTGTTGAGCCAACCAATTTCTTCTTTCAATTCAATTACTCTGTTCCAAACTTTCCAATTCATAACCATGGCAACCCATAACCAAACAATCAAACAACGAATTCGAGAACATGATTCATCTTTAAACTGTTTAAAAAAAGTAATTGGACAAAACCTTACTAAATTAGAAACCATTAAAACCATTACCACTCAGCATTTTGTGGCTATCTCTGAAATGAAGTCACAAGTGACTGAAATCCTCAAAAGCCTACAACTCATTAGTAACAATCAAACCACCAGAGAAGGACCCTTTGTTAATGGGTATAGGACCGGTACACGCAGTGATTCTGAAGAACATTCAACCTATAGCAGCAGTCAACGCTTAACCAAGATGGATTTTCCGAAGTTTAATGGGTCAAATGTTGAAGGATGGGTTTGTCGAGTAGAACATGACTTTGACATAGATGAAACACCAGAACACTTGAAGGTTAAATATGCAGTCGTACACCTTAATGATGTAGCTTTACTTTGGCACCAATGGTTTGTCAAATTAAGAGATGGAACAATTGAAGGTATGTCGTGGGGTGAGTGTAAGTCGTTTATTTCGACAAGATTTGCTGAAGTATTGAACCAAGATGTATTGGGAGCAATGGCATCACTGAAACAAATTGGTACCTCGCAGGAATTATGTCAAGAATTTTATTTGGGACTCACTAAGGTCAATCTTTGTGATGAATTCCAAGAAGCCACTGATGAATCTTTTAAGTATACAACTCAAGAAACCAGTGGTATTTCTTATGATACTAAATTGGACCATTGGGTTGTTACACACACGGATGATCAATATGAAATGGGTGTTTTAGATCAAGATATGAATTTCAAATCAAATATGGGTGATCAGTAGATTAATAAAAAATAATTAGTTCATGTGATTCTACATGGTGTAGTAGACATGGATATGAATTCAAAGGCAAATTGTCCGAAGGTACAAGCGAGCCTCTGGTTAGTTCATCATGTCAAGGTTGGTGAGTATGTTAGTCTTAGGGTCGACAAAGAATTCAGTTCATGGAGGAACAAGAAACTTTTAAATTGGACAGATACTGGTTGGGAAATTAGTACACACAATGCAATGGTGTACTTGTGGCATAAATGGAAATCGAAATTATTGAAGGAAGATAAATTGCTGATGGATTTAAATTGAGGGATGTTTTTTTGACAGCGGAGATGGACGCAAGGCAGTAGCCTTGGAGCTGCACGCACATCAAAAAGAGAATCCACATTAAAAAGCAGCCCGACTAATCGTGTGATCATCTCCGGGTGTATGGTTTGCTTAGGTTAAACACAAAACTTTGTTAGATGTAGTTTTTTGGATTGTTTTCCTATTGACGCTTTGAAAACACTTGTGGTTGTTAGACTAATCTTGTAAAGGTTTGCAAGTATGAGAACTAAATATGATTACTGATGTGTGTAAATGTATATATAAATATAACACAAGCTTTAATTAAAACGACTCACCTAAAAACTACACACGCACGGCAAGTGTACCAGTCGCAAAGCGGTAAACATATAAGGCCGAGTATCGAACCCAAAGACGCGAATGCAACTCTAGATTACAACCTCTACGGAATACAAGCCTAAATAAATAGGTACTTAAATGGGTGGTACTTTAAACTATTAATTATAAACTTAATTAAACTAAATAGATTAAACTTAACTTAACTCGACAACTAAGACGAACTTAAGGAACTGGAGGAATCAGATAGGAAGAAGGCTGGTTACTTAGGTAAAATCCCTAGATATTAGTGGTAAATCCTGAATCTAGTAATTAACTTGAGACCCTATTCTTATCTAATAAACCTCCTATTAAGGATAGCTCACTAGACTCAAGGCGGGACAAGTGAAGAAATGCTAAAATGAAAGTGGATCGCCCCAGCGAAACCAAATCCCATAGTAATTCTTTAATTGACCACTCTTGGATCAAAAACTCCCAAACTGTGAAGCAGGTATAACCTTATTGAAAGAAATCCTAGGAAAACTCTAAACAGGAATACGTAGCTGACCTCGCCCCAGCGATAACCAGACTACCAAACAATGCCTAGTTAGTCAACCTAGCAATCCCGAATTATATCCCCAACCTTCGAGAAGGGACTACACACCTTAGTTAATTGGTTTTAAAAACTTGTTAAACTTTGCGCTATTCCTAACTGCAAAAACTAGCTCGACAACCTAAGTTAATCAAACTAGAATGATTTCTAGATCTAGGGAATATTCCTATATGCCTAGACCATCAAAATCAACAAACAAATAATCAAACCAAGAAACGCTAGAACACAAATATTCAAAATCAATCAATAAAGCCAAACCATGTAATTCAACACATCAAAATTAAATCCCAAAATCATTAATTAGAGCAAATTTGTAACACCCCCAAAATCCGTTTTGCTTAATTACGCTATTAGGCGTGATTAGCTAAATAATAAAACGGGACTTAGACAATAAGAATGTGGGTTCTATTCTAATATGGAAATAACCCAATGGATGTTATTATTTATATAAAGGAGCAAAAAAAATACTAGAAACTAACTTGATTAGTTAGTTTTTATAAAATAATAATATTGCGGTAAAGTTAAGGGACTAAAGAAGTAACTTTGGGTCAAAATTAAAATGGTAAAGAAAACCCATTTGGGGTGAAATCGTGAGCAGCCCCAAAGGGCTTTCTTGAGCTCTAAAACTAACCCTAAATCCTTAAATTTGAAGAAAATTGATACAAAAGGTTGAAGTAATAGATGAAGGATGTGTTCTAGAGGGTTAATCTTTAAGGAATAAGCTTTGGTAAGAACCCTAATCCCCAAATTCTTGTAGGGTTCAAAACCCATATGTGGGTTTTGAGCAAAACATGTTAAATCCGTTATATTGTTGATTATTAGTGATATTGATTAGGCCTGTAAACGAACCGAACGTTCATGAACTATTCGTGAACTGTTCGGCGGGAAGTTTGTTTATGTTCGTTTATTTAAATGATTGAACGAACACGAACACAATTTTTTGTTCGTTTAATTAAACGAACGAACATGAACACACGTTGTGTTCGTTCATTTATGTTCGTTTACTTTGTTCGTTTAATTAAACTTAGCTTATTTTTATTATTTATTTCCTTTTGTTAAGTAACCTTAATTCATATGTTCCACAAAACTAACCCTAACCCTAACATTCTAAACATATAACTTATTAGCCGCTCTTCACACTTCACAGCCCCCACACTTCACAGCCGCTCTCCACCCTAACCATAACGTTCATTTATGTTCATGAATCATTATTAACTTCTTTTTGTTTGTGTTCGTTTATGTTCATTTGTGTTCGTTTATATTGATCATTTGTGTTCGTTTATGTTCATGAACTGTTCGTTTAGGTTTAAATGAACGAACATAAACGAACACGAACACGACAAATTTCTTAATGAACGAACATGAACACAAAAATGTGTTCGATTATGTGTTCGTGTTCATGTTCGTGTTCGGTTAAAGTTAAATGAACAAACACGAACATGCCTGTGTTCGTGTTCGTTCAGTTCGTTTACAGGCCTAATATTGATCATTCTTAATGGTTTATAAATGAGTTAAATTGTTAGAAGCTTGCTTGTGATCAAAGATGATTATTTTGGTTTTGATTGGTAGCTTTGATGTTACTAAAATAGTAGGAAATCTATGTTTTAGGCATGGATTGTAGAGGAATTGTATTCCATATGTCTTGCATGAATCTTACGTGTTGGTAAAATTACAAGTTGAAATTGGAAATAACTAAGCATGATGGTTAGAATGATGTTGATGATTAGCTAGTTAAATGGCAAAGTTTGAGAAGTCCATAAGGCTTAGAATTCACTTGCAAAAAGGGTGCACATGAAGTGTTTGATACAATGCTTACATGAAACTTAAATTGGGTCAAATGGTGTAAAATTGTATGAAATTCGTCACTTTTGACAGCCCTAGATAGTCATCTTGTAAATGGCATATCTCATTCGTTATTAGGAGTTAGAAGACGAGCTTTATATCGTTGAAAAGCTTGTTGCACATATTACATTTCATATTTAGTCATAAGAAACTGATTCTGAGTTGTAGTGGGTCAAAACAACATCTAAAGTTAACATTTCAGTTTTGACAGCAAAGCTGTTTGGTCAAAATTATGTTTCTGACCTGATCTTAAAATATTCATATAAAGTTAGAAAAATCGTTAGGAGGTGTTCTTTATATGCTTGGAAATGTCTTTGAATGAGGCACATTTTGTATTTGATAGTCAAGATTTGATTCCGAGATTTAGAATGTCACACCCTCAAATTCCACGTGCGGGGTTTTACCGCGAGGCGCGTGACACACCAGGATCTCAGTCAACGATCACAATAAACATACAACAAACATGCATTCATAATTATATTTAAAACCAAAATATCATGCTTTGAGCTGTAAACCAGCAGCGGAAGCATTCTTGTTTACAACCAAAAGACATATCATTGTTTACAAAGACATTGTTTAATATGCTCAAAATAATAGACGCCGTGCATGACTCTGTGCGCCTAGTCCGATAACCGCTACCTCAGCGACCTGAGAAAACATGCCAAAAATGTCAACATATAATGCTGGTGAGTTCACAGGTTTTCTTTTATAAAGCGTTTTCTGTAAGTTGTAAAGATCATATCCGTTACTACCAGGTTATAAGAACGTTAGCTAGACGTTAAGTGTTTGTTTACTACTGCGGTTGGGAATCCATTACTATACGTTTATAAGTTGTTGAGACTTGCCCAGCAGTTTTGGCTATAACCGATGCCTCGGCGAGCCAGTAATAAGAGACAATATGCACCCGCCCGGCCCAGCCGTCGAGTGGGGTTTGTGAGGCCCAATAGATCTATCCACATTTCCCCCGTTGTGCATCCCCGCACATTCATGGTTTCCCCCCTGGGACTTTCCGTAAAAGCCGCATAGTATATGTAAAGTAACCATAGTATAACATGACCTTTAATAAGTAAGTAAGTAGCATGTTTCTCCCCCGTAAGTAAAACGGTAAAAGTGGGGCTGTGAAACTCACCTTGGTTTGCGTTACTTGCAAATAGTTAAGTAATTATGTTATGATAGCCCCAGATAGCGGCGACCTACCATAAGATGCGTATAAGTATTGGACTAATAACCCGCAGGCTAACTAGTCCCCGAATGTCCAGACCGTGACCATAACGTTTGAAAACACCTTTAACTGTTAAACCGACCGTGCCAGACAAGACCCGACATCCCATTGGTGACCCGACATCCCACGTGTTAGGTAAATGCAAGACATCATGCAACATACGCAATTAAACACTTAGCACGCGCAACAATTCACCTAGTCTAGCATAATGTCCAATTAACGCATAAACAGGTCCGAACACGTCTTACTAAGTCATTGGGTGTATCCCGGGGTTCCTAACATGTTCCTAGGTGTCAAATCGTGTTCCGGGATGTCAAAACGCGTTCACGACAGCAGTACATGCGATTAGGAAGGTTACACGCGAGTAGGCATCAGCCTATAGGCGATTAGGGGCCTAATCGCCTGATGTATCAGGCGAGTAGGGTCCCAATCGCCCCTAATGCTGCATAATCGCCCCCAGCTCAGGCGATTAGGATGCCTAATCGTCTGCAGCTGCTGTACAACGAGTTTTCGCGCGTTAAACCCTCCAAATCAGATCCGAAACATGCAACAACACCCAATATCAAACCTAAATCATTTACCAACCCATTTCAAGCAAAAACCCCCAACATATCACTGATCTAGCATGTTCTATGCAATTATTTCCTAAAATGGCAAAGTACTAGGTTTCTTCTACCAACCTTATCTTTCCTTAGATGGAAACAATCAGATTTCAAACTTTACAAACATGTAAATCATCAAACCTCTGATCTAACATCTTCCTAGCATGAATCCTAACAACATTGCATCAACAATCATACCATAATCATCCTAAATCCTCAAGAACATACAAATGGGTCAAAATATGCATTTTCTTCAAAACACCACAATAATGGCTAAGATTCTAAGACAACCTTCCTAATGACCTCTACATAATAGAAGTACAATCATATCTTGAAAACATTCATGTTAAAATCACCAATAAGACCAACATATGCATGTAAACTTCACATATAACAAGCATTAAGGTGTAAACTTGGTTTAAGACTCTTTTGAAAGGTTTTTAAAGACACATTTGGTAAAACAAGGTCTGGAACTTTGGGGGAACTCAAATAACAACTTTACAAAGGTTAGGGATGAAGAACACACCTTGGGTTTTGCTAAAGAAAGGTGTGTAAGCTTGGGGATGGTGATTTTTGTAGCAAAATGAGTTCCAGAGGTGTTTTAAGGTGTGTGGGCGACTTGGGAGCAGCTAGGGTTGTTCTAGAGGTGTTTGGGGAGTTAAGGGTTCTATTTATAGGTGTTTTGACCCGAGCCCTGCAGTTCACGCGAGTAGCAGTAACTTACACGCGATTGGGGGCCTAATCGCGTATAACATCAGGCGATTAGGTCCCAATCGCCTATAACCTTCCCTACTCGCATGTCTATATAGGCGATTAGGCCCTATTCCAGGCCCTAATCGCCTGATACCTGTCAGGTTGGGTTTTCGGCGCGTTAAACGCTATTTTAACATATATAAACACATATTCACATACCGACAAGTCACATAATGATTCCAAACATATAATGCATGATAACTAACACGTTTACATCCGTTCACCAATTCCCGGGACTCGAGACTCGTGTGTGCATTAAACCCGGTGATTCCACGAATCACCGATCCTTGTACTCATGGTTATGGACCGACTCCCGATGACCCCGCGGATCATCATAACGACTCCCGATGATTCCCATAATCATCATACCGACTCGACTGACCCCGTTAAGGACGTAATATGCATGACTCGCTAAGGTAGACTTACTAGTTTAGTCAACGTTACTAACCTGAGTTTGCCGGGTGTCACATCATCCCCCTGTTGAAAGAATTTTCGTCCCGAAAATTGCCCAAGGCCAAAAAGGAAGAGACGAGAGAGAAGAAAAATTTTCCGGTTGCCACATCATCCCCCTGTTGAAAGGAATCTCGACCCGAGATTCATTCAGCTTCAGCAGAGACATGTCTTGATTCGAACGCGCGCTTAGGAAATAAATGGGGATACTTAGCCTTCATTTGATCTTCCCGTTCCCACGTGAACTCCGGTCCACGATTAGAGTTCCAACGGACTTTAACAATGCGGATTTTACTCCGGCGAAGGCTACGGATTTTATAGTCTAGAATTTCAACCGGTTCCTCCACGATACGCAGACGATCATCCACCTTGATCTCTTCGAGAGGAACAACCAAAGATTCATCCGCCAAGCACTTCTTCAGATTAGAAACATGGAAGACATTATGAACATTACTGAGCTCAGCCGGCAGATCAAGCCTGTATGCTACCGGTCCAATCCGTTCCAGGATTGCGAACGGTCCCACATACCGAGGATTCAATTTGCCCCGCTTCCCAAAACGTATAACGCCCTTCCACGGAGATACCTTCAACAAAACCCTGTCGCCAACCTCAAACTCCAAAGGCTTGCGACGACGATCGGCATAGCTCTTTTGACGATCCCGAGCTGCTGCCATGCGGTTACGGATTTGTACGATCTTCTCGGAAGTCTCGTACACAAGTTCCGGGCCGGTGAGTTGACTCTCACCCACCTCGGCCCAACAAAGAGGAGACCGGCATTTCCGCCCGTAAAGAGCCTCGAACGGAGCTGCCTTGATGCTAGAATGGTAACTGTTGTTGTAGGAGAATTCCACCAACGGTAAATGACTCTCCCACCCCTTGCCAAAATCGATCACACATGCCCGAAACATGTCTTCTAGTGTTTGGATTGTCCGCTCACTTTGACCGTCAGTTTGCGGATGATACGCTGTGCTCATGTCCAACTGAGTACCCAGAGCCTTATGCAAACACTTCCAGAAGTTAGAGGCGAACCGAGGATCACGATCAGAAATAATAGAGACAGGCACCCCGTGCCGAGAGACCACTTCCTTGAGATATAACCGTGCCAAACGTTCGAGACCATCGGTCTCTTTGATAGCGAGGAAGTGCGCAGACTTTGTCAACCTATCGACAATCACCCAGATCATGTCGTAACCACTGGGCGATTTCGGGAGTTTGGTCACAAAGTCCATCGTAATCCGCTCCCACTTCCACTCGGGGATTTCAGGCTGTTGTAGAAGGCCGGATGGCTTTTGATATTTGACCTTGACCTTGGCACAGGTCAAGCACTTGCTCACGTACGAAGCCACGTCCGCCTTCATGTTCGGCCACCAATAAAGTATCTTTAGGTCTTGATACATCTTATCGGAGCCAGGGTGAATAGAGTACCGGGACTTGTGAGCTTCATCAAGAACGAGCTCCCGCAAACCCCCAAATAAAGGAACCCAAATACGTTCAGCGAAATAGTGTAACCCATCGGATCTGAGTTCAAGGTGGCTATCAGCACCATGCATGGTTTCAGCCTTAAGGTTTTCCTCCTTCAAAGCTTCTTGCTGCGCTGAACGGATTCGATCAGGTAAGCCGGAATGGATAGTGAGCTGAAGAGCTCGAAAACGACGAGGTTTAGCCGTTTCCTTCCTGCTCAAGGCGTCTGCGACCACATTCGCTTTGCCAGGATGGTATTTGATAGCGCACTCGTAATCATTAAGAAGCTCGACCCAACGACGCTGTCTTATATTCAACACCTTCTGATCAAAGATATGCTGGAGGCTCTTGTGATCGGTGTAAATAGTGCATTTGGTACCGTACAAGTAATGCCTCCAAATCTTTAAGGCAAAGACCACCGCACCCAATTCCAGATCATGGGTGGGGTAGTTTTTCTCATGAACTTTGAGCTGACGAGAAGCATAGGCGATGACCTTCTCGCGCTGCATCAGTACACAACCAAGACCCCGGATAGAAGCGTCACAATAAACCACAAAATCGTCCGTGCCCTCAGGCAAGGACAAGATAGGAGCAGAACAGAGTTTAGCCTTTAACATCTGGAAGGCTGACTCCTGCGAATCACCCCAGTCGAACTTCCTGTCCTTCTGGGTAAGCGAGGTGAGGGGTTGAGCGATCTTCGAAAATCCCTCAATAAAACGACGGTAATAACCTGCAAGGCCTAGGAATTGCCGCACCTCAGATGGCGTCTTTGGTGCTTCCCAGTCTTTAATGGCTTCAATCTTTGCTGGGTCAACGTGAATTCCTTTCTCATTAACAACATGACCAAGGAATTGAACTTCACGCAACCAGAAGCTACACTTAGAAAACTTAGCGTACAGCTGTTCCCGCCTCAGAAGTTCCAAAACAAGACGTAGGTGTTCCTGGTGGTCCACCTCGTTCTTGGAATAGACTAGAATATCATCGATGAAGACAATCACGAACTTATCAAGATAAGGCTTACAAACACGGTTCATCAGATCCATAAAGATGGCAGGTGCGTTGGTGAGACCAAAAGGCATGACCAGGAATTCAAAATGGCCATAGCGAGTTCGAAAGGCGGTCTTCGGAATGTCAGCTTCTTGAACCCTCAACTGATGGTACCCCGACCTCAAATCAATCTTCGAGTAGAAACTAGAACCCTGAAGCTGGTCAAATAAGTCATCGATGCGAGGAAGAGGATAGCGATTCTTGATGGTAACCTTATTCAACTCCCGGTAGTCGATACACATCCGCAGGCTTCCGTCCTTCTTCTTGACAAACAAAATAGGGGCTCCCCACGGGGACGAACTAGGTCGAATGAAACCCTTCTCTAACAGCTCCTGCAACTGGTTCGATAACTCCTGCATCTCGGGAGGTGCGAGACGATAAGGGGCACGAGCAATAGGGGCCGCACCCGGAGCAAGTTCAATACCAAATTCGACCTAGCGATAAGGAGGAAGACCAGGTAAGTCTTCAGGAAATACATCGGGAAAGTCGCGGACAACAGGAATATCTTCAATCTTCTTCTCCTCTTCAGACGAAACCGAAACAAGTGCCAGAATGGCAGAATACCCCTTCCGAAGATACTTATAGGCTTTCATACACGAAATGATACTCAACGGGACCCCGCTCTTCTCACCGTGCACCAACAGAATTTCTCCATCAGGGAGAGGAAGTCGAATGACTTTATCAAAACAAACGATCTCGGCATGATACAGGGACAACCAATCCATACCCACGACAATATCGAAGCTACCCAAGGACACCGGCATAAGATCAATAGGGAAAGAGTAACCCGACAACTCAAGGCGACACTCCCTAAGGACGTGCGTCGCCTCAACTTTCTTACCATCAGCCAATTCTATCAAGTACTTAGCCTCTAAAGGTGTAGGTACCCTATCAAGCAATTGACTAAACCCAAGAGATATAAAACTCTTATCGGCGCCAGAATCGAATAAAACCGTAGCATAGCGATTATCGAGAAGAAACGTACCAGTAACAGTGTCGGGGTCTTGTCGAGCACCGCTCGAACCAATCACGAAGGCGCGAGCATTCCTGCCTCCGCCCCCATTGTTTCCATTACCCGCCCCATTCTTCCCAGCTTCGCCCTGCTTCAACTTGGGGCATTCACGCTTGTAGTGACCAAGTTCACCACAATTGTAGCACCCCTGTTTACCCTGATTTCCCTGGGAAGCAGCAACAGGAGGGGCCGGAGTAGATGTAGCAGGAGGGTTCCGGTTACCCTGAAGATTAACCCTGCAGTCATGGGCCACATGTCCGGCCTTGTTGCACCGGCGACAATGGTTCTTGTCGCAACGACCAGTATGATGAAACCAGCATCGTTCACACTTTGGCAACCTCCCCTGATAACCCCCTATTTTCTGTTCAGACGACGATCCCCCAGTATCAGACTTCTTCACCTGCTGAGGCTGAGCCGAGCTCGAACCTTTCCCCACAGCTTCCCATTTCCGCTTGTTACTATCAGGAGCCTTCACAGCAGCGCCTCGAGGAGGCAAGACCCCTTCAGCCACTTTCATGTTGGTCAGCCTGTGGGCCGACCGAACCACCTCAGAATAAACAGTGAGGTTACCCGCAGCAACTAGCCCGGCAATCTCTGGTACTAACCCAGCAACATAATGCTCAATCCTTCGGTATTCGGGTGCGTGCAGATCGGGGCATAACACCGCCAATTCATTGTGCCGAGCGGTATAAGTTTCAATCTCAGAACCCACCATCTTATGATTCCAGACTTCATGCTCGAGCTTCTGGATCTCATCCCTCGGGCAATACTCATTTTTCAGCAACTGAATGAATTCTGCCCAGGGCATAGCGTGGGCTTCCCCAATGCCCATAGTCTGGGTGGTGGAGTTCCACCAAGTCAAGGCTTGACCCTCCAGGGTCGCAGAAGCATACTTCACCCGGTCGCCTTCCGGGCAGCTGCACATTGAGAAAACAGATTCGATTTTCTCCAACCATCGGAGCAGTCCCACTGCCCCTTCAGTGCCGCTAAAGTTGTGGGGCTTACAGTCCATAAACTTTTTATAGGAACACTGGGATGGAGGAGGATTGACAGCACCACCTGGAACAGACACACAGGTGAGTATCAAGAAAAGGTAAAGTACCCCAGAACGAGGTAGAATAGATGAGAATCGACGTACCACCCATAGCATTATGAGCGGCTTGGAATGCAGCCAGAGCAATATTCACGTGCTGCTGCATTAAGTTATCCAATTCGGCTTGGGTCATATTTATGTTCCCGCGGCCACCGCCGCCACCACGGCCGCCAGCACGACCGCCAGCACGGCCGCCTCTGCGACCTCCACGAGCTCCTGACATCTTCTGTCATAAAATGAAACAAAAGATTTAGGCTTGCCCGTGGTATGACCCATTAGGGATTCCAAGAAATTAGACGGAGCCCAGCTCGGGTCCATCCGTTCAAGCCCAAAGTCCGCCAGGGATCCCATGCGTCACAGTTTATGATCTCGTGTGCACCCGACATGATAAACTGTTCCACATGGTCCTCCAGGCGCGCTTTAAGTTTGAAGTTCAGGTCACCGAACACTAGCGCCCAATCATAGTATTATCATAAGTATAAGTACAAGATAGTATGCATAAGAACGGGCGTGTTCATTAGGGCATAGAAGGGAGATGTCCAAATCTATGGACAGATCTCAAGAGTACGCCGAAGCTACCCCAATGTACACCGCCGTCAAGAAAGTTCAATAGTATATCGTTCGCCATCGGATCATAGTAAGGATGAGTCAAGAAATAGGATGATAAAGAGTAAATAGATGATGTAGCGTAGTAGACGATGACACCGACACCCCGACAAGTCATATTGTTACCCACTTGCTAAAACTCGACTAATTGTGACCGTCTAGTGTGTGCGACTCAGTTATAGACTAGACTCTACATGCAGTCTTAGTTCACTATAACCGTTGGCTCTGATACCAATCTGTCACACCCTCAAATTCCACGTGCGGGGTTTTACCGCGAGGCGCGTGACACACCAGGATCTCAGTCAACGATCACAATAAACATACAACAAACATGCATTCATAATTATATTTAAAACCAAAATATCATGCTTTGAGCTGTAAACCAGCAGCGGAAGCATTCTTGTTTACAACCAAAAGACATATCATTGTTTACAAAGACATTGTTTAATATGCTCAAAATAATAGACGCCGTGCATGACTCTGTGCGCCTAGTCCGATAACCGCTACCTCAGCGACCTGAGAAAACATGCCAAAAATGTCAACATATAATGCTGGTGAGTTCACAGGTTTTCTTTTATAAAGCGTTTTCTGTAAGTTGTAAAGATCATATCCGTTACTACCAGGTTATAAGAACGTTAGCTAGACGTTAAGTGTTTGTTTACTACTGCGGTTGGGAATCCATTACTATACGTTTATAAGTTGTTGAGACTTGCCCAGCAGTTTTGGCTATAACCGATGCCTCGGCGAGCCAGTAATAAGAGACAATATGCACCCGCCCGGCCCAGCCGTCGAGTGGGGTTTGTGAGGCCCAATAGATCTATCCACATTTCCCCCGTTGTGCATCCCCGCACATTCATGGTTTCCCCCCTGGGACTTTCCGTAAAAGCCGCATAGTATATGTAAAGTAACCATAGTATAACATGACCTTTAATAAGTAAGTAAGTAGCATGTTTCTCCCCCGTAAGTAAAACGGTAAAAGTGGGGCTGTGAAACTCACCTTGGTTTGCGTTACTTGCAAATAGTTAAGTAATTATGTTATGATAGCCCCAGATAGCGGCGACCTACCATAAGATGCGTATAAGTATTGGACTAATAACCCGCAGGCTAACTAGTCCCCGAATGTCCAGACCGTGACCATAACGTTTGAAAACACCTTTAACTGTTAAACCGACCGTTCCAGACAAGACCCGACATCCCATTGGTGACCCGACATCCCACGTGTTAGGTAAATGCAAGACATCATGCAACATACGCAATTAAACACTTAGCACGCGCAACAATTCACCTAGTCTAGCATAATGTCCAATTAACGCATAAACAGGTCCGAACACGTCTTACTAAGTCATTGGGTGTATCCCGGGGTTCCTAACATGTTCCTAGGTGTCAAATCGTGTTCCGGGATGTCAAAACGCGTTCACGACAGCAGTACATGCGATTAGGAAGGTTACACGCGAGTAGGCATCAGCCTATAGGCGATTAGGGGCCTAATCGCCTGATGTATCAGGCGAGTAGGGTCCCAATCGCCCCTAATGCTGCATAATCGCCCCCAGCTCAGGCGATTAGGATGCCTAATCGCCTGCAGCTGCTGTACAACGAGTTTTCGCGCGTTAAACCCTCCAAATCAGATCCGAAACATGCAACAACACCCAATATCAAACCTAAATCATTTACCAACCCATTTCAAGCAAAAACCCCCAACATATCACTGATCTAGCATGTTCTATGCAATTATTTCCTAAAATGGCAAAGTACTAGGTTTCTTCTACCAACCTTATCTTTCCTTAGATGGAAACAATCAGATTTCAAACTTTACAAACATGTAAATCATCAAACCTCTGATCTAACATCTTCCTAGCATGAATCCTAACAACATTGCATCAACAATCATACCATAATCATCCTAAATCCTCAAGAACATACAAATGGGTCAAAATATGCATTTTCTTCAAAACACCACAATAATGGCTAAGATTCTAAGACAACCTTCCTAATGACCTCTACATAACAGAAGTACAATCATATCTTGAAAACATTCATGTTAAAATCACCAATAAGACCAACATATGCATGTAAACTTCACATATAACAAGCATTAAGGTGTAAACTTGGTTTAAGACTCTTTTGAAAGGTTTTTAAAGACACATTTGGTAAAACAAGGTCTGGAACTTTGGGGGAACTCAAAATAACAACTTTACAAAGGTTAGGGATGAAGAACACACCTTGGGTTTTGCTAAAGAAAGGTGTGTAAGCTTGGGGATGGTGATTTTTGTAGCAAAATGAGTTCCAGAGGTGTTTTAAGGTGTGTGGGCGACTTGGGAGCAGCTAGGGTTGTTCTAGAGGTGTTTGGGGAGTTAAGGGTTCTATTTATAGGTGTTTTGACCCGAGCCCTGCAGTTCACGCGAGTAGCAGTAACTTACACGCGATTGGGGGCCTAATCGCGTATAACATCAGGCGATTAGGTCCCAATCGCCTATAACCTTCCCTACTCGCATGTCTATATAGGCGATTAGGCCCTATTCCAGGCCCTAATCGCCTGATACCTGTCAGGTTGGGTTTTCGGCGCGTTAAACGCTATTTTAACATATATAAACACGTATTCACATACCGACAAGTCACATAATGATTCCAAACATATAATGCATGATAACTAACACGTTTACATCCGTTCACCAATTCCCGGGACTCGAGACTCGTGTGTGCATTAAACCCGGTGATTCCACGAATCACCGATCCTTGTACTCATGGTTATGGACCGACTCCCGATGACCCCGCGGATCATCATAACGACTCCCGATGATTCCCATAATCATCATACCGACTCGACTGACCCCGTTAAGGACGTAATATGCATGACTCGCTAAGGTAGACTTACTAGTTTAGTCAACGTTACTAACCTGAGTTTGCCGGGTGTCACATAGAAGGGGAAAAATGACCTTGAACAGCAGCTGCACAGAAAAATCGCTGCATATTTATAATGTAATCTTTAATCAGAAAAGGTGTAAGAATGTACACGCTTGTAGTAGTCTTGGAGTACGGATTGTACGGAAAGAATAGCGTATTATGTGGCATTCAAAAAGTGTCTAAAAACACTTACCAACTAGTTCATGGAAGTATTTTCACTAACGGGTCGAACAGGTAGTATATGGAAAGACTTATTGAATAGAACTAGTTGTTGAATGTATTGATGTCATGTTTGAATGATGTAGAATGAATACTAATGTTTGAATAGGAAAGTTCCAAATTAGTATTCTAACACGGCATGTTGACTTGAAAGTAAGCTAGGTACAAGAAGCTTAAAAGTCAACGGGTCAGTGGATATGATCTCGAGCTAGGTGAAAAGCTTGGGACTATAAGTCAAACGCGTATAAGGCGAAAACACTCCTACGGGCAAAGGTAAGTGACTTATGATGCAAACTCTTGGTTTAGTAATTGTATGTTTATGTATAAATAGAGAATGAGAAACAAGTATGAAATGGTAATTTATAATAAGGTTAGCAAATTGACGTTGTTGGTGAACGGGTATAGTTTACTATACAACAACGAAAGTAGTTGGGATAAATGGGCAGCAAAGATAAATGAAGTGAGGGTAATTAAGCATGAAACAAATCCAAGATTAACAAATATGACATAAGAATGAATGGTAAAATGTATGTATTGATATGTGTGTATATATATAGATGGATACATTTAATCATGGGTGTGACTATTTAGATTTAATTGTATAGTTATCCAAGGTCACACAAATGGTAAATCGTTTGGTAAGTGGAATTATCACGTGTTGGATGCTAGAGTAATAGAATTTGTGCATATTTGCTTATGCCCGGGAATGTGTTAAAGTGTTTTTGATGTAATAACAAAAAAAATAAAAGATGAAACACCTATAATATCTTGTAGCTATGGGTTCCAAACACAAGAGAATGTTTTTATATAGCAAGAAATTTTCTAGTTCTTATTTCCGCTACGTATTTTCAGTTAAAAAGGTTTAGGGTATTATAAGTTGGTATTAGAGCCCTGGTTTGAGTGAAATCTTGTACATGGAAGTAAGTACTTGAACTCAAACCTATGTGCTCTTGAAATTAGTGACCCGTACAATCCAAGACTCGATCAAGGCCCAAAGGTAGAATTTAATATTAACTCACATGAGATGTTAACAACTAATTGTGGTGTTTATGTTAAGGTGAGCTTTTGTGGTGATGATGAAGAGGTCTCTAGGACATGATCCAAGATAGATATCGGAAATTGTGGAATGGATAGAATGCTCGTAGGTACGCAATAGTAATACATTTGTACCGAAGGTAGAAAATCCCCAAGGATGGTAAAATTTAGATGAAAATCAACCATGTTGTTTAGGGAAGGAAATTGAAAGAGTAGCACGAAACTGAAACCTAGTCCGCAGGCATAAGGTGATGATTACATGAAGACACGTGGATAGTATGTGGACTGTGCGCCTGACCAATGCGCAAGAAGCATACGATACACGTGAAACCATGAAAGTCATCACAGTATGCGTGCTAAATTGGAAAGTAAACGATTGTGTGGATAGGTGCGTAGAATAAACCTTCTTATAAAGTAAAATGGGAAGGGGTTCCCTCAGAAGGTATTAATCAAAACGTATATGAATTATGCCTATAAACTAAGTATGGCAATGAATAGATAAGTAACTAAACGTCAGTGGTGGGTTAAGGTAGAAGACTCTCAAGTGAAAAAGCGTAGTCTGTAAATGAATGAAAGGTTAATGAAAGGTAGGAATGAAAGGTTTGAGTCCATAGGTAAGTATGGATCAAACCTATATGAATGAAAGGTAAGAATGAAAGGTTTGAGTCCATAGGTAAGTATGGATCAAACCTATATGAATGAAAGGTATGAATGAAAGGATTGATTCCATAGGTAAGTATGGATCAAACCTATATGAATGAAAGGTATGAATGAAAAGTTTGAGTCCATAGGTAAGTATGGATCAAACCTATATGAATGAAAGGTAAGAATGAAAAGTTTGAGTCCATAGGTAAGTATGGATCAAATCTATATGAATGAAAGGTAGGAATGAAATGTTTGAATCCGTAGGTAAGCACGGATCAAACCTATATGAATGAAAGGTATGAATGAAAAGGTGGAGTCCATAGGTAAGTATGGATCAACCTATATGAATGAAAGATAGAAATGAAAAGTTTGAATCCATAGGTAAGTATGGATCAAACCTATATGAATGAAAGGTAGGAATGAAAGATTTGAATCCATAGGTAAGTCCATCAGCTTACTTATTAGTTGGATCATCCTTAATAACATAAAAAAAATGTCAAATAACCTTAATGGATTAAATTGGGTGGAATGTTGTAGAAATATAGAATAACCCATGTAACGGGTCATTCGAGTTGGGATAGGGGGAATGTTTCCATCCCTAACTGAGATAGATTGGATAGTTGTACATACTTAGTTGGGATACACGTGTTATGTGACCTATGAGATACATGAATACATATTTCATATGCAGTTATCAACAGGCATAAATGGCAACTAATTGTAGAAAGCTAGATAAGAATGAATGGATAATTTGACTTTACAAAAAGTCAAACACATTGAAATGGCAAGTGTAACGCAAGTACTGACAGGATTGCATGAATGGAACGCAACCAAACGCGAGTTATTGGTGTGGTAAGTAAACGTAATTACATGTTGAGCATGCTAGTAACTTGTGACACCCGGCATGTTTGGCTTAAACATATTAGTAACATCTAAGTCTACCTTAGCGAGAAACGTTTATAAACGAACTTAACTGGGTTAGTTGAGTCGGGTCAAGTTAGGATTGTCCAGGACAATGATCTGGAGGATCATTGGGAGTCGTTTTGGTAATACACTAGTACTGGGTTCCGTTGTTGGTGACATTACATGAACTAATTAAGTATATGTATAGATTATGGGTCGTGTGGTGGACTATATACATAGATGTGTTTAAATGATGTGTAAATGATTATCTATGCTTAAATATGTCAAATATAGATTAAGGATGCATGCTTATGTGTTAAGATGTGTTAGAATGCGTTAAACACGACAAACTGGAAAACTAGTTAAAAAGGAATTCTGGTTCGACCACTTCGAGTGGTCGAAGGAGAATATTTGTCTGGTTCGACCCTTTGTAGATGGGCGAACCAGGGAAGTGGAATTGAAAGAATTCCCTTCGACCAGGACAGGGCTCATTCGACCCTGTGTAAGGGTCGAAGGAGGCCACCTTCGACCATTGAAATGGGGCGAAGGAGAAGTAGTATAAATACCAAACTTTGTCATTTTTCATCATTTCACAAACCCTAACCGTCCCAAAACGCTTTCAAACAATCTTAATCACTAAGGAAGGAGTTTTTGCTCTTCTTTTTCATAATCTAACCTATCTACAACATCTAAACAAGAATCCAAGGTATGTTCTTAATCCTAAACCTTTTTAAAAGAATTTTAATTCGTTTTCATCTAACCCTAATTGTCTGGATCTGTTCTAAGGGTGTTTTTATGATTAAAAACCTTTTAAACATCTTTCTAAATCAAAACATTATCATTTAACATAGGTTTTCATGGTGAATAACATATGTAAATTGTGTATTATGTGGTGTTATGTGTTGTTCAATGATTTGCTGCTATATCTATGATAGAAACATGATATAGGATTGTTATTGATGCTAGAATATTGTTGTTTAGGGCTAGGTTTGGATATGATGATATTATGGGTATTTGGGGGTTTTAACGAATCTAGACTTGATGCATGATATTTATGATCAATAGAATTGATAAGAAAAGATCGAACACTCGACAAACTGAGCATTTCAAGTTGAATATGAATCGATTTCAAAAGTTTCCAAATTGGGTAAATTATTCATGCATGAAAGTGATGTTTCCATAATCTTTACCATTTTGGGAAAGGGCTGAAACGGACGTATTATCGGGGGAAATCGGTGGGGTTTTGTAGGGATAAGTTATCCATGTTTGACTGCTGTGTTTGATGATGTTTCGAGTCATTTTGAATGTGTTTGAAGCGTTTTTAGGAAAATTTGCACAACAGGGGCGAACCTGGCCTCCTTCGACCGATCGAAGGTGCGAAGGAGGGAATCCAGGGTCGAACCTGGGTTTTTGTTGGGCGAACGTAGTAAAACGGGCGAAGGAGGCATCAAACGGTCGAACCAAATGTAAAACGGGCGAAGGAGACTGAAAATGGGCGAAGGAGACTTAAAACTGACTGGTTTGACCGTTCTGATACAGAAATGAGATTTTTGATACAAACTAAGTGTTTTATGCTTGAACCTTGTGTGTAATCTATGTGTACTTGATTAGTTAGGGTAATGGGTCACAAACGGGATGTCGGGTCGGTCTAGTGTGTCGGTTAAACATTTAAACACGTTTTAAAACATACTTGGTTACGATCTGGACAATCGGGGACTAGATAACCTTATGGTTATTAGTCGGAACACTTATGTGAACATTTTGATAGATCTCCGGTAGAGGGATTATCAAGGGCTTAACATCTTTACTTGTAACCGAAGAACGCTATTTAAGGTGAGTTCACGGCCCCACTTTTACTGCTTTAATTTTTGGGGAGAAAACATGCGCTAAACTATTTTGGTAACAAATGTCATACTATGGTTTTAACTTTGTATTGCTATACGATCTTTGGAAGTCCCGGGGGAAACCATGAATGTACGGGAATGCACAACGGGGGAAATGTGGATAGATCTATTGGGCGTGACCTGCCCCACTCGTCGGCTTGGAGGGGCCGGGCGTAGGGCTGTTCAAAATCGGATAATCCAAAATTCGAATCCGAAAAATCCGAATTATCCGAAATTTTGGATAATCCGATTTTCGGATATCCGAAAATCGGATTATCCGAAATTTCGGATTCGGATTCGGATCCTGATTTTGAAAATTTTCGGATAATCGGATTATCCGAATCCGAATGTTAAAAATATATATATAAATATATAATATTATATACACTACATAACATAATACACAATCCTAAATCCTTAATCCTTCTAACTCTAAGTCCATACTCCTCTAATCCATATCTGTTGCTCCCTCTTCCCTACTCTATAACAGCCCCCGTCCACCTCGTATCCGACCTCCACAGCCCCCTTCCATCAAAATAATAAGTTTTGTTTTATATATTTGTTGTTCAAATTTCGTTTATCTAACTTCGATTTTTGTTTTTTAATAGGTTCACGTTTTAGGCATAAAGGAGAACGTTTTTTATAGTTTTTTTTATTATTTTTTTAATTTTTTTTAAGTTTCGGATTATCCGTTGGATGATCCGAATCCGAATCCGAAATTTCGGATATCCGAATTTCGGATATCCGAAATTTCGATATCCGAAATTTCGGATTCGGATTCGGATCTCAATATTAACTATCCGAAATTTCGGATTATCCGAAATTCGGATATCCGAAATTCGGATTATCCGATTTTGAACACCCCTAGCCGGGCGGGTGCATATTGTCTCGAACAGGAACATTGGTATCATGCTGAACATTCGGGCTGCTTAAACATGCTAAACATTGCTAAACGTGTCTAGTAATGGTTTCCAATCGTAGTAGTAATAAAACATACGCCTAGCTAGCGTACTTGGTAACATTGATATAGTATGGACATGGTACCGTTTTGGTAACATATTGAACAAACCTATGAACTCACCAGCATTATATGTTGACATCTTTTTGGCATGTTTTTCTCAGGTCGCTAAGGTAGCAACAAATGGAACTAGGCGCACGGGTCTGCATTGGCGTCTAGGCATAGTTGCACGTTTTGTAATAAAAAGTGTTTTGAATACTTTGGATCATAGCATAGCTGTTTAAATACTTCTGAAATGCTTCCGCTTATAAAATCGTTGTTTATGGTTTTACGCTTTTCATATAGAGTTGTTTTATTGTGATCGTTGACTTGGATCCTGGTTTGTCATGCGCCTCGCGGTAAAACCCCGCAAGTGGTAATTTGAGGGTGTGACATAACTGATCAATGAGAACTGGGACAACTTATATACTAAGACCCGTGTGAAGAATTCAATTTAACAAGAAAGGAAAATTTTGCATGAAATGATAGAATGGGGCTTTTTGTATGTATGCCTAAATGGAAAATAAGTAAAACCATCATTTAAACTATAAATAGAATGAGTAGATAAATATAATGACCGAAGGTCATAGATTAGTAAGAAGTGACAGTTGACTCTGAAAAGTCAAACTACTGAGATTTTTGTGAAGAAACAAATAAAATGTAAAGATCATATGTAAGAATGTTAGATGTGTAACTTGATTTTGTATTGTAACGAGAATTTAATCAAAGAAGACATGCAAGGGAAAGAATTTTGCATGGACTATTGAAAGACAATTGTTATGAATGCAAAATATATGTCTAACCGATGAATTTGTAGATACGAACGGTCGAATTTTTTTATATGATGAAATCTACGAGATAGGTAATATGATGTTAACGAGTTGGAACTCGTCATGTGAATGAACTAAACCAAGCTAGGTATGGCATGGATTTGTGAAGGAGCAAGTCAATCCGACGTATGGATGGTTGGTTAACGATGTCAAAGGAAGGTTAGTAAATTTGGTTATTATGATTTTTAAGTAGGAAATTGATACGTTGAATGGTACCCCGTATGAATGAATGTAGCTCAAGTATAATGTAATTTGGAAAGCTTTACTTTTAAAGGTCAAAAGATGAATGAAAGCATCGACTTGGTGTTGTTAAGCAATGGACATATATGTCTATAGTAAGTAGTGCCTTAAATGAACTAATAAACAAATAGGCATGAATAGAATGGCCCTGAAATTTACCAAAAGGGGTGGGTGTAAATAGTAGATGTACCGGTTCGGTAGTGGCTATAGAGTTATGTCCAACTCTCAAGTAAGTAAGAGTAAGTGAGGATAAAATAGTAATTATGTTGTGATGGTGACAGTAATTAAGGAATGATTACTAAATGCGTATGTTCAAGTTCTAACTTTTATTTAATGGTTTGAAATATTTAGAAGAAATAATAATAGTGGAATACTGTGACAAGCTTATAATGAACATGTATGTGGCTACTGAAAGAATAAAAGAACAAGTGTGGTTTATGAGTCGAATTATGGTAACGATTGGTTTGGTGTACTTGATAATTGCATGAAGGTATATTGTTAATATTTCGAAACTATGAAAAAAACATGTAATTATGATTGTTCACAAATACAACCTTGTATCATCTATGAGCGGGTTCGTGTTATGGTATACATCTTGAATGAAAATAAATGAATATATATGTAGTGATGATGTTTGGTAGGAGCTTAATATTATGCAAGAATTTGAACCTCGATAGGTTGAAATGAGTGCCCAAGGATTCATAATTTCCAGGGACACAAATGTCCACTAAGGATACTTGGCATACGTTCTAATCATGTCACTTGAATGGGTAAACAACTAAAAGGTATGGGTAGGCTTAAGTTGGAAGAATGAAAGAGGTTTCGAGGACGAAACCTTCTTTAAGGGTAGTAGACTTGTAACACCCCAAAAATCCGTTTTGCTTAATTACGCTATTAGGCGTGATTAGCTAAATAATAAAACGGGACTTAGACAATAAGAATGTAGGTTCTATTCTAATATGGAAATAACCCAATGGATGTTATTATTTATATAAAGGAGCAAAAAAATACTAGAAACTAACTTGATTAGTTAGTTTTTATAAAAAAATAATATTGGGGTAAAGTTGAGGGACTAAAGAAGTAACTTTGGGTCAAAATTAAAATGGTAAAAAAAACCCATTTGGGGTGAAATCGTGAGCAGCCCCAAAGGGCTTTCTTGAGCTCTAAAACTAACCCTAAATCCCTAAATTTGAAGAAAATTGATGCAAGAGGTTGAAGTAATAGATGAAGGGTGTGTTCTAGAGGGTTAATCTTCAAGGAATAAGCTTTGGTAAGAACCCTAACCCCCAAATTCTTGTAGAATTCAAAACCTATATGTGGGTTTTGAGCAAAACATGTTAAATCCGTTATATTGTTGATTATTAGTGATATTGATCATTCTTAATGGTTTATATAATGAGTTAAATTGTTAGAAGCTTGCTTGTGTTCAAAGATGATGATTTTGGTTTTGATTGGTAGCTTTGATGTTACTAAAATAGTAGGAAATCTATGTTTTAGGCATGGATTGTAGAGGAATTGTATTCCATATGTCTTGCATGAATCTTACGTGTTGGTAAAATTACAAGTTGAAATTGGAAATAGCTAAGCATGATGGTTAGAATGATGTTGATGATTAGCTAGTTAAATGGCAAAGTTTGAGAAGTCCATAAGGCTTAGAATTCACTTGCAAAAAGGGTGCACATGAAGTGTTTGATACAATGCTTACATGAAACTTGAATTGGGTCAAATGGTGTAAAATTGTATGAAATTCGTCACTTTTGACAGCCCTAGATAGTCATCTTATAAAGGGCATATCTCATTCGTTATTAGGAGTTAGAAGACGAGCCTTATATCGTTGAAAAACTTGTTGCACATATTACATTTCATATTTAGTCATAAGAAGCTGATTCTGAGTTGTAGTGGGTCAAAACAACATCTAAAGTTAACATTTCAGTTTTGACAGCAAAGCTGTTTGGTCAACATTATGTTTCTGACCTGATCTTAAAATATTCATATAAAGTTAGAAAATCGTTAGGAGGTGTTCTTTATATGCTTGGAAAGGTCTTTGAATGAGGCACATTTTGTATTTGATAGTCAAGATCTGATTCCGAGATTTAGAAGGGGAAAAATGACCTTGAACAGCAGCTGCGCAGAAAAAATCGCTGCACATTTATAATGTAATCTTTAATCAGAAAAGGTGTAAGAATGTACACTCTTGTAGTAGTCTTGGAGTATGGATTGTAGGGAAAGAATAGCGTATTATGTGGCATTCAAAAAGTGTCTAAAAACACTTACCAACTAGTTCATGGAAGTATTTTCACTAATGGGTAGTATATGGAAAGACTTATTGAATAGAACTAGTTGTTGAATGTATTGATGTCATGTTTGAATGATGTAGAATGAATACTAATGTTTGAATAGGAAAGTTCCAAATTAGTATTCTAACACCGCATGTTGACTTGAAAGTAAGCTAGGTACAAGAAGCTTAAAAGTCAACGGGTCAAGTGGATATGATCTCGAGCTAGGTGAAAAGCTTGGGACTATAAGTCAAACGCGTATAAGGCGAAAACACTCCTACGGGCAAAGGTAAGTGACTTATGATGCACACTCTTGGTTTAGTAATTGTATGTTTATGTATAAATAGAGAATGAGAAACAAGTATGAAATGGTAATTTATAATAAGGTTAGCAAATTGACGTTGTTGGTGAACGGGTATAGTTTACTATACAACAATGAAAGTAGTTGAGATAAATGGGCAGCAAAGATAAATGAAGTGAGGGTAATTAAGCATGAAACAAATCCAAGATTAACAAATATGACATAAGAATGAATGGTAAAATGTATGTATTGATATGTGTGTATATATATAGATGGATACATTTAATCATGGGTGTGACTATTTAGATTTAATTGTATAGTTATCTAAGGTCACACAAATGGTAAATCATTTGGTAAGTGGAATTATCACGTGTTGGATGCTAGAGTAATTGAATTTGTGCATATTTGCTTATGCCCGGGAATGTGTTAAAGTGTTTTTGTATGTAAAGGTTGGTCGTTATGTGTAGATTGAGTATAGGTTCGGAAACGTCTTGTTTGTCCTTGAGAATACATGAAGGAAGAATAAAGATGCAGGTATGTAAGTATGAATGCATGGAAATTGGAGGATAGGATCCGGAGACCGGATCCGAACTTATAAAAAGGCGTTTGGATATGACCAATGAGTATTGTTGATGTTATTTCCATATTGTGAATATTTGCATGAAGTCACTTAATGAACTAACGAAATGGTTATGTGGTAGTTGCAGGTTGTCTGGTCAAGCAAACAAAGCAAGAAATGGTTGGAGGTCGAGTGAGGACACAAATTGTACGGGGTCACGGTCACAGTCACGTAAACTAATAAAGATGAGTTGTATTTTATGTAATAACTAAAAAATATAAGATGAAACACCTATAATATCTTGTAGCTATGGGTTCCAAACACAAGAGAATGTTTTTATAAAGCAAGAAATTTTCTGGTTCGTATTTCCGCTGCGTATTTTCAGTTAAAAAGGTTTAGAGTGTTATAAAATTAGGTGTCTAGTTCATAAACCTAAGCAACCATGGAAATATTTAGTTCATAATTAAAATCAGAAACATAGTCAAAAAGTCTCGAAAAACAATGATAAACATGTCTCTAAAAATATAAACGAATTAAACAAACCACCAGGTCTTCAAATAATTAATCTTTAGTGCACTCGAAACCTTCTTCTACTTCAATTAATCCTCAAAAGCTGTTGTGTCGAGATGATCCTTTCGGCGGCTGTCTAATGTTTTTCTTCGAAAATTATAATGTTCTCGCTATGTTCAGAATATATAATATGTGTTGCTCCAAAATATGAATGTCCACCGCCTCAAAAATATTAGAGCCCTATTTTTTTTTTATGATTTTATTTTGGCCCACATCTCGTGACCATGAGATGGTCATATTGACCATTATTTTTCTTATTATTATTAATTATTATTCTTATTATTATTATTATTATTATTTATAATCATTCTATGCTCACATCTCAGGTGTTTTTGGCTCGACCAAAATTCCTCGTTTACGCTCCAAGGTTCATGAACACATGCTCTCAAGTGTTCGTGTCTCAATTAAAATTCTTTCTTTTTAAGCTCATTTTCCACGAACACATATAAAATAATAAAATAAAATAAATAAATAAGTACTAAACACTAATAAAAACTATACTATGATAAAAATAGGCAAACAAACAAATACACGCCTAAAACTACTAAAAACTATATAAAAAGACTCGATTATAACTCAAATTACATAGGAGAATAAATGTGTTTTACGACACATCAAACATCCCACACTTAACTCTTTTTCGTCCCTGAAAAAGAATTATGCAATGGAATCACAATCAAATAATCTGGCCTCAAAACATAGGTTACTTTAATTTTAAAAATCTAATCACGTGCCAACTGCGATTGCAGGTATACTTGTCCTCTTAAACCCAACCATCGGTTTCTAAGCCCCTTATCATGTTTGTTAAATTTTAGGTTCATTTAGTCTACCTAGGGTTTCACACTAAAGAAGTCACAGTTTCACCTAATCCCGCCTCAATCTTATTAAACAATAGGAACACCCAATTGACTATTCCTAACCGTTTCATATAGAAAACCGAGAGAATTTAAAATCATTTGTTTTTTTTTCATTTTCATCTCAGCATACTTAACTCAGAGGGTGTGACCAATCCAAGTCGCTATCCCAGTGGCCAGGCACCTTAAGCTTCAGCATTTTCACTTTGATTTCTAATTAATTCACGAGCTTTTTTAGATATTTATTTTCAGACAATCCTAGAGGGAGTCGAGTCCGGAGTCACTATCCCTAGAAATGACACCATTGGCCTTGTCCTTATTTTATATCCAACTCTTTTTTTCTTTAACTTTTGATTAGAAATTCTAACGGTTTTAAACTTATAACGACATTCCTTATACTATTATTGGCGGTTTCATCTTCCCAATTTTTTCCTAGATGAGAACCCACGAGGTATCCTAATATATTTAGGTGTATTAGCTCAAAGGAAACTTTTCTACCGGCTGGGCCTACCCACACATCCCAAGTCAACACACTTTCGATTATTTATTCTTCTAATACATATAATATTTAAAAACCAGACACTTGATTTTATCTATCATTTCCCATATTTTATAATGCAAACTTCAAAATCAGGGACATTTTTTTTCATTTTTTTGAAATAAAGACTCAAACTATACTAAAACGCAGTTCCCATCCCCACACTTAAAACTGCACATTGTCCTCAATGTGTAGCGACACGGAACTAAAAATAAAGTAGAAAAAAATATTAAAAAGTAAAGTGGGACAGACTCCCCTGGTAATATTGTGGTGTAATCCTCGCAAAGCGTGTCCTGAGTTGTCCCATCCAAGTGCAAAGCAACCGTATAGCATTTCATTCGCGGCTGCATCAATAACCTGCAAAACAAACATTAAAAAGACAACAAGTAAAACCGAAAAAACACAACTGTGTTGGGATGACTGTTTACAAAAATGTTTTTTAAAGGGTCGCCTCGCTTGAATGGAGATTGAGTACGGACGAGAAGATCCCACTATGAAAAGTATGCAGACCATCCCCACACTTAGACTCAAACAAAGACATAAACTAAAATTAATAAACAAAATACCTACAAACTCTACAACTTGGAAAAAACAAAGTATTAATCAAGTGGCTTATATTTAATCCAACCCATGTCTAACCCGTTCAATTCTTTTCGTTCACCATTGTTCATCAAAAAACAATTGGTGAAAATATAAAGACGTTTGAAAATCATTAATTAAAGCATGTAATTCAACACATCAAAATTAAATCCCAAAATCATTAATTAAAGCAAATTAGGTGTCTAGTTCATAAACCTAAGCAACCATGGAAATATTAGTTCATAATTAAAATCAGAAACATAGTAAAAAAGTCTCGAAAAACAATGATAAACATGTCTTTAAAAATATAAACGAATTAAACAAACCACCGGGTCTTCAAATAATTAATCTTTAGTGCAGCCGAAACCTTCTTCTACTTAAATTAATCCTCAAAAGCTGTTGTGACGAGATGATCCTTTTGGCGGCTGTCGAATGTTTTTCTTCGAAAATTATAATGTTCTCGCTATGTTCAGAATATATAATACGTGTTGCTCCAAAATATGAATGTACACCGCCTCAAAAATATTAGAGCCCTATTTTTTATGATTTTATTTTGGCCCACATCTCGTGACCATGAGATGGTCATATTGACCATTATTATTATTATTATTATTATTATTATTATTGTTATTATTATTGTTATTATTATTATTATTATTATTATTATTATTATTATTATTATTATTTATAATCATCCCATGCTCACATCTCAGGTGTTTTTGGCTCGACCAGAATTTCTCGTTTACGCTCCAAGGTCCATGAACACATGCTCTCAAGTGTCTGTGTCTCACTTAAAATTCTTTCTTTTTGAGCTCATTTTCCACGAACACCTATAAAATGATAAAATAAATAAATAAGTACTAAAAACTAATAAAAACTATACAATGATAAAAATAGACAAACAAACAAATACACACCTAAAACTACTAAAAACTATATACAAAACACTCGATTATAACTCAAATTACATAGGAGAATAGATGTGTTTTACGACACATCAATTACTTGTAAACATAGGGTTTTGAGATAAGTTTCCCTATTACTTAGAGAGGTTTCCTAGAATGATTATGCTACTTAGAAGTTTAGGATTGTGTAGTCTATAGATACAAACCTATGTAATTCAATTTAATTATCTAATACAAGGACTAGTTCTACGTAATTGCTTTGTTAACCGATTAACTCCATTAATTGGTATCAGAGCCTAGGGCTCGGTTCAGTCGCTGATCAGAAGGAAGATCTGGCAGGAGGGTGACCAGTTGGGTAAGAAGTATACCAGCCGATACCAAGATCTGTAACGGGTGTTCAAGCCGATCAGAGATTTGACATCAGCAGTAACGAAGAACAGTTTAAGTTCTATTAATCAGGACAACGGTTAATAATGGGAGATAATACTCGACCAGCGGCGCAGGGAAAATAAAGCAGCTCAACAACTCTTCAATGTCCGTTATTAATAGCAACAAACTACACCGTTTGGACAATGAAGATGACATCCCTGTTTCACGTAAACGGTGTTTGGGAGATGATCAAACCAGGAATTTCCACCGATTCAAAGAAGAATCACCTAGCAATTGCTTTGCTTTATCAACCACTACTGGAGGATCAAGTTCTCAAAATTGAAAACCTAAAGACTGCCAAAGCGATGTGGGAAGTGGTAAGAGTTCGACATCAAGGAGCAGATCAGGTTATAGAAGCAAGGTTGCAGACCCTAACATCCGAGTTTGAGAATTTGAAGATGGACGAATCCAGTATGTTAGACGAATTCGCAAATAAGATGGCTGGAATTGCTTCAAAGTCAGCATCACTCAGAACGGTGATGGAGGACTAGAGGCTTGTTAAAAGATTCCTGACTGGATTACCAGATAAGTTTATCCATATAGTCGCTTCTCTTGAACAAAATTTGTTGGGTCCGTTGAACCAAAGAAGAACAAATGATTTGAAAAGCCAAAACATACTAAACATATGATGATCCATAATAAAATAGTAGTTTACATGAAAGATCCTCCCAAAAGACTGTTGACTCTAACAACTGTTGTCTCCTAACATCTGTTGTACAAATGCTGATCACAAAGGTCTGTTGAAGAAACCTCTGCTAAGCCAAAGGACTGAAGACATAAGGTCTGTTGGAGCCGATAGCACTTAGGCTCCAACAGATGATTCAAGCTCTCAGAGTTTATTCATCAGCTGTTTAGTCATCAGAGTTTTCCAATGTAACAGTGTTTGTATAAGGCAGACGTTTTATGTTGTTATATCTGTTAGATGTCACTGTCTTAGGTGATGTCAGCCTTAGGCCATCAGAGTTTTAGTTTGTCTATAAATAGAACAGTGCATGTACCATTCTATTCATCACCCCAAAACATTCTCTTACACAAACAGAGCTGTGAGTGATCAGACTATGGGGGAGAATTGTGTACTGTACTGTACTCTGTGATGAATAATGAAAAGTACTAGTTGAAAGCAATTGTCTCGTTTGTTATGATTTAAAGTTTACAATTCCGCTACACTTTCCATTATTATCATTCATCTTCATTACTGTTTCATTTATTAAACATCATAACAAATCAAACTCAGATCCTAACAATTGGTATCAGAGCTTGGTCAATTAAATTCGATCTAATCAATCAATTTAATATAAACAGATTAGCTCACAATTATTGATATCACTTTGTTTGTCGGATTGAAAACTGAGTAAAAGTTTATTTACGTTCAAAGTTTTTTAAACACACTCTGTTTTATAAACAATCAGAGAATGGCTTCAATCAATCACGATCCACAAACACTTGCACGAGCACCAAGCCACCGATGCTTGTTAGATCTGAATACAATATCTGGCAACGTCGGATGAGCCATGTTCTAGCTGAAAAGAACACTGGGTGCTGGAAGTCGGTTATCTTCGGACCACATGTTCCGATGGTGCCGAGTACTGATGACCGTCTGTCGTCAAGGGTCATACAAAACCTAAATAACCTAGGTAGCCAGGGTAAGTAGGGAATATCGAATCCACGAGGAGCATGTGGTTAGCGTCACAATGGTTGTTTATTTGTTTAAGCTAGTTACCAAAATAAATATACAAAATACAATTATGAAGTTTGCTAGTTTTATCTTTTTGTTTGTTTTATAAAAATGTTGAAATGATAACAAAATAATCTAAATAAATAATAAAGATAAATGTAACTTCCACCCGGGATCCTATTTGTATAATCTTGCAACCTATTCGATTTAACTACAAGAACACCACATAGACATGGCCTTGGTTATCCTGTCACAATAACTAGCTATCCTGTCACAATAACTAATCAGATTGAAATAATAACTAGGGACATGTTTTCAACGTAAACCGTACGCCTAGCTATCCCTATACAAATATCAACCAACCTCCCTATGATGCCAGAAATCACAGTTAATAGATAAATTGATTCAAATATAAGCAAGGTTTATTCAATCCAACACAAGTAGTAAAAATACTAGTTCATACATAATCAAAACGAGTTCAGAATACAAAAATCAATACAAAGATTCACCCGGGGGAAAGCTACAAATAACTTAACCGCTCATGGTTATGGTAGAAACCTCCATCTTCTCTCCCTTTGTTCTTTCGTGCGATCCTCTTTTTCCACAGCCAAAAGGCTGCGCTTTCTGTGCTAGCCCTCCAAAAAATAATATGCAATCCTCCCCCCCTCGATAGCAGTCCTCTTTTTAGGTTTTGTGATTTGGCCATGGGCCATGGGCCTAGTCACGTTTCTTTTTCCTTGTTTTTTTATTACTTTATTATTATTATTATTATTATATAAACATATTATTAAATTATTATGACTCGGTGCTAAAGAGTTGGGTGTTCTTGACTTGACTAAAGTTACTCGTTTACGCTCCACGTCCATGAACACCTATCACTTTCCATGCTCGCTTTAAAGTGTACGCGACTTGATCATTTTCCTTTGTATTAAGCTCATATCTCACGTACACCTACAAGACACATGTACACTATTAAATAACTAAGACCGACTAAAAGTACACAATAAAAGACTAAAATATATATAAAACTAAAATATTAACAAGGTATTTTCACCAACACATCAAGTACCGAAGATCCCAAGGTTCAAGAGCCAAAGAAAATAGAAAACTACTCCGGGCAAGATTTTCAGAAAATTGAGTTAGATGCTAAGGCCTTCAGTATTGTGGCCATGGCTCTACCAAATGATATCTATGCTGGGCTGTTACACTGTAACAGTGCAAAGGAGTTGTGGGATGATTTGAAAGAACAATTCGGTGGGACTAAGGAGGTTATTGAAAACAACCGTGAAATATTAAATCAACAATATGAAACATTCAGTCATGTGAAGGGAGAGTCATTAACTCAACAATTTGAGAGGTTCAATTGTTTAATTAGTGAACTAAAACTGGTGGGTCTAACTTATCCTAACTCAACTTTGAACCACAGGTTTTTGAGATCACTACCAGATAAATGGGACACTATTGCAATTGTTATGAGAAACTCAATTGGTTTAAGGACTTATCTATGACCCAGCTTCATGGTAAGCTCTTGACCTATGAGAGAGAGCTTAACCAGAAAAAGAAGCTTCAGGATTATGGAAAAGTGTCTGATGATTATGTGTTTGGTAATACAACACTTTTGGGTCCGGATGAGATGCCTGGTAATAGTAAGGATCAGGGTTATGATCATTTTATTGACATAACTTTCGGTTTTAACTCTGATTCTTATTCATCCAACTATGCTTTTGCAACAAGTGGTGATATCCAGGCATCTGACAACATCTCCTTTGAGTATAATGGCCTTCAATACTTTGATCCCGTGGACTTGGAAGAAATGGACATTTTGCACCAACTGGCTCTCCTCAGTGTTAGAACTACCAATTTATATAAGAAAGCTGGCAGAAGATATCCAGGTTTACATGGTGGGTCAAAGGTGGGGTTGGATAAATCTAAAATTAAGTGTTACAAATGTCATAGAATGGGTCATTTTGCTAGGGAATGTAGGAGTCAAAATGGAACACCTATGATTACCTATCCAAATCTAAGGCCTCAGACAAACACTTATTAGGTTTCCCAAAATACCCCTAGAACAAATGTGTAAAACACTGCTCACTTTGCACAGTCCTCATCCACTGTTCCTGTCCACTATGTCCAAACCACTGTTCCACAAATTCACTATGTTCAAACCCCTGTTGCACAAGCTTAAATGCCATTAACTGCTACTCCACTCTCTGCCCCTGCAGAGACCAGTCAACAGAGCTTTTTCACACAAGGCTTTGTTGATTGGAGCAGTTTACTAGATGAGCTAATAGATGAGAACTTTGCTCTTGTTGCCAAATCTGAAAATGAACCAGAAAATTTTTGTTTCATGGCTTTGGACACAATTGTTGAAGAGGTTGAATCTGAGGATGTGGTTTCTGAGTCTGAAAATGTGACTGATGATGTTGTTGATATAGTTATTCCAGATGAAAAGTCTGAAGAAGAAGTTGTGAATCTCTCAGATCCATGGGGTGAAAATGATTGTGAGTGCAAGTGTGAGTGTGCATTGATGGCTGCTGCTAAGGTATCTCCTCAAATCTTAAATGATTTATGTTCAGACAAATGTGTAATAGCTTTTGCAAACATTAAAGAGGTGAATGAAAACCTTAGAAAGAAAATTTTAGAGGATGAAATTCAGTTTGAAAAACTCTCAAAAGAGTTAAAATCAAAATTAACTGAAAATGAATATGAAATCAACAGTTTAAAACATGAAGCAAGTATAACCAAGGACCAACTCCAAACTATGATAACAAAATATCAGAGTTGTAAATAGGAGCTTGAATCCACCCAAGTTGAGTGTGAAAAATGGGTGGAATCATCCAAAGGTTTTGAGATGCTCCTCAACAAACAAACCAAATGTCATGTGAAATTTGACATTGGTTGTAATGAAACCACTGCTCAAATCTCTCAAAACACTGACAAAAGGGAACCAAAGTTTGTTGAGGTCATTCCAACAAATCTGGAGGGTCAAGAAATTAAAATCACTGAATCTAATGGCAAGAAAATTGTTCTTGAAAAACTTGAGGGTTCATCATCATTTACTGAAATTGAAAAATATCAGTTTAAACCAACTTGGTCAGATGAGTGTGATGTTCTTGATAACTTTAAACTAGACAATTCTGAAACCCCTGCTGGTAAAAAGGCACCACAGGCTAAAATCATTCCCTTAAAAGATCTTCTAGCAGATGTTCAAACATATGTTGAAAAGAATATGGAAAAAGGGAAGAAGAAAGAAAAGGGTGTACACTTGTTTTGTGATTTTTGTCAAAAGAAGAACCATGTTACCAAAACTGTTTTCTTCTAAAAGCATATGATATCAACAAAGGAACAAGTGTGTGTGATTCTAAACCAAACTGTTCAATCTGTGGTAAAAAGAATCATAAAACCAAAGAGTGTCTTTATCTCAAAAATTTTGATGTCAAAATACAAGAGTATAAAGTTAAAACTCAAATGATTCAAGTTGTAAGTACTTCAAAAGGAAAGCCCAAACAGACTTTTACACCAGTCCAAACATCTGTTACCAAAAATCTTGAAACCTCTGCTCACAGAGATGTCCAAATAACAAATGCTCCACCCTCAAACAAGTTTCCAAGAGGACATGGACAACCACCTTGTCATTGTCTGCCACATGTCTATGAAGAGCCAAAAAGGCCTTCAAAACCAAAAGTGAACAGGCATCCTTAAGGTTACTATCATTTGACAAGAAATGGTCAAACATCTGTTGCACCAAGTGTTGACATACAAACACTGGAAAATGGTCAACAACAGTTGTTGAACTTGGTTCAAAAACTTATTCAAACCACCGATCATTCTCCTAAACTTGAGCTTGTGAAGTCTGGGAACCCATCCAAAGCCAACTTGGCTTTGGACACTCACCAAAACTAATTCATTACTGATGTGCAATGAGCTTCTGCTTGCTTAGATAGTCTATGGTATGAAGATAGTGGAGGCTCCAGGCACATGACAGGATGTAGAGCCCTACTTCTAGATTTCTTAGCTCTTGGAGGGGGTGATATATCTTTTGGTAATGATTCTAAAGTAAGGTATTGGGTTCAGGGACTGTTCAGGCTGGGAGACTCAAGTTTGAAAATGCCAATTTTATTGATAATCATAAATTTAATCTTCTTAGTGTTTCACAAATGACTGACAAAGGCTATGGGTCATTCTTCACTAAGAAAACTTGTAAGATTATTGGGCCAGAAGTGGTTAAAAAGATTGACACCATCATAGCTGAGAGCAAAGCACAACTTGTTGCTCATAGGAGTGGCAATGTGTATGTGGTTGATATGTTGAAGGATAACCCTATGACAAATGTCTGTCTATTTTCCGCTGCCTCAACTAAAGAGACAGAATTGTGGCATAGGAGATTGGGTTACACCAACCTTCAAACTATCAACTCACTCTCAAAACAAAGCCTTGTGAGAGGCCTTCCATCAAAAGAATTTAAATGTGATAAGCATTGTGTTTCTTGTTTAAAAGGAAATCAACATAAAAGCTCTTACAAATCCATTGATGAGTCCAAAACAAGTCAATGTCTTCAATTGTTGCACATGGACTTGTTTGGCCCAGTTAAAATCATGAGTCGAAGGAAAAAGAGATTTTGTCTTGTCATAGTTGATGATTTTTCTAGGTTTACATGGACTTACTTTTTACACTCTAAGGATAAGACTGCATGTATTTTGAAGGACTTTGTCACCAAAGTTGAAAAACAATATGACTTGCCAATAAAAGTCTTTAGAAGTGACAATGGAGCAGAGTTCAAAAATAAGGAGTTGGATGACTTTTGTGTGTCAAAAGGAATTGTGAGGCAGTTCAGCATTCCAAGAACACCAGAACAAAATGGGGTGGTTGAAAGGAAAAACAGAACTCTTATTGAGGCTGTAAGGACTATGCTAGCAGATTCTAGTTTATCAATGTCCTTTTGGGCATAAGCTGTAAACACTGCTTGTTATGTTCAAAACACAGTTTTAATTAACCCTAGACATCAAAAGACTGCTTATGAAATCTTGTTTAAAATCAAACCACTGATATCATTCTTCAAAATCTTTGGCTGCCCATGTTTCATCTTAAATCTTAAAGATTCCATTTCAAAATTTGCAGCCAAAGTAGATTGTGGGTATATTCTGGGATATTCTTCTACTGCCAAGGCCTTTAAAGTGTTTAACACAAGGACTAGGACAATAGAAGAAACTCTAAATGTAAAGTTCAATGAACTTTCATCCTTAAAAATCCCAACAAATCCTGCTGAACTGTTTGATTTAGATAAATTCAAATTTGAAGATATTAATGCTGAAACTAACAGTGCAGGTACACCACAGTCTCCACAACAGGACTACAGATTTGACGTTGTGATTCCATCTCACTACAAAGTCTCTTCTGCATCAGGGCAAGCATATGTTCAAAACATCTGTTAAAACTCTGCTACAGCTGAGTCAACCATTTTTGACCGGTCTTACCCTCAAACCACTACCTCATCTAGCTTAACCAATGTTCAAACATCTGTTGATAAAAGTCCAACTTCTGTTGACAAAAGCCAGTCCACTTTTAAACCACTTGGACCCATTCCCCCACCTCCATTTCAAACCTCTGTTGGCACTACAAAAGTGCAAACAGATGTTACAATAACAGATGCCACAAACCTCTATCCCTCACCTCAAAATGCCATCATACCATATCAGGGAGATTTAATCTACCTTAGAGCTTATTCACCAGACCAAATCATTGATAACATCAGAGAAGGGGTGCTCCCAAAGAGCCTGTCAAGTAGCAAGAGGCACTGAAAGAAAACAGTTGGGTAGAAGCCATGCAAGAAGAGCTCCTTTAGTTTAAAAGACAACAAGTATGGGAACTTGTGCCACTGCCAAAGGATGTATGTCCAATTGGCACAAAGTGGGTCTTTAAGAACAAAACTGACGAAAAGGGTATTGTTGTCAAGAATAAAGCTAGGCTTGTGGTTCAACGCTTCAGACAAGAAGAAGGCATTGATTATGATGAAACCTTTGCTCATGTAGCTAGGTTAGAAGCTATCAGGCTTTTCTTAGCCTTTGTTGTCAACCACAACATCAAGGTGTATCAGATGGACATCAAATGTGCATTCATTTATGGCAAAATTCAGGAGGAGGTCTATGTGTGCCAACCACCTGGATTTGAAGACACCTTCCATCCTGATCATGTCTACAAGCTCAACAAAGCTTTGTATGGCTTGAAACAAGCACCAAGGGCCTGGTATGAAACTCTTTCCACCTTTCTCTTATCCATTGGCTTCACTAGAGGTAAAATTGATAAAACATTATTTTCAATATGGAAAGGGAAATATTTAATGATTGTTCAAATATATGTGGATGACATCATTTTTGGGTCCACATGTAACAAAATGTGTGAAGAGTTTAGGGAACTCATGACAGCAGAGTTTGAAATGAGTCCTATGGGTGAACTCCAGTGCTTTCTTGGTCTCCAAGTTAAGCAGCTGCAAAGTGGAACATTTATTCACCAAAATAAGTATGTTAAAAACTTACTTACAAAATTTGAGATGAATGACTGTAAACCATGTAGTACACCCATGAGCACTACCAAGCTACTCACTATTGATGACAAAGATGAACTGGTTGATCAGACACATTATAGATGCATGATTTGGTCTTTATTGTACCTCACTGCATCCCGACCAGACATTATGTTTGTCACTTGTGTCTGTGCAAGATCCCAGGCATCACCTAGAAAGTCAAACCTTATAGCTGTGAAAAGGATATTCAGATACCTAAAAGGTGCTCCCACACTTGGTATCTGGTATCCTGCTAATGGAAATTTGAGCATTCAGGTTATTCAGATAGTAATTTTGCTGGTTGTCACACCACAAGGAAGTCAACATAAGGTGGGACCAATTTCTAGGGAATGGCTTAGTCTCTTGGCAAAGCAAAAAACAAGCAGCTGTTTCAACATAAACAGCAGAAGCTGAATAAATTGCTGCTGCAAGCTGTACAGCCCAACTCATGTGGCTTCAAAACCTGCTACTGGATTTTGGTATAACTGCCCTAAAGACTCCACTCATGTTGGACAGTCAAGCAGTTGAAAATATCATCAAAAATCCAGTTTCCCATTCAACCACAAAACACATTGACATCAGACACCACTTTGTGAGAGATAGTTATGAAAAAGGTCTGATTTCTCTGCACCATGTTCCAACAGAGGATCAGCTGGAAGGTGTGTTGACCAAAGCTTTAGACACATGTATCTTTGAAAATCTGATCTCTCAGATTGGTATGCTAAACATGGATTAACAACAAAAATGTTTTCATGAATAAAACATTAAAATGTTTTCAGAAAATCAAAAATCCATCCTTAAAAATAGCTTTTCAGAAAATCAGAAGTTTGTTTCATCATTTGTTGCTTGCTTCATCTGTGGATAATCTTCAGTGGTTTCTAATTAGCTCTTTCATTTATCAGTGGTTACCAAAGGCAGAAGCACAACCACCAATGAATGAATTTTCAGCTTTTGTTGGATTTAGTCTTCCCGTGTTTTAACACGGGATTTCAACTAGTGTATATATATATATATATATATATATATAGGGTAAGGTTACTGTAGGAAAATTATTTTTTGTAGGAAGGGTAGGAAGTGTTTTGATACATTGGATGTTGAGATTGATGGTTGAGAATTAAAACCTATACGTGTTTAGTTTTTAATTAAAAACCTATGGATGTTGAGATTGATGGTTGAGAACAATCAGTGTTTTATTTAAGGGCACTATGGTAATTGTGTGTGCTTTATTTAGAGAAAACCAATTTCTCTCTCCTATTAGTTTTGAAACCATTCCCATAATTCCTTAATTAATGCACACTAGTTTCTCTCTCATATCAGTTTTAAAACACTTCTACTGTATTTAGTTTCAATATAAAACACTCTTGATGTTAATATAAAACACTCCTGATGATATTATAAAACACTACTTATTAATGCATACTAGTTTCTCTTTCATTATAAAACACTCCTGACGTTATTATAAAACACTCCTGATGTTAACCTTCTGCCATGACTTGAATAATCAAAAAAGTGATAGAGATGGGTTATATGTTTGGAGAATCGAACAAGTTTGTGGGTATTGATCAACTTATTTGATATGAATATCTTATGATTCTTATGAAAAATAATGAATAATTAGTTATTTGATATGAATATCTTATGATTCTTAAAAAAAAAGATTCTTTCAAAAACAAAAAGTTAATTTAGGATGATTAATCTTCATAAATATCTAGATGTTAGTTGCTAATTTAGTGGGTTTCTAATAAATTAAAAAATGGACAAAAAGTCTATAATGCCCTTCATCTAAAGATTTAATCAGATTTGATCTAATGGTTGAAAATGCTTCCTATACTTCATACACAAAACAATTTTCCTACTGGATCCTCTACCTACCTACCTACCTACCTATATATATATATATATATATATATATATATATATATATATATAAACCCATAAGTGCTTTGGCAAACTCCATCAGATGTTTGCCACGTCTGCTCCATCAGATGTTTGCCACGTCTGCTCTCAAAAGCAGTGCTTTGGCCACATCAGCGGTTTCACCTGAGACTATAAAAACCCTGTTTTCCCCCAACAGTTGTTACACTGTCTTATTGTATTCAAAATACCGAAAACCGCCTTCAATCAACCTCAAACCTTCAACCTAATTCCATTGATCCTCCTACTCGAAATCCAAAACATGGATCTTCAAGTAAAATCCCATCATAATTACTTTCCATATCTATCCAAAACAGATGAAAATCTTCCATTCCACTCCATCATCGACGTCATCCTAAAGTCTAAATACTTGTGTGTCCTCACCGCTGATTCTCCCATCTACATAGACACTCTCCAAGAATTCTGGTTAAATGCTGAAACCTTGCTTCAAGATAAAAAAGCCAACAACCATTATTTCCAAAATTGGAGATACACATGTCACTATAACCCCCCAAACCATATCCACAACCTTCTCACTAAACGACTTGGTTGGTATGGATTATTTATCAGAAAATGAACTTCACACAAAGTTTTTAGAGAGGGGTTATGAAGAACAAATGACCGGGGCAACAAATTTCAAAAAATATTTCCCCCCAGCCATTAAATTTTTGTTTCATACCCTCCTTATCTGTCTCTCTGCTAAAACTACTGCTTTCAATGAAATCCCATTGAAAGTTCAGTAGTTGGGATATGCAATGTTGTCAGATACTGACTACAATATATCCCAGGCACTATTTTTAGATTTAGTAGCAAATGTGAATGGAGTCAAGTCTGGGTCAAACAATGCTTTTCTTTTATACCCAAGACTCTAAAATTTTTTTTCCTACAAAAGGTTTTACCTGAAAAGGATTTTAAAAAGGGAGAAGCTCATCAAATGAAAAGCTTTTCCCAAAAAACTTTTACAAGAATGTTGGGTCCAAACACCCAAGAAAAAGTGTCAAAAGCAAAAGTTTCCAAAACACAAGCAAATGGTGCTAAGACAACAATTGTTGTCCAAACCTTTGTTGCTGAGCCCACTGCTCCTAGTGATCTTGGCACTACATCTAGTGCTGTGAAACCCACACCAGCAACCACCAAAAAGAAATTTCCATCCACTAAGCCCCCCAAAAAGAAACCAAAAAGGGTAACTATGGAAGATGAGATACCAGAGGAAAACCTTGTTGTAACACAAATGCAACAAACAACCACTGTTGATACTTCCTCTCAACAGATGGATATATCTCCACCCATCCAAACTCCTCATGTTTCCTCACAAAAAGGATCATGTTGTAAGCCAAGGGGAACACATCAAGAAGCATATGAGTCACTTGACCATATGTTCAAAAGTCCTTCTCCTGAGTCTGCTTCTCTTTTCAATCCACAACCATCACCATCACATGACATACCACCCACTATGCAACCATTGTTCGAAGCCATTGACAAAACTCAGGATAATCCTAGTTCCTCTCAATCACCTATCACTGAGAGCATACTCCCACAGGTGACTGGGTCTGAGAAAAGTCAGGTCGCTAGCCCACAAACAGAGGAGGCCCCACCCTTTGAGTTACATGTAACTCAAGGTGGTTTTTCAAGTGAAGCAACTACTACTGTTGTAGAGACCATTGTCTCACAACAGGACAGTAGTTACATACTTAATACTTCCTTGAAGGCAACAACTGATGAGGCCACTATAGTGACCCCTAAACCAGTTGGAAGTCCCCAGAACCAAGAGAAAGAGGCATCTGGTTTCTTTATTATGGACTCACTGATGCGTTTGGTTTTAGTATTAAAAGATGTCATTTTCCCTGGTGCCAAAAACTTTTATTTAACAATCCCAAAACAATGGTTTGGGGGAAAAGACTGATTTTACTAAATCCTCATTAACAAAGTTTTAAATTTATAAAGTAAACAATATTTACTTTGGAAACTAAAACCAACACATAGGCAGAGAACCTAACGTGCATAGTATAGTTTCGGTGGTAAGTATTGAGTATCGTATTCCAAGGTTCACACTTTCCCCTACTCAACCATTCATCAATTGACCGATCGGGTTTTAAAAAGGAAAAATAAAACGGAGGGGTTCTTTAAAAAGAGTTTTGAAAAAGGTTTGGTTTTTATAAAAGATAAGGTGGGACAAAATAGTAGATAGATATGCACATCTCGGGACCCTTCGCCTAAGTAGTTAAGTTTAATATTATAATTAATAATTTAATATAGTAAATTGTGTGGAAGACGAGAGTGATCATGAAGTGCCGACTCCTTGATAGAGAAGCGAAGGCGACTACTAAGTAGAATGCTAAACCTCTCCGGCGTGCGTCCACCTGGGGTACTTTGCCAGGGCCTCGCGTATAGCGAGCTCCTCGAACCGCGATCAAGTCTTCGGGTCTTCTAAATTATCATCTTCTTAAATTGGAGGCTTCACTCCCGACCAGGGACACCGTACACCTCACCTTAATTCTCGCGTTCCGTACCGAAGAGTCACTTTATCCTGGAAACCACGTATCCCCATTGGTTAACGGTCAAAGCCGAAAGATCTCTCTTACGGTTGTCACAGGAAGGCGGTCTCTCCATTGGTTAACGTCGTTGTACTAACGAGAACTAGATAAAGAACCTTTATTTTATTTATCTTAGTAACACTTTACAGGCCTGTTAAATATAAAGTTGGTTTTTATGATAACTTAATTACCCAACCATAACCTCCCGAGCTGAATGAAGTCCTTAACAAAGGCGGCCGCCCCTAACCCTATAGGCGTATGATACAAATGATCACTGGTGCGCCCATAGGTGAACCATCCTTAGCCAAGAAAATCACTCAACTATCTGGTCTGAACCAAAAACGTGTCACTCAGATCTGGTCCACTTCAAAAGCCCTTGTTTAGAACCCAGTTTGGATGTCAGAAATGTGTCACTCAGATCTGGTCCACTTCACAAAGATAAACAAATAAAGATTAGAAGAAAATAACACAACAAATAAGTAAAAGTAAACTACTACTACTAATAATAAAAGTCTACAAATCGAAGCGGGTTCGCAAATAATAGAAAGATACAACCATAGAAATGATCAACACAAGGATCATGGCTGCTCATAGACAAGCTCTCCATCTTCCAAGTGTTATGTATTCTCTCATGATCCTCACGACCCTCGATGTTTATTGCATAACTACTCTACGATCCTCTTCTTGGCCAAGCTAAACAAGGTAGGTCGAAGCTTAACCATTTAGGGATGTTAGGAGGACTAGAAGGCCTCCCAAGGGACCCCTAGATCTCTGGAAGAAGCTTAGTAGTCGGCCCAAGAGAGCTCAAGAAGGGATGAACAAATTGTGGGGGTTGGCTTGCTATTTATAGACCTCCAGGGGCAGCACGGCCTTGCCCAAGTGTGTCAAGGGCGTGCTCGCTGTCTCACGTACGTTCTGTTGCTGCATGGCAGACTCTGTCTGTACTTTTGGTCTGTTGCACGGCCGTGCCATAGTAGTGGACACGGGTGTGCACCTTCTGTTGTTTCTGATTTATTGCTCTCCAAGTTTGCTGCGTTGTTCTCTCGCATGCAGGACCTTTGTGTAGGTGTGCGTGGGCGTGCTTGGTCACTCCGAGGCTGATTTTAGTGTTGTTTAAGTCCCGGGATTGTCTTCAAAACATACAGTGAACCGGCTGACAGTCTCGTATCTTCAGAAATCTCCTGTTTTTGTCTGGAAATTCTTCATTTCCGTTTTGGAGCTCCATTTTCCTGTAAAATACAAATAGGAACAAATTAAGTACCAAATCTTACAATATTTCCTTGATTGTATCCTATTATGAGACTGTTTATGCTCGTTTTATATGATAACTTTTTGAGTTATCACAATACCCCACACTTAGACTATTGCTTGTCCTCAAGCAATCAAACACAAGTGCACCTAAAACAGACCGTAATCAATAAACCCTCAATCCGTTTATTAATTTATTTATGAGAAAAATAAAATCACATGACACGCCTACTTAACCCGTATGATTATGCTCGAACCTATACCTACTCACAATGTTCACTCAACACTCGGGTTTATCATTTTGGTGAGTTTTGGGGGTGAACACTCAAGGCCGCACCGAAGTCGACTAGGGTCATAGGCTTGTATGCATATCAAGTCCTCGTCTCCAAATTGAATAACTAAGAAAAATCAAGAGGAATTTTATTCGGGTTGTAATGTAGGGGTGTAAAGATAAAACAACTCTTTTTTTAACCATATACAAAGGGGATGAGTCACCGAATCACAAGGAAGCATCACGGCTGAGATGATGATGAAGCAGCGAAGCGTGGAAAAGGGCGACTATAACATCGGGCGACGTTTTCAGCGGCGATCTCTGAAAGGAGTCGGGTGTTAATTCCGAGGTCCTTCATCATGGCTATCTCGTTTCTGATAGCGTAGTCAATGTTGCTTCCTTTTCAAACCTTCCGCTAGGCCTGGTATCGAATAGCACCCTCATGAATTAGTAGAGTATATTCGCTTTGTGAGTGGGTCAAGTTGTTGCTGCATGCTCCTTCATGGGACCAATGGCCACATTTTCTGCATTTGTCATATCTCTTAGCCTGTCTTTTTGTGGCGCTCTCTGATTGTCCACAAAAGGGTGGATTTTGTTCCATCTTCCTCCACAATTTTCTTTCGTCTGCCGTCTTCTCGAAAATTATTTGTAACATGTCACGGGGCAGACGCGGCTCAGCGAAGTAGAAACATCCTAGCAAGTGTTCGTCCAGCGGGTGCATCTTGAGAAAGCGAGGGGGGAAGCAAGAGAGAGATGAGAGATAACAGAGAGAAAGTAGAGAGATAGCAGAGAGCAGGAGAGAGAGCGAGAGAGAGAGAGAGAGAGAGAGCAAAGTTCTAGTTCTTTAAGGTCTCACCGGTCAATGACCAAATTTTATCTTTGAAGAACTTTTCTTTTTGGGCTTTCCTTTTGGTGGGTCTCTCTATTTTTTGGGCTCTCAATCTATTATTATTATTATTTTTTTAGAAGATCTCCCTCTTGGCCCTGTCTTGTGTTGTTCCCTCCTTTCTCAACGGTGTTGCCTTTTCTTCAAACTTGCGGTGTCGCGCCCTTAATGACAAAATCTTGAAGCTGCTGTGGTGACGCATGATCGGGACACACTTATTGGGTGAAAGAAACAAAAGTCTAAGGCTCAAAGGGTTTTCTAAGGGGAAGGATTTTATTTTGGGGGTGAAACCTAATTGCCTCTATCATTTTAATCTAGTTATTAATTCTAAAACAAGGATATGCATAAACACACAAGTTCTAACCGAGTCGGACTAAGGTCGGATATCTTTCATGCCAAATGAAACGAGCAATAAATGATATATATGTAAGTGTGGTGCTCGACAAAAGGCTCAAAAACTTTCACACGGATAATCGGGTAGGATAAGGTGTCAGTTTTAAGCATAAATTTCGGGGTGTTTTTCTACGTGCCATGCAACCTATTTTTCTACTTAATAGACTTATCGGGTTTAATTAACATCATCTACTTCGACCGTCTTTTAATGTGTAACAACACGGCACAGACCACTAAATTTTTTCATGTTTTAGTGCCGTTTTATCGGAAATAGTTAACTAAAATAAATATTAATTGAGTCGGTTACATCCGAAACTGAAAACCCAACCGTGATAAATAAAATATTATTATATAACTCGTTACGAGACCGAGTTAAAACGCGTTATCGAACCCGAACCAAACCCGAACGAACATGATTAGTCACCCGGGATATGTGTCACCATTCTAAGGTGACACATGCCCGCTTTAAATATTTGACAACACACACTAGCACCCATCCCTTTGATTATTATAAAAACACTCACACAACACATGCCACACACATCACCAACTTCCTGATCATAAAAGTTAGAGAGAGAGAGAGTTAGAGAGATAAAGAGTGAACTAGAGAAGAAGGGGGACCGGAGGTCTCCTCCTCCGCCTCCGGTGGTCCTCCGGCGGTGCTCCGGCCAAGACCCACTAACCACTCTGATTTACCGATCATCTAGAGAGAGAGACGCGGTGGAAGGAAGAAGACGACGGGTCAACGGTGGTGTCGTGGGTTTCGATATGGGTCAGATCTGTTATTAAAGGTGAAAACCCCTCTCTTTTCTAATAATTTTGGTGGTGATTAGCCGTGGTTGTTAATAGTGGTTAAGGGCGGCTCAGGGGTGGATGTTGGTGGGTATCGATGGTAAAGGTAGGGTCCAGATGGTGGTTTCGGTGGTCTATGGCAGAAGGATAGTGGTGGTTGTCGAGTGATGAAAAGCCAATGGTGATGGTTTGGGTGTTGGGATTTGATGATGGCGGTCACGGCGGTCAGAGGTGGTGGTGGTGGTTCCTGTGATACTATTGGGGTGGTCTTGGAGGTGGAACTGTGGTGGTTCTGGTGGCCGGAGATGGCAGATGGCCACAGTGGGTTGTGGTAGTGATTTTTGGTTGATTGAGACAAGGGTCAGGTTAGGTCAAGGAGACGGGTCAAACGACGAGTCAAACTCTTGGTCAACATAAGTCAACAAGGTCAACTCTCACTCAAACTGGTCAACTGGGTCAGCCCAGTCAACACGAACCATGAGTCGAGAGCGAGGTATAACCGAGTCTATAAACCTATTTATTTATAAACATTAATATTATATACGAATAACGTGTGGGATCTTGACGAGCGTAATAACAAACTTAATGGCGAATATATAAGTGTTAACATAACCTTGATAAATTAAACCCCCGGATTAGTTATATGGGCATTGGATAACTTGCGGACAAGTCGTATGAGGATATTATAACCTAAACATTTGGATTGAATACATGGACCTCGGTGTATACTTGATCTTGTAAACAAGACATGGACTTGGACATTGGGATGAATGGGACACTAGTTCGATAGAAATAGACGTTAGATATAAGCTCGGTATTTGACAACTTAGACCTTTAAACTAATAGTAGGAACCTTAGTTAACTTTGTGGACTACTTGTAAGAGTACCATATAGCTTAAGTATTTGGGTTGATCAATCGGACAAATAAGACTAGGACGAGAACATATAATTAATCAATGCATATTAATGTTGAAAACATGTAAATATATATAAGTTAAGTTAGACGATGAGATTTGGATAAATACTTGGAACATTAATCTCGGACACTAGAACTTGGACACGGACATAATAAACAATAGGATGATATAATATAAACACAGATGTTTGGATTAGTCGTCTAACCCTTAGTTAACATGGAACTTTGGAACCTTGTAAACATGATGATTATTATCCCGTACTATTGAACATAGATTAGAATATGCGACACTTAGAACATGAAATCGACTAGAAGTAAACGTGAGACGTTAGATCATGGACTCGTCAACTAAGTCTCAGACATAAACTTTGGACAAAGGATATAAAAGGAGACATATATAAATAACAAACCATACGCTCGTGCTCGTCCCCACGCGTAACCATGACCAATAGAACTGAACTCTAATAATAATATGTCGACATAGGGCCCAACCAGGAGAGTGTCAGTATCCGGTACTGAGCATCTGGTTTTATAATTTGAGCTATGCTACCAGGTGAGTTTCGTGAACTCCCCTCTTTTTACTTTTATAACTGTTTTGGGGTGACGCATGTTTCCAGTTGTTTATACGTTATGGGTGTTAGTTTTACAGAGCGTGATTACCTGCTTGCTTGTTATGCATACTGAACCAGGCACTCATTAACTCTAGGATAGAGCCGACTTAATATATAGGTAGTACTACTTGGGGAAACCCCCACGCACAGTGGTCCGGCCTAGACCCGGAAACCCCTACTGAGACCGACGGGTCGTTGCGACATATATTTTGCCATTGGGGAACCTATGAGGTAGGGCATAGGTTGGGAAGCTATGACAGTAACGAACATAGACTTTGTTTTTACATCTAGACATGGTTAGGCATGGGCTAGGTGCCAAGGGTTGAGTGGCCAGCTTGTAGAACTGTAACACCATAACCAGATGAACATGTTGAAAACTGTTAAACTTGTTTGGAATAACTGAAATTGTTTTGATAAACTATTTGGGGCGCCTATGTAACTAAACACACGAACTCACCAACATTAGTGTTGACAAAACCATTTTAAGCATGTGTTCAGGTACCGGCATCGGAGATGTGAAGAGTGTATGATTGCAACTCGGAGTCACAACCAGTGGACGAACCAGAAGACGATCGAGTAACCATAGATATTACCGTGCAAGTACGATCAGGGACTAGTTTTAGTTAATGAAATTGTATTATGTAAATAAATCATATTAATAAAGTTAGATATTTTCATACCGCTTCCGCTGTTGCTTGCATTTGCGTGAATGCTGTACCAATCTGTTATTTCGTCCAGGCCCCCTCGGGCCGGGTTGTGACATAATGTGAACTGTTCGGCATAAATGCCTAATAGGTATCACTCGGACAAGCCTAATATACTATACAAATTTTGTCAAAAGTGACCATGAATGATGCTATGGGTATAAAGAAGAGGGTACCGGATAACGTATGACCAATGACAAGTGACCCGCGAGATAAAATAAAATAAGCAGCAAAAAGGGTCCACCCTACACTTAAAATTTTGGCATAAATTTTAAGTGCAGAAATAGATAAAGAGGCAAGAGAAACTAACACTCCCCTGATAACGACGAATCCTCTCGCGTGTGAGCGAAACCTGCATACTCCACAATAGAGACGTTGAAATGGCGGCTCCAAAATTTCAAGCTTTCCCCGACCTATCCTTAAATAACTAGAAAAAGAAAAATAAAAATAAAAGTAACAAAAGCTACGTTCCTAAGATAGATACTAGTGCCGAGGCACTAGCGTGGTGGAACGAGTCCAGGCATGCACCAAGCATTCAAATGTGTCAATCATACAAAGTACCAATACAGTCATCCAAACAAACAACCAAAAGAAAAATAAAAATAGCGTTTAATGTCAACAAGCATCATCATGAAAACCTGTAGAGAAAGAAATCAAACCGAGCTGGCACGGCGAGAGCGGTGGCTAGAGCGGGATGTAGAGGTGCAGCCAGTGCAGGAAGCCATATGCCTGGAAAAGTCCCCGTGGAAGGACTGGAACTCAGCAGTCAACGTGTCAAGTCTATCTATAATGGTGTGAAATATACCTCTTGACTGCGGGCGGTCTGTCCTGGAACTGGTGATGGCGCTGTCTTGCGTCTGGGGCTCTGACGTTTAGAGCTCTGTCGTCTGGCTGCAGCGGTTGATGACTCTGGACCTCTGGCAGCAGCTGTTGCTGAAGACTCTGCCCCTCCTCTCATCTCTGGGTTTCTCTCCCCACATACTGCCTCAAAAGCTGCTATCTCATCCCACAACTCCTTTTTGTTGTCAATCAGCTTTAGTGTTTCTTAAAAAATAACCCCAGTGTGCTTCATCATGTCAATACCTAGGGGATGGACTTTCTCATAAGCTGTCAGTCCAAATATCACCTCAGGGGTGAGAACCCCTAATGATATGGCGAGGTGAGTAATATACGGGCCCTCGAAAATGAGACTGGCTGGTTTGGTGCCATAGCTGCGGGTAAAGAACTCAGCCAAAACATGGTCAAGATTACAATGTCGCCCCTCGATGATGCAGAAGAGATGAAACGCCTCTCTCTCATTCACTCCCCCTGTACTGTCCTTCCTGGCCCCTAAGGTGCTGGCAATGATCATGTGAATCCAGCGATGAAGTGGGTCAGGAAAGCTAGACCTCTTATGCTTCCTAGGGTCCCACTCAACCTCAGAAATGGTGGGCCAAAAATACGTTGGCCCCATCCCATCGGGCCACAAAAAAAGACTATTAGTAAAAACAGGCTCAGTCGTCTCCTGCTGTCTGTATAACCCCATACGTACCCCAAACTCAGCTAAGGTCATCCTATACCAATTCCGTACCATCCTAAACCCGATACACCTGGTAGAAATCCTGTCAACACCAACAACATGAGGGGCGTACACAAATGAAGCCAGGAAGTCAAGAGTGAGCTCCATGTACACCGTCTCCTTAATCCTGAAGAACCAGTGCCATTGATGAGAAAGCAGGTGTGTAAACCTGGGCTCTAGCCCAAACCGCTCAAGGTCATCATACTCTACTAGCAGATGAGGTCCCAATGATCCCTCTTAACTATTCTCAGCCGGTTGCGAGCAGAAATCTCTGTCCCGTTCCCGTTGAAGTATGTCCACGGGTGCACCACATCAGGAATATCCCCCTCTAGCTGAAAAGTATATGTCTCAGGTGAGGGTAGTGGGGGTGACTCTCTAGACTGATGTGAATGAGGTGAATGGTGAGAATCTGATGAAACTGATGGTGATCTCAAAGTTGGCCTATTCATTCTGGGCATAACCTGCAAAACACAACAAAATCGGTTCAGCCTTAAAACTTAAAATTTTCTGCAGAAAATAAGCAGTCTGGGTCCAGTGGCTGCACGCCCGTGCTCAGGGAAAGAGCACGGCCGTGCGGCTCAGTCTGCAGTCCGGATTTCCACTGGTTCAACTGTTTAAACTGGTTTTTCTCCCTAAATACCCTAAAACTGATTTTAAACTGCAAAAATATCTTAAACTTAAAACTTAAAAAGTTCTGGTGGGTTTGCAAGGTCAAGCACGCCCCTGCACATATGGTGCATGGTCGTGCTCAAATTAGTGGATGAGTTTGGTCACGCGGGAAATTTCTAACGGTTTTCTAGTCAAGCACGACCTCGACACACTACTGTGCACGGTTGTGCTCGTAACTGAAGCGATGGTTTTCAAACCCATCAGTTGTCCCGAAATTTTTTTCGCAAGGTTTATCAAAAATCTCCACAACATTTCAATCCTAGTGTTCCCCTAATCGTTCTCCTACAATATCATGCTCAGATTCAGACCACAAACACTAGAAATCTAAGATTTTTATCAAGAACCTAAACTACTCAAAACCTCAAGAAAACGGGCAGATCTGGACATAAAACACATAAAAGATGTTCAGGGGTCTAGTATACATACCTTATACTGAAGAATGGGGCTTGGAATGAAGGAAAATGGTGGAAAATGAAGGTTTTGGGTGGGTGGTGACGTGTGTAGTGAGAGGTAGGAGATGAAGTGGGGTTTTGAAAAGTTAAAAAGTGACTTTTAAGGGCCCCAAATCTGTTCTGCACGTCTAGCACGGGCGTGCACCTTTGCTCAACTCCCGTTTCTCGCGTTTTTTTCCATTTTAAAACTGTTTTTAAGGGTCAGGTTTTAAAATTTTTAGTCGGGTTTCCCCAAATTAATTATTAAAACCCAATTTTAAGTTCGAAAACAGTTTAAAATTTTTAATTTTTGAAAAACTGCACCCAGTCTCATTTTCCACTTTTACTGGTACTTACCTGGCGATCTTCAAGGAATGGCAAACTGTCCTCTAACAACAATAAAGAAGAAATAAAAACCCTCCAAAATAAAAGTTGATGATCTTGGCGATTTCGTCTTTCTCCATGGGAATTCTCCAAGGTGGCCAATCCGGAAGTAAACCTGCAAAGAAAAGTATAGACAACCGCAATCATCGAAAATAAAGTAGAAATAAAATGAAAAAGAAAAATAAAGAAGACCGAAAACAAAAAGAAAAATAAAGTAAAAAAAGAAAATGAAAAAGAAAAATAAGCCGATCAATCAAGTGACTATGGTCTTTCTTTCGAAACCATTGTCTTTCCCGCAACGACGTCAAAAACTTTGATGCGTTTGGTTTTAGTATTAAAAGATGTCATTTTCCCTGGTGCCAAAAACTTTTATTTAACAATCCCAAAACAGTGGTTTGGGGGAAAAGACTAATTTTACTAAATCCTCATTAACAAAGTTTTAAATTTATAAAGTAAACAGTATTTACTTTGGAAACTAAAACCAACACATAGGCAGAGAACCTGACGTGCATAGTATAGTTTCGGTGGTAAGTATTGAGTATCGTATTCCAAGGTTCACACTTTCCCCTACTCAACCATTCATCAATTGACTGATCGGGTTTTAAAAAGGAAAAATAAAATGGAGGGGTTCTTTAAAAAGAGTTTTGAAAAAGGTTTGGTTTTTATAAAAGATAAGGTGGGACAAAATAGTAGATAGATATGCACATCTCGGGACCCTTCGCCTAAATAGTTAAGTTTAATATTATAATTAATAATTTAATATAGTAAATTGTGTAGAAGACGAGAGTGATCATGAAGTGCCGACTCCTTGATAGAGAAGCGAAGGCGACTACTAAGTAGAATGCTAAACCTCTCCGGCGTGCGTCCACCTGGGGTACTTTGCCAGGGCCTCGCGTATAGCGAGCTCCTCGAACCGCGATCAAGTCTTCGGGTCTTCTAAATTATCATCTTCTTAAATTGGAGGCACACTCCCGACCAGGGACACCGTACACCTCACCTTAATTCTCGCGTTCCGTACCGAAGAGTCTCTTTATCCTGGAAACCACGTATCCCCATTGGTTAACGGTCAAAGCCGAAAGATCTCTCTTACGGTTGTCACAGGAAGGCGGTCTCTCCATTGGTTAACGGCGTTGTACTAACAAGAACTAGATAAAGAACCTTTATTTTATTTATCTTAGTAAGACTTTACAGGCCTGTTAAATATAAAGTTGGTTTTTATGATAACTTAATTACCCAACCATAACCTCCCGAGCTGAATGAAGTCCTTAACAAAGGCGGCCATCCCTAACCCTATAGGTGTATGATACAAAAGATCACTAGTGCGCCCATAGGTGAACCATCCTTAGCCAAGAAAATCACTCAACTATCTGGTCTGAACCAGACATGTGTCACTCAGATCTGGTCCACTTCAGAAGCCCTTGCTTAGAACCCGGTTTGGATGTCAGAAGCACGAAGGATCTGTCTCACTACCGGTTTCCTCGCCTTGGATCTAGCTCGGGACTACCAGAAGCTGATTATACCGTTAATTAATTAAGTTAAGGTTGTTATTAAGTTAATCATCATTCAAACCTATCACAAAGATAAACAAATAAAGATTAGAAGAAGATAACACAACAAATAACTAAAAGTAAACTACTACTACTAATAATAAAAGTCTACAAATTGAAGCGGGTTCGCAAATAATAGAAAGATACAACCATAGAAATGATCAACACAAGGATCATGGCTGCTCATAGACAAGCTCTCCATCTTCCAAGTGATATGTATTCTCTCATGATCCTCATGACCCTCGATGTTTATTGCATGAGAGAGACTATTGTACAAAGTCTCCTTAAAATACAAAGTGTAAGAATCCATCCTGACCATCCATTGTGTTTTAATCAAGATGATCGTCATTTAATAACCCATGAGTGTTTTAAGGATCAGTTAACAAGGGGAAGGGTAAATTGGACAAATTCCCAATCTAATAATTTGAATTTTTTAATAATAGCGTACAATTCAATATAATTTAATGACGGTTACTTAATCAAAACACATAGTCGTTGAATTCACAAAACAAAATCAACCAAAATCAAAATCTCTGAAACAAAAAAAAAACAGAGCAGTTGTAGAAGACGAAAAAATAACATCCGATAAAGGAAGTATTATGGCTCCAAAACGCAAATCAAGTAAGTTTATGTTCATATTATGATTGTCATTATGATCGTATAACGAAAATTATTTGATAAAACCTAAAATAAACATAACAGATGAAGGAAGAGAAAGAGAAGCAAACTGAATCATGATGTATTAGTAAAACGCATTCATAAGAAACAGAGTTTCAAATGTTTAGTTATAGTAAAACGCATTCAAGGAAACATAAAACGCACTTTAGAAAACAGAAGAAAATGTGCAAACTATTCAGTATATACAAAAACGCATGCATAAAACATAAAATGCATTTACTGAAAAAAAAATCACTCATCAACAACTTGTTCTTTCATCTGCTTGGTGTTCATTTCCATGGTCTTCAGCATTTTCAACTTCTTCGTTTTCATCTTGTAACAATGTATTTTTCATCTCGTTTTCATCTTCATTGCATCTTCTGGTTTCAATGAAGATGCAACAGCAGGTTTGTATATTGGAGTTTGATCATCAATGGGAACATCTTTCTTAGAAAGATCTGTCATAAAACACAAAACATACAACTATAAAATCTAATTTTAATGACAAAATGACATGTTCATACTATAAAAAGACACATAATAGTAAGCATTCACATGCACATGTAAGGATGTAAGGATTTATCTAATAAATCTCAAAACGCATGTTAAAACAACATAAAATGCATTTGAAAAAAATCAATTCTATAAAACCAAGCAGTTACCTCAAAACGCATGTTAAACATAATAAAACGCATTTGAATAAAAATCATTTCTATAAAACCAAGCATTTACTTCAAAACGCATGTTAAACATAATAAAACGCATTTGAATAAAAATCATTTCTATAAACCAAGCAGTTACCTCAAAACGCATGTTAAACATAATAAAACACATGTTAAACCAAGCAGTTACCTCAACACTCTGTTCATCTCTGTTTTTTGTGATCTGCTAATATAAATCAAAACAGTATAAACTAACCTTCAAAAATTTAGATTACGAGCATCGACAACATCATCTTCTTCTCCGATTAAGATTTCAGGTTTGTTGTTTAGGTCGGATAAACAATTAAAAATCAAAATAAGATTACGATTATGTGAAATTAAAAAACAGAGTAACCTACCGAACATGATGATGAACTCTGCAATTGAGTATGATTCTGGTAAACTTTTGATCGACAGATTCAAGGTGATGAGAATTTTTTAATAAGGTAAGAATTGACGATGAAGATCGTGAAATCAGTTATAAAAATTTGAATTCCGATTGAACGATAAAACAGGGATTGTGAAAATTATAATTATGAATGTGATTAATTGATCGATGCAAATGTCTATAATACCCCTCTCATAATTGAAAATCAGTTTTTTTGTTTTAAAAGACATCTTACACGTGGCATATTATTGTGGCTTCCTACACTTTGTAGGTTAAGGGACTTTGTACCCAATACTTTCTCTTATTGCATAACTACTCTACGATCCTCTTCTTGGCTAAGCTAAACAAGGTAGGTCGAAGCCTAAACATTGAGGGATGTTAGGAGGACTAGAAGGCCTCCCAAGGGACCCCAAGATCTCTGGAAGAAGCTTGGTAGTCGGCCCTAGAGAGCTTAAGAAGGGATGAACAAATGGTGGGGGTTGGCTTGCTATTTATAGACCTCCAGGGGCAGCACGGCCGTGCCCAAGTGTGTCAAGGGCGTGCTCGCTGTCTCACGTACGTTCTGTTGTTGCATGGCAGACTCTGTCTGTACTTTTGGTCTGTTGCACGGTCGTGCCATAGTAATGGGCACAGGCGTGCACCTTCTGTTGTTTCTGATTTCTTGCTCTCCAAGTTTGCTGCATTGTTCTCTCGCGTGTAGGACCTTCGTGCAGGTGTGCGTGGTCGTGCTTGGTCACTCCGAGGCTGATTTTAGTGTTGTTTAAGTCCCAGGGTTGTCTTCAAAACATACGGTGAACCGACTGATAGTCTCATATCTTCAGAAATCTCCTGTTTTTGTCTGTTTTTGCCTGGAAATCCTTCATTTCGTTTTTGGAGCTCCATTTTCCAGTAAAATACAAATGGGAACAAATTAAGTACCAAATCTTACAATATTGCCTTAATTATACCCTATTCTGAGACTGTTTATGCCCCTTTTATATGATAACTTTTTGAGTTATCACTCACCTTGACCTGAACCAGTTACAACTACCACTTCTGGTAGGAATTCAGATGATCCTATTAAATTAGGTGATGTATTAAGATACTAGGAATTGACGGAGAGAGTTACCACCATTGAGTCATCAGTGAATAAAATCAAGACTGATCTCAAGACAATGATGTAAACTTTTGCTACCCTCACCAAAAGTCAACCATCCACACAAGATATTGCTAGTGAGCTATGGAAGTCTGTTAGCCCAATCATCATAGCTCATCGAAAACTAGCTGATCAAACACATGAAACCTATATGGCTGCAATTAGAAACATGGTGGATGCTAGGTACACAGATACCCAAGCAGATATCAAAGCCATTAAAGATCATCTGTTGAAGACCACTGGCTTTGCCCCCACAACTACTTTAAGATATGAACATGATGATGAGTTCACTGCTGATGATGCCAAAAAGGGGGAGAGTGGCAGAGATAGATTGCCAAAGCTAGATCCCTTTGGAATTCCACCTTCTCAAAAAGGTCAATCACAAAAGCCTGCTGACAAACCAGGGTCTGCTTCAGCTCCTCAATCCACTGCTCAAATCTCTGCTGATACTACCAAAGCTGAAAAGGCAAAGAAGATTGATGAATCTGCAAATGTCATGGCTGAAAAGGCTGCTGAAGCAAAATTGAGAAGGTCCGAGACTTTGGAAGTCAAAGCGGAATTTCGTGTGCAGACAAAAGAAAAACAACAGCAGGAAATAGAAGATGTTGGCTCCTCTAAAAGGAAGAAAATGCGTGCAAAACATGTTAGGCAACCACCATCCAAAACCTCTGTTCCCAAAACATCTGTTGCCACCATCACTACAACCACTGCTGTTACCACCACTACAACCACTGAACCTACCACAACTACAACCACTATACCCATCATCACAACAACCACCACCCACTACACCATCCATATCTATGCCACCCATATCACCACCTCAACCCCAAACATCTGCTTATCCTAAACAAGTGCCAACAGATGTTAACACTTCCACTGCTTTACAAACACCATCATCTCCTCTGATCCTGTACAAAAGGAAAAGAAAATCAACCTTTGTGGTACAGGATGAGAACATAGAGACCACACCAACACCCATTTCATCACCACAATCTGCACCCATTCCAGCCATTCCATTATCATCTTTCTCACCACACACTTCTAAATTTTCATCCCATCCTTCCACCACCGAAAGACCACCACCATCCATTACACCATTGGCTGCTTAGTATCCTCTTGAACTTGATCTACTCAACATGGAAATTCAATCCTTCTACAATACTGAGGATCCATCACAAAGAACTTTCCAATCTCTCCCAAATCTGCCTAAACCCAAAAACATTGATGAATACTTGAAATTGAAAGCAGTGCATACAGATTTGATTATCAAGGAGAAGTGTAAAGGAAAGGATGACAGGACTGCTCAGGGCATCCATTCAGCAGAGCTTAGCAAATTGAGAAGGATTGAAGATTTTGCTAAGAACCTGAGCAATTCCTTGTCCAACAAGCCAATCAGTGGTGAATTGGTGAAGGTAGTTAGGGAATCTATTCTAGATCAAATCATAGCAACTAATCCTTACAAAGCAAATAGAAAACAATTTGTAGGCTGGACTACTTATGCCCTTCAAGAGGAATTATATAGAATTGAAGAAATGGCTAAGCATCCTAATAAAGTGGCTTCTGCTCCTGATTTCAGAAAAGGTAAAGACCCTGTCAGAGCCTTGAAATTCAAAAGAATGAGGTAAAAAAATAGTTGCTGCTAAGTATGGAATGATGAAGTCCGTGGCAAGATTGTCTGAGCTGAGGTTAGTTGAAACATACAAGAAGCTTGAAGAGAATAGAAAAACTGATCCTAAACTTCCAAGAAAACCAGTCTACCTTGATGCAACAGTGGCTAGAAAATCTCAACAGACTTTTTCACTTGATAGCCTACTCTCAACATCTGATCTCACCATTGCTGCCAAGAAACAATACAAAAGGCAGAAGCAAATGTCTGAGGAGGATGAAAAGGAGTTTGAAGAAACTTTTGTGAAAGAAGGGATTTTCAACCAGGTCCACTACTTCTCTGATCCCATCAGTGAAGAACTAAGAAGAATCATTGGCAGGCCTCCATCATCAAAGATACCCACGAATTGACTCTGCTCAGATCTGATGGAGAAACTCAAAATTTAAGAATGGATGATGCATATGATCTTTGTGTAGATGATCTCCAAGACCTTCTAAACTTAGAGCTAGAAAGAGATGCTGAAGACTTGTTCTCTTTCAATTTTGAATTACAATTCAAAGGCCAAATTAGAGAAAGTATGATGAGGAATAAAGATAAGCAATAAAGGTTGAACTTTGGCATCATCTGTTCTAGGAGGAGATTGTTGGGTCTGCTGAACTGAAGAAGAACAGATGATTTGAAAAGCCAAAACATACTAAACATATGATCCCTAATAAAACAATAGTTTACATGAAAGATCCTCCCAAAAGAATGTTAACTCTAACAACTGCTGTCTCCTAACATTTGCTGTACAAATGCTGATCACAAAGGTCTGTTGAAGAAACATCTGCTGAGCCAAAGGACTGAAGACACAAGGTCTGTTGGAGCCAACAGCACTTAGGCTCCAACAGATGATTCAAGCTATCAGAGTTTATCCATCAGGTGTTTAGTCATTAGAGTTTTCCAATGTAACAGCGTTTATATAGGGCATATGTTTTATGTTGTTATATCTGTTAGATGTCACTGTCTTAGGTGATGTCAGCCTCAGGTCATTAGAGTTTTAGTTTGTCTATAAATAGAACAGTGTCTGTATTGTTATATTCATCACTCCAAAACATTCTCTTAGACAAACAGAGCTTTAAGTGATCAGGCTGAGGGGGAGAATTGTGTATTGTACTGTAATCTGTGATGATTAATGAAAAGTACTAGTTGAAAGCAATTGTCTCGTTTGTTATGATTTAAAATTTACAATTCCGCTGCACTTTCGATTATTATCATTCATCGTCATTACTGTTTCATTTATTAAACATCATAACAAATCAAACCCAGATCCTAACAAGCTTTTGTTTAAAAGCAATAATTCTGATGACATAGTTGGGCGGATCAAGGCTTATGAAGAAAGAATCAATCTCAGATCCAAGATAGAAGCTTCAAATCCGAACAACTATTGTTATCGTATGAAGAATGGGGGGCGAAGAAGGGACATGATAAAGGTTATGGCCGTGGAAGGGGTTCGACAAGTGAAGAAGGATCGTTCAAAACTTAAATGCTATCATTGTGATGAGCTAGGCCACTCCTCCTCAGATTGCCCAACCCGAAAGAATGAGCTAAGCCACTTCTCTATATGGAAATCAAAGAGAAGTAGTACTCATGAATGAAAAAGGTGTGATTCCGAAAAAGTTTGACTCGAGTCCACACAAGAAGAACATGTGGTTTATTGATAATGGTGCTAGCAACCACATGTCGGGTGTCCTAGAATGGTTTACGAACTTGGATAGAAGGATACCAGAACAAGTGAAGTTCGGTGATGGATCGCAAATAGAAATCATGGGTCGAGGCATGGTGATTTTGGAAGGAAAGTCGGGTGAACAGAGAATATTACAAAATGTTTACTATATTCTATCACTTAAGAGCAATATAATAAGTGTTTGACAGTTGGATGAAGCAGGATACAAGATTGGGATTCAAGATGGGATGTTATGGATGTTTGAAGAAGACAGAACCTTGTATGCGTATAGGATCGGCTAATCAACAAAGAATATGATCAAACAAGTTTAATTCAGGTGCGGAATCCCTGAATTGATCACAAAATGATAATAAAACTAGCAAAACACACAAATCATCATAAACACATTCATTTCATTCAATAACATAATCAATTACACTTTGAAAGCTTGTTTATAAAGATATTAATCAATTACAGACTAATCAAAAACCATAGGGAGACACACACTCCGAGAGGGAAACAAAATGACCAAAAGTTAAACATTCAAAAATGAGTTTGCCATATATGGACCTGCACATTCGCCCAAATAGCTTGGTCGAATATGCAGGTTCGACCGTTCATATAGGGCGAATCTGAACATATACATAAACAAAACTACATTCGACCTCCCAGTTCCTCCTTCGACCATCTGATCTTCATTCGACCATTCTGAAATCCACATTCGACCAAAACAAAACATATTAGTATTCGCAATTCAATAGCACTAGTCGCACTTTCGTGTATCTACAAACACCCCCTCGACTATTGCTTGAATTGCTTCAGCCTTCACTCTTCATCCATAGTCTTGTTCATAAGTTTGATACGCAATAACGTCTTTTGTTCTTTCGTCATCACTGGTTCATGAGTTTTCTTTGGCTTCTTCTTTTCAACATTCTGAATCTTAACAAACTTCCCCAGCTTCTTGTCAAAATCACAACCCGCATTAACATCCCACGCAAAACATAAGAATACCACATGTTGGTATTTGGATGCCTGTTCACTGTCTTTCTCTTCACAGTAAATCGGATTATAATATAGCATGATGATATCCTCGTGCGAGCAATTGATCAGCCACATTGGGTCAAAGATATGAATCTTCTTAAAATCCTTCATACCATCCTTCAGAACAATAATAGCCTCTGCTGTCTTCCAGTCATAGTACCACCACATAAAATCTTTTGAAAAGTGTTGTGGAATCTGCATCAAAGGAATATGCTTCAACACTTTTGGTGGTTTATACTTCAAAGTCACTTTGTGTAACCCCGTAATCTCATCCTTCTCCTACTTGTGAACAATTCTCTTAGGATATTGTGGGGTAAACACATCCCATTTCGTTCTGCTCTCCCTCGCCATGCGATCTGCAAAGTAACCAACAAGATGGTTGTTTACTGAAGCACCTGACATTTCATGTCTGCAGATATCGCGAATAGCCCAGTATGGTAGTGTCTTAATGTCATGTAATCTGTTAAAATACAAAATTCCTTTTTCCCATTTCACAACGACACACTTAAGCTGCCTCAAATACTTCCAGCCGAGAGCTTTGCCTTTGAATAACTCGTTATGGAATTTGTAAAAGCTACCTTGAACTTCAGTCTTTGGACGGTTAGCTTCTTTTTCTTTAAGCTTCCTCAGTAATTCTTTCAAATCATCAGATTGTTCAACATTTGGCTTCTGACAATCTGTATTCTTGAATACTTCTTCAACAAACTTTTTACTCTTCTCACGAGCAAGTTTCTCAGCCTGGCTCAACATTTCATCAGAGAATTCAGGAAATCCAGAATTTTATCATTCTTGAAATATTCTGGATATTCCTCACTCGTAATATCCTCCATCTCTACCTCTTCAAACACTGGGACATCTCTATCATCAGAGTGATTACCTGCTTCTTTCTCAGGTATATTTGGTATCTGGTTTTCACTCATCAACTCCTCAAGAGATTTACCAACTTGTTTTGCCAGTCCTTCTAATATCTCTTTCAATACAGCTGCAGAAACTTCTCCATCTTCTAGATCAGGATCATTATACTCCAACTCAAAACGCATTTCGCTTGACTCAAATATTTCTGGAAACCTACCAGTCATCTCGACCGTCCAGACTCTATCAGTTAACATCTGGCGATATAATTTCTTATCTTCTTCAGATAAGGCTCTTAATTTCTCGTTCCAGAACATATTATCATCGTCAGTAGTGCCACAAGGAGCTTTTGAACTAGATTCTTTTGTGTCTTTTCCTGATCCTCTCTTTTCATACTTATACTTGTCAGTATCATCATCATCCTCATCACTATCAGTAGAGCAATTACCATCACCTGAATCATCACCTGAACCATCATCATCACCATCATCTTTCTTCTTAGGAGCATCACCAGCATCCTCTTCCAATTCATCATCTTCTTCTTCTTCATCAGATGGTTCAAAATCTACCTGTTCTTCTTCAGGATCTTTATCTTCCTCTCCAACTTTCAGTTGTGGAGCTTTTGAGTATAGATCTTTAATCAGATTATTCATGCTCTTGTTCGTTTCTCTCAGCTTTTTGTTCTTAAGCCTCAAATTAATATACCTTCTCGTATTTCTCTGCTCATGTGATAACAACTTCTGATTCTCAGCTTGAAGTTGTTTAATCTTTGCTTGCAAACCTTCTTGATTTTCTATGAAGAGACAACAACATCCAACATCTTCTTGTCATTCTTCCTCAACTGCTCAATCTCTGCTTGTTGCTGATTAATGATCTTCATCATATCTGCAAGCTTCTGGTTTACTGCATTCATCACATCACTATCTACAGCAACCTTTGGTGTGGAAGCTTCAGCAACTGGAGTCTTTTGTTTCTTTAGCTTTTGCAAGACTCTGTCTAAAGCAACATTGAAATCATCAGTTGGCAATTCAGTTTGCTCAGCAGCAGATGATGTCTTCTGTTTCTTTGCCACTGGGGATGTCATGGGAGACTTAGAGCTAGATGTTGCAGGAACTTTCTTCCCAGCAATCAAATTCTCAATATCTTTAGCTCTTTTCTGCATCGGCTTTACGATTTTCTTTGCCTTTTCTTTCTTCTTATATGTAGGCTTTTTCTGTTTCTCTCCCGTCTTTGGCGATCCTCTAAAATCTTCAGATCCCAAACCTAAACCTTCATCAATCTCATCCAATGCAATAGGACTGTTTGTCCTCTGCTCTTCTAAAGACTTGTTTAGACTTTCAAACTCACCAGCCACAGTGGCCTTGGGCGTGGTGCTCTTAACAGTCTCATTTTCTAAATCCCATCTCTCTTCAACCTGAGTTTCCTCTGAATCCATTGATTCTTCATCCACCAAATGTGTGCCTTTCTTCGCAACACTCTTCTTCCTTCTAGATACCTTCTTTGGTGGTTCTACATCATCCTCTTTCTCTTTCCCTTTCCCTTTTCCACTCTTTGCGCCAACATTCACTACTTGCCGTTTTCTCTTTGCATCAGGATCAACAGGGCATAAAGGATTGTCCTCATCAGAATCACTGTTAGCATGCCTGGCTTTATCAGTACCTAGATCTTCATATCCTGGATTGATCAAATGACCAAACAGATTCTTCAGTGGTGGTCTCTCATTCATTGGCACGCCTTTATAACCCTTCATTCTTACTAGCGTGTTCAGATTCATGTGATCCTATACAACTATCTGAGTAGGATCTCTTCTCAAGTTCTTGTACTTCTCATCGAAAATCATCTGCAGGAATCTCGGATATAACAGAAACTTCTTGTTCTTCAAACCTCTGAGTGGTTCCAGCATATGTTCAAGTATCATTCCGGATACATTGAAAGGCTTGTTCAAGATAAGGGCAACCATCAAAGAGCTAATACTCTTTCTCATAACATCATAACCTCCACTCACTGATCCAAACACATGTAACATAACGTGTGCAAGATACTTGAACTGTGGGCATAGTTTCCCTTTGTGTAATGAACCATCAGTAATCGGTCCATTGTACTTCATTCGTAGGAAACACTTTCTCTGCTCAATCCATGAAAGAACTCTTGGATCAGTCTTTCTATCTCTCAGCTTCAATGCCTGTCTGATGTCGTCTTCAGAAATGATTACTAACTCCCCCTGAATCGTACTAACAATAGCATATTCGTTATCCCAGAAATCCATTCTGGCATTCATCCAGAATTCTTGTTGATGATCTCTGTATATGATAGCAGGAGTAGCGATAGAAACGATCACACGGCTTCTCTTCAAGAAATCAACAATACCGGTGAACTCGGTATGTTTCTTCAGATCGCCTAAATAAGCACAGCAATTGTGTGCTTCTTCAAACGGTAACTCATCAACTTGTTTCTTCTCAGCTGCATTTTCTGAAGATCCTGTGGGAACATCAGTACTTTGCTGTTCAAACATGATTAGACTGCAAAACAAATCAATAAAACACGTTAAAAACGGACAAAATAACCAAAATAAGAAATTTTTGATTTTGAAATTCTTTATTCGACCATTCGAAGGTACGAATGTGAAAATTGGGGTTCAAATGTGGAATTTAAGGTTCGAATGTGAAAATCAGTGTTTAAAAATGTACATTCGACCAAAAAGCCACTTTCGACTGTTTAAAATTGGGCGAATGAGACTGTTCATCTTCTCAAATTGCAGATTTTGATTTAGATAGTTTTAACATGCTATTTTGATTTGAACACCATCTAATATGGCCGATAAACATTTCCCAATCATCAATTTTGATTATTACTCAGTGTTTATGTGTTTTAACCTAAAATCTAGCGTCTGAAGCATTATAAACATCAATTGATCAATCAAACATGATTAAACCCTTGATTTTTGTTCATTCTCCCCCTAAAACACTTAAACACTAATACCTTAACATCAATTTTCAATATTAATGGTCAGAAGACACTGTTTGATTCAAGTTAGGGTTCGATCACTAAATCAGTGATTGTGACTTTGTTTGTGGATGGATACCTGCAAATGATATGTTGAAATGATCAGTAAAACACGTAGATTACAATGATCAGATTTTTAAATCACGAGCAACAAGTTCCTTAATCTCAGAAATTTATAAAATTTTGAATAAGGAGTCGAATGTGCAGATCAGGGTTAATATAGGCTCCACATTCGACCAAATGACTAGGGAGAATGTGAAAATTTGTCCACCTTCGACCCTATTTAAAGGTTCGAATGTAGACAAATGGCTCGAATGTGAAAATAACATAAGAACACTCACATTCGACCATTTGAAAGGTTCGAATGAGCAGGAAAAATTCCACCTTCGACCCAACAAATGGGCAAATGAAACTTGGAATTTTGGAAGTTTTTACCAAATCTCAAAAACGAGTCCCGTTCAAAATTTTTCTCAACTTTTAAGCATCCGACATTCATTATTTCTCATTTTAAGATGACAAAACTCAAATAGTCCATCAAGCTTTAGAAAATCACCATCAACCACCATCAGTTATCAAAAATAAGATAGAAATGTAAAATCTTTTGGATTTTCTAAAATTTTTTGTTAAAACACACCTAAAATCTTGTTGAGTTTTGTATTTTTGACGAGAAATGTAAAATGTAGAAATGTAAAGATAAAATAGTAAATGTTTTGTGATTTCCGGTAAGAGGATCATATCAGTTATTGAGAAATCTGATCACACCGTTGATCTTTTGATTTATTATCATTAAAGACAATGTGTGATCTGGCAACTGCTGATATTGTGATCCACATAAACTCACATGCAGACTGTTGTGTAGTGCTTTAGACTGATACTATTATTTATAGTATAAACTCAATTGTCTGTGGTTCCCACGCACACGACATACTCCCGTATCAAGAAGTAAATGCACAAAGACTCATTGTAACGCGTGATTATGCTTTCGTTATCTATAATTTACAAGGTATGAGGCACAGAGGTATACAGGTCAGCAAATCAATACTACAAAGTAACTTGTGCACTCTACCAGTTTGAGGGCTGATATCAATCATGATTTGCATCAATGATTGGATACGATGCATTAGATAATCTTTGATTATCGTCATACCTTGAAAGTTCCTCAATTCGGTAACTTTAGGATTTGGCTTTACAGCTCTTTTATAAAGACACCCTATCTGATCTAGGTCCGTAATGACTTGCAGCAGAAGATCAGAGAGGCTATCCCTAGATAACTAATAACATAACGAACCGATACCTCCGAATTTTGTACAAATACCCTATCAAATGGAATTACGGTACTAAGACCATATGCCCATGAGGAGTTCATCCACACAACAATTCGTTTGATATGTATGTATCAGGCACGTAGTAATAAGTCTACGAAGTCTATCAACACATCACAGAGACTCAAACACACGCCTTATATTGCATTACATTTCTTTAGCATGTGTCAGATCCCCACTGATGTACTATCATTTCCCCTTTTTCTCCTAGAAATCATTTTGGATTTTATAATTATGGGTTTTTGACTTTTTCAATGTTTTTGGTTTTTCTGAAAATAAACTCCACCTAAAATATAAAACATATTTTTGGATTTTTGTATTTTTCTTAAAAGCAATAAAAACTAAAAACTAAAAAGCGATAAACCGAGGTGGTGATCAGTCTTGTTTTTCTTTTATACCATTAGCTTTTAAAAGATAGTCAAATCTAGATTTATCAAAAGCTTTGGTAAAAAGATCTGCACATTGATAGTCAGTGTGGATTTTGACCATATCTATCAACTCTTTTGCATAACAATCACGGATAAAATGGTATTTGATCCGGATATGTTTAGCTTTTGAGTGATTAACTAAATGTTTTGTTAATGCAATTGCGGCCTCATTATCACAGTAAATAGGGGTTTTCAGAAATTGCAAACAGTAGTCCACCATCTGTTGTTGTATCCAGAGAACTTTGAGCAGCAGCTTGATCCTGAGACGTATTCTGCTTCACATGTGGATAAGGCGACTGCAGTTTGTTTCTTGCATTGCCAGGTCACGAGCCTGCTCCCCATAAACTGGTATCCAGCCGTTGTGGATTTGCTGTCTTTGTCACAGCCTCCCCAATCTGCATCACTAAAAGCAATTAGGTCAAAATTATCAGCATTAGGGTACCATAATCCTCTCGACGGACAACCCTTCAGATATCTAAGGATACGTTTGACAGCTGCAAGATGACTCTGTTTCGGCTTCGATTGATAACGTGCACAAAGACATGTGGCAAACATTATATCTGGTCTGGAAGCGGTGAGGTACATCAGAGATCCGACGATTGCTCTGTATGTAAAAGGATCAGTTAGCTCCCCCTTAGCATCAACACCAATCCCGTGATTAGGTTGTATTGGGGTATCCATAGGCTTCGAATCATCCATCTGGAATCGGCTCAAGACTTCAGAAACGTATTTAGTCTGGTGAATAAAGATCCCCGTTGGTCTTTGTTCCACCTGCAAGCCTAGGAAAAACTGCATCTCTCCCATCGCACTCATTTCGAACTTTTCCTGCATAACACGTTCAAATTCTCTACACAGAAGTTCGTTAGTAGAACCAAAAATAATGTCATCAACATAGATCTGCACTAGAAGAAAGTCATCCCCTTTTCGTTTAGTGAACAGTGTGCAATCTACCAAACCTCTCTTAAATCCTTTGGACAAAAGATACGTGCTCAGCTCCTCATACCATTGTCTTGGAGCCTGGTGCAACCCGTAGAGAGCTTTGTTTAGAACGTAGACCTTATCCGGTGAATATGATCTTCAAAGCCTGGTGGTTAACCTACGTAAACTTCTTCCTTGATCACACCGTAAAGAAACGCGCTTTTAACGTCCATTTGATACACCTTGAATTTCTTACAAGATGCAAACGCCAGAAACATGCGAATAGCTTCTAAGCTTGCAACCGGTGCATAAATCTCGTTATAATCGATTCCTTCAACTTGATGAAAGCCTTGTACGACCAATCGAGCTTTGTTCCTAACAATCACTCCTCTGTCATCTTTCTTACACTTGAATACCCATTTAGTTCCTATCTTTTCCGTCCTGGAGGTAAATCTGTCAGTGTCCACACTCCCAATTTCTGGAACTGTAATAACTCCTCTTGGATAGCCTCCACCCAAGCGTCATCCTAAAGAGCATATTTGTATGTCCGTGGCTCTACCTGTGAAACATAACAAGCAAAAGACCAGTCATTTTGAAAACCTGATTTTTGAATTTTGGCATATGAAGCAAGAGCGCCAAGGTTTTCTAGTGAGTTTGCATTCCTCAGTTGACCTCTCGTCATGACACTGCTACCAGGATCACCAATAACCTGCTTGAGCGGGTGAATCCGATGTATCCGAGATTCCGGATAATCAGGTACTTGCACTCCCGTCTGAGTAGTCAAATTCTCTGTCGAATCCAGATCATTACCCA
>JAUTDX010007374.1:0-35276 GCA_030844895.1 Ambrosia x helenae
CATGAGGCAGGGACTTCTTAAAACTTAAGTAATACAAATATAATTGCTTAAGGTACAACACTTAATGCACATGATAAAGATTTTTTAAGGGCAAATATGTCTTTTAGTTAGTTTCTAACAACCTATACTAAAAAATTGCTTGTAGTTACAAAGCCAAGAAGAGGTTAGATAAAGCCTAAATAGGTGGAGAGGATCAACTTTGGTCATTTGCCAGGGTACAAACCTTAAAAGCATATTGTACAATGATTCAATGCATAAAAACTCTTAATCTTTTAAAGATGCAAGTTGTGATGCATCATGTACAAGCCTCTAATGCCAAAAAAAAAGAAAAAGACACGGGATGTATTTATCAAACTAGGGTTTTTTTCATCAGATCTCACATTTCATAACGTTATCCGCCGCCTGCTCCCTCCCCTATCTCTTTCTCTCTGTGGCAATTTAAGAATATAGGTGATTTTCATCACCAGATCGATGAATATTTCATCAGATCAACGAATATTCCGACCTTAGTCAAGGGTAAGTGACACTTTGTTTAGATTTTGAACACTGTTTCTTTATTCAAGACCCTAACGAAGACATGCTGACGTTGATGTAGATCCATAGTGATGTTTCCCTGCAATGGGGGAGCCGGTATGGGGTTCTGTTACAGTAGAGGTAAATCCGAAAACCTAATAAATGTTGTTGAAAATTGTGGATAAACTATTGGCCCCTATCTGGTCAATTAACCTCAGTGTCAGACAAGCATATAGATGAATAAAATATGCGATGTGAAGGAATAAAAACATTGTTTGATATTGAATCCTCTTTCAAGCTTTAAAAGCCACAACTAGCAGTGTATTGGCATGTTGTCTACAATGATGGTAAGTTATATTAATTAGACTGATAATGGGCAATAATCATCTTTATGACTGAAATTCAATATAGATATAAGGATTTTACCCTAATTTTTATTTAATCTTTTGATTTAGGCATCTTACGGAGCATGAGCTACTACTAAGATACCTTGGTAAGTTACAATCGAAGGTTTGTCTATATGTCACAATAATTTTAATGGTTTAGATCTGATAGTGTTAAATTGTTGTTTTTATAGGTTCTGTTATATTTCTCATACTATATGTTGTCACTTTGGGACACATGGATTTTTTTAGTGTTAGTTATTTGGGTCTAACTGGTTAGTTTTTTCAGTAGCAAGAATGTGTTCCAAATGTTGACCAGGACAGATATAGCTCCTAGAATAAATAAAGTATGTGCCACTTAGGCGTAGGGGTAGAAATTTTGATCTCAAGCATCGAACACTAAGCCCAACAGTGAAAGTGTAAGGATTCAAGGCGTAACGTGTTTCATGGTACGTATGTAAAGCCCAAAGTTCCCAAAGTTCTATTTTATGTTTCTCATACTGTCATGTATTTGTTTTACAGGAGTCCATTCAGGTTGTATTTTGTCTTTAAAGGTCAATGCTTAAAGGGAAGGAGCCACGCTGGTTGAAGATTGCCCAATTTGTAAGTTTACCAACAAATATTGTTCGTTAATGCCTTCACCTAGGTCGACTGCTAATCAAGGCTGATTTTTATGTTAGTAATTTGCATAACTGTTTTTTTTTTCAGCCATCCGTAGCGCTTCTATACTGCTGAAAATTGTCACATCGTCGGCTTTACACCATCCGGTTGTATCGTACAATTATAATCACTTATGATCAAGTCAATTTGGGTCGAGCGGGCTGAATAAAAAAATCACTTAAAATGAAATGAGTGGAATTGTTGAGATTAATTGTGATTAAGTTAGTAATGATGCTCTTTATTAGAATTTTGGTTTAATTAACAATTTAACAATATTGTGTTACCACTATTAATTTCAACCTATATGACCCGTATGACAAATACTACGTTTTAAATGCAGTAGTCAAACTTTTTGGTTATTTAAGCAGTTAGATATTTAATTTAATTACTTATAACATCCCATGATTTTCGGAAATAACAATGTTTTTTTTTTTTGAAATTTAGGAGTGGGATGGGTTTCACGTTGAATCTATGTTTTAGAAAGTTTCTTTTGTTAAACTTAAAGGCTTCTTCTCCTTCTTCTGTTTTTTAATGAGTAATGACTTCATGCTGATAAATTTATAGGTTTCTGCACCTGATAAGACACTACAAAAAAACCGACCTTTAGCGGCAACCATCCTTGGTGTCGCCGCTAAAAGCTTGATCCCCACCAACCTCATTCAACTTCAATTTTTTCAGACGAGACCATTAGCAGCGACTGTCGCCGCTAAAGGTCGTGTCGCCGCTAACGGTGCACCTTTAGCGGCGACCAAAGATCGCCGCTAAAACCCTGCTCTGTTGTAGTGAGAGTAAAAACTATCGGTGTTTCATTTGTTTCAATCTTGTTGTTACAAGCATGTCCTATTGAGATTCCAAACACAAAGGTACTACGGTGGTGTCGGCGAGTGCTAACAGTGGAATAGGCCACCGGTAGTGAAGTTGTGATGGTGTTTGGTGGTTTAGGTGTTACCCCGTGACAACGGTCAACTTAGTTAACATCCGGACGATGGGTCAAAGTTTGTCACTGAGGTCAACTCAGATTAGAGGTGGTTAACGGGAGCATGTGATTTGGTCACAAGGGGGATTAGGGGTGATCACGCAATCGTAGCAAATTACGCCTAAACACTTTTCTTTTTTACCCTTACTACATATTTTATCCGATGATTCCATTGGGTTTTTATCGGCTTTATGTATATTTGCAGTAAGCATACTACCTTGAGGCCATGGGAAGTTCTTATAAAAAATAACCCAACTTGAAGCATCTCTGTCTTTCATACTTCAAGGTAAACAACTAAAGTTAATGATTCAATTCTATGTTTTCAGTATAGAATTTTGATCTCACCTTTTTTTTTCTTTATGAAAACAAGTGACGAGTCACTTAGGTTAATAAATAGTTTGAAAAAGCTTGAGGATGAGTTTTTTTTTTTATGGATGGTATCTATTGTAACTTCTTGTTCTTGATGGTGATATCAGGGCCTAAAAAATAACCCTGAGGATGCTGCATGTGTCATATGTATGTCGTTGTCTCCTTGTTAAAATTTCAGATATTGTATGTTCAAATATTATTAAGGCTGGATAAAGCTGCCATTTTTCATGAAAGCACCTCATATGAATGTGTCCTTATGCAATGATATTTCATGTGCTAAAATGTTACTGATTCTACTATCTTATTTTTATATATATTGTGTGTTTAGATATATTAAGGCTGGTTAAAGTTATGGATTATTTCACTTCATAGGCTTGTTTCTTCAAATATGATTATTTTTATATAAATCTCATGGTTATGTATCTGTGATATGTGATCTGATTTGTTCCACATTTTTTTTTTGTTTGGGTCATGCTTAGCAAAATAATTGATGTATTATGTATATTTGTTTTGGCTGGAATTCCACATTTGTACCATGTATTGTTATCATGATTAGACCGTTTTCTCAGTCCATAGATCAAGGTGGCATATTAGCACAGTTTAAAATACTTTTGATATTCTTTTTCAAAATCTGCTGGTTTGATACTGATTTAGGTATTTAACATCTAAAAGTAAAGTGGTTTATGGTGATTTATAAGGTTGATTATGTATTTTTTTTTTTTTTTGCTTTTAAACCTTCATCACATGCTTGATTAACCATTTCCCAATTGTTTTAGTAGCCACTGGTTAATAATATTTGGGCAAATGGTGGTTTAGAAGGCCACAACTAAGCGCAAGATATATTGAAGGCAACAACTAAGCGCAAAATATATTGAAGGCCACAAGTTCTAACCATACAATTCACAACTTCGGTAGATGGGGAAATCGTTAATGCAGTTCACTTTATGTTGAAACTGAGATTTGCTCCATCTTTTATTTTTCTAATGATTTTAATTTACGGTTTCTATGTTATTTTCTTCCAACCGGTTAAAGATAAAAATTTTGAATGTGTTTAAGGTTTTTGTGTTCAAACTTTTGCTTTACCTAAATTCTTCAAACCCATTTGAGGCTTCGAACCTGTATTTCTTTTCGTCTTTTTCACTTCAAATGACCAATCACTTTCAACTTTAAAGATAAACCAACTGGAAATCAAATCGATAAAGCACCAAATCCTTCAGACCCATTTTTTGCTTTGAATTTGTAATTTTTTTTACCTTTAATTTGCATTTTACTTTTGTCCCTTTCATAGGCCTCAACATGCAAGAGTTCCTTATATGGTTAATGGGAAAGGGTCAAACAAGAGAAAGGGTTGCTGAAATGCTCTACTCACCTTCTTCTGAAATGCTATCGTTTATTGTATAATTGTCGTTTATTTTTCAAGTTTGAGTAGAACAATACCGCCAATATCATTAACTCAAGTTTGGGTCAATATGTTTACCCTAAATTCCATGATTTTTATATTTTGGTTTTTATTGTCATTAGTCATTTGCACGCTTATTTTCTTTTTTCCGTTTTTTTTGTTCTGTTAGCCTTTTTAAAGGTCCGTCAAAATATTGATACTCCAACAAAATTACTATATTCACAAACATTTGTTGTCATTGTAGTGGTTGCATATGATAATAAAATAAATTATATAAAGTCATAATAAAAGTATATTAAGTCATAAAAACCGTAGCAAGATTGTATCTTCCAAGCAAAAATGTTTGGTTCTTGATACCATGATTTGCTGTAGCATTTCACTATTTGCAAATAGCACAAAAGTCTACCAACAATTTGGTACAAAAAATTTTAGTTGAAATACAAAAATTTTAGTTGAACACCTTATAAGCGAAAAGGTTTGTTACTTTTTTTTAGATCGGCTAAGGACATCACCTCGATACCCCGTTTCGAATCCCCTTCCGCATCGTCCCTGAGGGCATAAGCCCTTTCAACGTCAAGGTTGTATTTTTGCTGGACCTGGGATTCGAACCGTGTACCTCCCCCGGGCGGGAACCTTACTAAGAAGTAAACCCTCCTACCTCTTCCCAACTGAGCTGGGGGTCATTGGCAAAAAGGTTTGGTACTTGATACCAAGATATGTTTGAAAATAAAAACAATTCCCAATACCTTAATCAGACAATTCTTTAACATAGAGAGCAAGGTTAGTTCGTTATTACATTCTCACAACTTTCCATCTTCATTCAACGTCGTCATCTTTAGAATAGAAAAAAGCAGGCAAAATGTCATCAGACAACCGAGTTCAAAGGAATTTATGAACCAAAACTCTTTTATTAGTCTAACTTAAGTAATGTAAAATGTATCATGAGACGATTGATAAATTGAAAGAAAACGAGTACCACATTGTAAATTGTCTACCACCGCAGCCATCGATCGGTTATTTGAGACAGGGTAATTCAATTACGATTCAGTTAACATTCGAGCAACGATGTGGGACACCCAATTCTTATTTTTTTCTTCTTCTTTGCAAATAGGTTACTTTTACCACCAATTTTTATAGAAGTTACCTATTTTTCTATGAATTAACAATATAAAGTATATAAACGACGGCAAGTTGCTATAATGCATGGTATGTGCCATAAATTTACTTTGTACTAATACTTAAAACAATAAATACGTTATAGGGTTAAATTATTGTTAATACCGGGCAACACCAAAATCGACCGACCAAATGTACGCCACAACGCGAAGAAGGCAATTCCGACTAATATGAATACCATACGATATATTTATGAGATGATTAATAAACACATTAAAAATGAGTTTCGTAAATTGTCGCCCCCGCCGCATCGCGCGGGTTTCCTACTAGTATACATATTACGTAGTAACACATTTTTTTTTTGATCGGCGAATAACTGTGTGGCAACCACCCTTGCGGGGCGCCGTGCCCAAGAATCGACTACTCGACCTCCAGCAGCCCCCGCCTTCTCCCGATGCGCGGAAACCCGAGCCCCACCCGCCCGAAGGCACGACAGTGTTATAGATAAAGGAAAAATGGAAATAAATAATCCCAACTATTGACTATTGGCCAATAACATGTATTGTTGTACTTATTTGTGGTAAATGATAATCTGGAAGATCATTCTGTTTAACTAAGTTCATATGTAGGTTATGAGATCTGCTGAAGCTAAAGAAAAACAAGCTAAAGCTCAAGTGACAGATCGAAACAAGCCAAAGGCTAAGCGAAACAAAGAGACGCAGGCGAAAAAATCCAAAGGCAAAGGAAAAGAAAAACAGGCTGAAGCTCTAGTGACAGATCCAGAAAAACAGGCCCAAAAAGTTAGTCTAGCGTTGAAGGTGGTAGAAATAAGAGAAGAGTGGTACCAAAATATGGTTCGCCAACTAGGTGCACACATTCGGGCGACTGGGCTACCACATTTCCATTTTCAGCCTACGAAAATATGTTTCCAACCGAGGCTGTTTCTTTTATCGAGGCCGAAGCGATTTTAGCGCTATTCGCCAATGAATGGGTTGATCTCACGATTGTGTTTTGGTTTACTTCGTAAGTTATTACTATTAACATTGTTTATATTTATCTTAAAACATTAAATTTATCATTTTCATTCTTTATTTAAGGTACTTCTATAAGCTGTCAAAGAAGACAAAACTCAATCGATGTGCCTTCTTCAATGTGAACGCAATCATTGGTGATTTGTGCAAAACCAATCCTAAAGAAGTTGAGGAGCACATCTTGAATGTAGTACAATATCATAAAGATAAAGACATTTTTCTTGCCCCGTACTTAGCGGAGTAAGTGTATTTTAATTACTTTTTGTTCATTTATTACTATAATTTACCTAATCAAAAAATCTTAACTTTGTAGTGGGCATTGGTCTTTGTTCGTGATTGCCTCACGCATCCGACAAGTTTTTATTTTGGATTCCACATCAGTGAGAGGCAATAAGGATTCTTCTTGCTATCGGCTCTCAAATCTCATCCATAACGCCTTAGGGATAGATTTACCCTATACAATGGTTCGGGTATGTTTATCTTTTCTATTAATTAGTTATTTGATTTTCTTAAGTTTTTTTAAATAATAAATTGTTAATTTAATGTAGTGTAAACAACAACAAGGCGGATGGGAGTGCGGATACTTGGTTATCCAGCATATGTTTGAGTTCTTCCGTTACTATGTAGACCAATTTCCCATAAGAGTAAGTAATTTATATTTGTCGTACATACTTGATTTAGAATAAGGACCAGCCCCACTATATTTTGGTATGTGATTCAGCCATTTAAGTTATCAAGATATTTAAAACCAGGGAATAGGTTCCAAAACATTTAGCTAGCAGTTTGGTATCTCTTACTCAAGGGGCTTGTTAGTGCCTAAGCCTTATGTACCCAACAAAACCTGTTCAGCAGCCTGTTTTGTTTTGACAGGTGTATCGCCGACCTGTTTTGTTTTGACATTCCCTAAAATTAAGTCCATGTGCAGCAGCCTTATGTTAGCGCCTAAGCCTTATGTACCCAATATCCCATTTTCACTCGCACTTTATGTTAGCGCCATTTGTTATATGTTGTAACTTACACCATTTGCTTTTATTTTAGATGTGGAACAATGCGTGCTATGCTACGGACAAGGATGTGGAACTTATGTTGAAGACTTTAATGCCACCATTTTTTAGTGAATTAGGTATTCGTATATTATCGGGTTGAATTTGTATGGATCGGGGGTAGTTTTGAACACGTTAGGATGATTTTGGAATGTAAGTTGAAACAAGTTTGAAGTATGTATGTTGAAACAAAATTATTTTGGTATGCAAAATGCTTTTGATTTGGAACAAAGCAGGAATTGTATTTAATATGATTTGGAACCAGCAGCAGGAAATGGATTTGATATCCAGTAGCAGCTATTAGCAGGATATGCTGTTAAAAAAAAAAAAAAAAAGCAAAAGTCGCGGTTACCATAAAAAAATAGAAATAGATATTGTAATCAGAAGTCGCGGACAAAAAAAGGATAAGACGCGGATGAGCCACCGCGACTAATACTCATATGACTTTAAGACGCGCCTCGTTAAGACGCGGTTGGTTTCCGCGTCTATTTAGCCATATAACCGCGACTTCAGACTTTTTTTTGTACTAGTGACAGTCCCAACTACGAAAATCATCAATATTGGTCCCAACTACGAAAATCACCAATATTGGTCCCAACTTTCGACATATTGGAAACCAATGGACCCAAATTAACGGAGGCTAACTCCGTTAGTGTGATGCTGACGTGGCATGCTTAGGTGGCAAGATGATCCTACGTGGCATCCTACGTGGCATGCCACGTGGCAAAATGATCATACGTGGCATGCCACGTCAGCATCACACTAACAGAGGCTAACTCCGTTAGTTTGGGTCCGTTGGTTTCCAATATGTCGAAAGTTGGGACCAATATTAGTGATTTTCGTAGTTGAGACTGTTATTGGCCAATGATTAATAGTTGGAATTATTTATTTCCATTTTTCCTATGATAACTGATCAAAAGAATTAAAATACAAGTTTGGTGGTAATACGATTCTATTGCATCACGATGACACTGCCTTTGAAAGTTTGCATTATTCCACTATATTTTATTTATTATCTGACGTAGTTATCAATATGGTCGATAGTCAATGTTGTCATTCTTTTATATCAACTCACAAATTGTTTTTTAATATTTTATGGATATTTAAGCAACTTTTTCAGAAAAAAATTGAGAATATTAAGTTTCTGGTAAGAATTCTGAGGACGCCTTTGTCTTTAATTGGTGCAACAAATGACTAAAGAAACTCCAGTTAGGTTAAAATAGTTGGTGATATGTGGGAGTTGTATTAAATATGAAAAAAAACACCCATCAACATTAGCAATTCAATTGTTTCTTGTTTGATGTGACTGGTGTAACAAATAAAACAAAGTCTTATGATTGATCAACTAAATGGAAGATTAAAGAGTTATCTAATTTCAAGTTAAACCTTCAACAGTCCTGCTAACATTTTGGCCTTAAAAAAATTATAAAAGATGGTTTAAATCTTAGATTCAATCACAACTTCTGGTATTTGATGGTCATGAGTTCCCATGTCTTTATACAATTTTCAGCTACAATTACTTTTATTAAATGACTATATCTACTGTTCCAGCTATCAAGTCCGGCCTGATCGCAACGAACAACTAGAAGATGAAGAAATCAGCACATACAGTTTTGATTTTCATCGCTTTAATCATAGTTCCATTACTAGTATCTAAATCAAAGGCGGATGCCAGAGCCCAAATCATCAAAATGTATTGTGACCAAGGGTTCGAAAACAATCAGACTCTATTCGTCCCCAACTTTGTCCGGGCAATGGAAATAGTTAGCACCACAATGCAAACTTCACTTAACGCGACTGCAGCTGTGGGTAGTGGGCCCAACGAGAACTATGCACTCACTCAATGCTACGGTGATCTCTCTACACAAGATTGCCTCTTATGCTATGCCCAAATACGTACTTATCTTCCAAGTTGTTACCCTCGAAGTGGGGGCCGCATCTATCTTGACGGTTGTTATATGCGACTCCAGAATTACAGCTTTTTTGAGGACTACAAGGGGCCAAATGATAGTATTGTTTGTGGGAATACTACAAGGAAGAATGCAATGTTTCAACAGTCAACAAAGCAGGCCGCGATCAATTCTGTAATGGGTGCGTTAAGGAACAATGCTTATTTTGCTAGGGAAGAGATGTTAGTTCAGGGTACTAATAAGTCGGTTTATATGCTGGCGGAATGTTGGAAGACCTTGAGCCCAGATTCTTGCATGGCGTGTTTGAAGAATGCATCGACATGGATATCAAAATGTTTACCTTGGTCTGAGGGTCGCGTGTTGAATACAGGCTGTTTCATGAGGTATTCTGATATAAATTTCCTCAATCCTATACCAATTGCAAGTACATCAAGCAGCAATACAGGTAATGAAGATTATATTGAATCAAGCTTTCCAGATGATATCTCTGATGATATTTATTTGATGGGTTTCAATTTGCAGGGAGGATAATAGCTATTGTTGTTTCGGTTGTTAGTTCTGTGGTAGTTTTCGTAGTTGTTTTGATGATTGCTATATACGTAAGGAAACGCAGATATGTACAACAGAAGAGAAAAGGTATAAAACTTTTATTGCATGTTTTGGAACTTGTGTAACAAACTAAAGATTTGGATACAAATTTTCAGGTTATTATGATGTTGAGAAAATGGCAAAGATTCTTAATGACAGTAGCTTGAACTTCAAATATTCAACTATTGAAAAAGCTACAGAAAATTGGGATGAGGCTAATAAACTAGGACAAGGAGGATTTGGGACGGTATACAAGGTAAGCGCATCTCTAATGGTTGGTCAAACAAACCACTTCAAACCGTCACATTATCATGTCACATTATTTCACACCATTCCAAACCAAACCCTACTTTTTTCCTCAAGCACCAAACCATTTCAAACCTCCACCTCGTTACTTACTTTTCTTTTTATTTAATTTATATCCCACACAAAAAAAAAAAACCTTTTTTTTTTCTATTTAATATTAAAGTGCAGCGGGGCCCGCCTCTAACCTCCATTGGATTGGTCCGGTGTAGTGGACGGACCCAAGATTTTCAACCCCCTCCAATGGTGCCAATCCAATTCTCTGTCCGCCCGTTAGTCTTGGGACTAACTTGTTAAAAAAGCTCAACCCTGGAGGCTCAAAATTGTTCTTGTTAGGCATATGCAATTTGTTACTAGTAATAATCGGTTTATAGAAAACTGATTCGGGTTATAAACTGGTTTAGGAGGGAAGATGTTCGTACCTATCAAAATCGATTGGGGTCTTGGTCCTCTTGGAACAAAAATTGGGTTTTTAACAAGTTTTTTCAAAGCGGTTTGGGTCTAAACCGGTATCAGGGAATGAGACTATAAACTAGTGGGTTGGTCGGATCCAAACAGGTTTCTTGGGTGAAGTGGGTCGGGTTACTAAACGGGTTTTTTAGTACACCTATATTTACGATTGGGCCTTATCTAGTTTTCCTTTTAATAAATATGTATGCAACTTCTAGGCCAAATCAGGCCTAGTGCCAGACCAAATGGATCAGGCTTTAATCTGCACCGGACACATTTCAGCATCTCTTGCCTTGAAATTTTTAGTTTTGCAGCCAATTTATATAACTAATTCGAACAGTTAAATTCTTTCAGGGGTTCTTTCAGATGGACGGGAAATAGCGGTGAAGAGGCTTTTCTTCAACAATAAATTTAGAGCAGCAGATTTCTATAATGAAGTTAACATGATTAGCAGTATTGAACATAAAAACTTGGTCAGGCTGTTAGGTTGCAACTGTTCAGGACCCGAAAGCATCCTTGTATATGAATATCTACCCAATATGAGCCTCGATCTCTTCATTTTTGGTAATTGTAAAACATTCTAGTGATTCTGAGATCATGAAGTTAATGGTATGCGAGGTAATTACGTAATTTTCTGCAGATGAAATAAAAGGCAAGGAACTAGGTTGGGAGAGAAGGTTTGAGATCATGATTGGTGTAGCAGAAGGCCTGGTTTACCTTCATGAAAATTCCAAAACTCGGATTATTCACAGAGATATTAAAGCTTCTAATATTTTATTAGATTTGAGGCTTCGTGCTAAAATAGCTGATTTTGGGTTGGCCAGATCTTTTCAAGGTGATAAGAGCCACATTAGTACTGCAATTGCAGGAACACTGTAAGTAGTAAGCTTGCTTCCTCATTTAGAATTGAAAAGACTTAGAGTCGGCTAATTTGTCATCTATTTCAACATAAATAGAGGTTATATGGCTCCAGAGTACCTAGCCCATGGTCAACTAACCGAGAAGGTGGATGTTTATAGCTTTGGTGTTCTAATTCTTGAGGTAGTCACTGGCATCGAAAACAACAGAAGCAAAACCACAGAGTATACTGACAGCATAGTGTCTACTGTAAGTATACATCACCAATAACAACATAGTCAAATCCCATATCAGTTAGTACGGGAGATGTGTGACCAAAAGAAATGTCAAACTTCAAATACCACCAACACATGTACACTTCCTAGGATGTCGCAAATCGTGGATTTTTCCACCAAAGCATGCTTAAATGTGGAGTTTTTTCCTCTCACTCACCACTTGTGTGGCTAATGCGTATTGGTGATATTTGAGGTCGGATATTCTTTATGAGCCCATCATTTCTCATGTCGGCAAATGATTTGGAAATTGCCTAAAGTGTTACACGAGATTAAACAAGCATTAACAATATTATTATTGTTATCTAATCAAATATTGGAATCATATTTGGATGTATAGGCATGGAAGCATTTCAAGCAAGGTACAGTGGAAAAAATATTTGACCCCAACCTAATGATGCATATTTACCCCAACATTAATTTTCAAAAGGATGCCATACGGGTGGTTCACGTGGGACTTCTTTGCACCCAAGAATCACCATGCTTAAGACCATCCATGTCAACAACACTAAAAATGCTCGCAAAAACCGATGAACCGCTACCCGTACCCTCTAAGCCCCCCTTTATAGACGAGAATACCATGGAGCTTAATAGCATCACACAAAAGTTATTGAGTTACGATGTTGATAATGATTCAGGCTCAATTGCTACAGTTTCCCATAGTCATTTCTACCCGAGGTAAAACTAGTTAGTTATACACGATATAGCTTAGTCTCTCGTTTTTTATATGTAAATTATAGTGCTATGTATGGTTTAAGAAACTAGATCTTCATCACTATATGTAGTACACTTGTTAATAGAGATGGGAAAATTAGTATGCCAAAGCCTTTTGTTTTCATGAGTGGGTGTAGAAAATGAGTTGTTTTAAAAACACAGGGTCAAGCAACTACATTAAAGTCACATTATTTTGAAAATCGGGTTGGACTTATGTGTTTGGTTCGCATTCTATGGGCGTCAAGTGTTGAGAAGTCCCGGTCCAGTTTTTTTGTTTTTTTTTTGCTGGAAACAAATCATGGGACTGCTTTTCTTATTTAAAAAAGTGGTCATATTTGAATGATTTATTTTTGAACTCCTCGTATGTTAGGACTATAATGTTGAAACTTTGAACCGGTTAATGTTTATATAATTGAATCTTGAAGTTCTTCAGTTTTCTAAGAGATTTTTTTCTATTTTTAAATTTATTATGACGTGATGTGTCTAACTAGTGAACCTTTGAAGTAGTTTAGGATGAATCCATTGAAACCTTCATCATTCGTATATATGGGTTCACCCAATATTTTATATATAGGTTCACTCCATATCTAAGATTTTATATATAGGCGTTCTACTCAAAATTTTAAACTTTGCCCCTTAGCTGTGTGACTGTAGTGTACTAAGAAATCATTAATGAAAAATCCTTCATTCATCGTGAAAACCCAATAACTCAAATGCCACCTCGGCACCTGACTACATGTAACCCCCCCCCCCCCCCCCTTTCTTTCCACACACAAACACAACTCTCTCTCTCTCTCTCTGGTAACTGGTGCCCGATTTCACTTGCTGATGTTACCGATGTTTTAACATTACCCAAACACGGATTACCGAATACGCACTGTATACCCTACCTCATATATCCCAAAGAATATACAATTCTTAATCAAATATTTATTTAGAGGCTGTTTGTTAGCCTTTGAATGGTCATTAAGAAGATACATCTGAATGATTTGTAATCTCTTAATGATTAAGATGTAATCTTAAGTATGAACAGTTAAGAGGTAACATCTTAATGATTGCCCGTTAACCATTCAGACTTAAGGTTACCTCTTAACCATTCAAATGTTATGGTTCATTAAAAGGTAGCATCTGAATGGTCATTAAGAGGCTACCAAATAGCCCATTCATCAAAGTTTATGATATTGGTCAAATACCTATGAAACCTTTGATGATTTAATTTTCAAATGTACAATTAGCAATCTAAATTTTTTTAACAGTCATGTTTGTGGTGTGAGCATATATATTAATGTGTGGGCCTTGAGGGCAAAAGTAAAATTGCGTCAACTTTTACATAATTTTACTAATTTTGTGAAAATAAAGTTAAAACAACAAATGGTTAATCATGCATAATGTGGTGGTGTTGATAGCTTAAAGACACAGGGGCACATGCAACAATTAGGTTTGTCCCAGTTGTCAACTGTTATGTGTCTTATATCCATGGCTTGATGCAAAACCACTATCATTCTTGGAGTCTCACTGGAAGCAACATCTTTTTCCCATGGGGCAGAGATAAGGATGTCTACATCTTAACCTCCTCAGACCCTACCTTAGTTTCTCTATTGGTGTGATTAATTGAGTGTGATGATGATGACGATAACGATGATGATGTTTACATTTTAAACAAGATTAAGGGAAATTTAAGGGTAACCTTTTACGAACTTTTTGTAGGGGTGTGCAATGGTTCAGAACCAGACCAAACATAACTGTGTAATGCTAAATATAAAAACTAGAAACGAACCATGTAAAAACCTAGCAGGTCGGTTCAGAATCGGGTTTAACGATTCTTGTTAGAACTAGTAATAAATTATATCCTATAATAACAATTAAATAAAAAACAACTTTTGTAAATTAAGTTAGTGATGATATAGTTATATTAAGGACCTATGATACATGACTCGACTAGTCAACTAAGGTTTTATATATGATAAATATGACTTGACTAAAGTGTAAGAGGTTCTCACATTCGATTGACAAATTTTAGAAGTGCATGGTATCAATCGCATATATGCAATGATTGATAATTTTGACACTATGAAGATTATGTGTCATGCATTATAATGTCACATGTTACATTATATCATTGTCTGATAGACATTATAAGGCAACCCATTCGCCTGATAAATAACTTTGTAAATGTTGTTTCTTAATTTAAGCTACTTTATTTCCCTTTTATCGTACTCTATATGTTCTAGTGGTACGATGACCCCTCTTATAAATGTAAGGTTGTGGGTTCAAATCCTTGCAAATGCAAGGTTAGGTGGAAATAAGGTGGCATAAATATTTGCCGTTCAAAAAAATAAATAAATAGAGTGAGAATGATACAAAATATACGATAAATCACAAAGTATATTATAACACAATTCAAGAAAAGAAGATGAAATGAATCACACAGACACAATGCCTATCCCATCCAACCCGGATGATTTAATTTGTCGTTTAACCACCAATACAGGATAGCCCACTTAATAGAGGCTTATGTCTCTTAGAGGGGAGGTCCTAGGTTCAAAACTAGACAAGCGTGTATTTATTGTAAATATAATGAGAATGTAATATTAGCCGTTAAATAAATTGTCGTTTAATCATTATAAGTTAATTAAGCGAGCAAAATTTATAATATTTTTTTTATTAACTTCATTGACGGCAAGTCTCCCTACCATATCTATCACGCTACCATGGTCTGTGGTCCTATAGAGGTTGAAATAGTAGGATATCGAACTTTCTTTCAAATGATTTCTTTTTGGTTAAAATCTATATATATAATAAAAGAAAGCCATTTTAATGACATGGCATTCAAGGAGGCATTCTCCTTCTTGAGTGTGCCATGTGTCATCCCATGTGGCAACCTCTCCACCCAAACCCTTAAAAACCCCAATATCGATCATTGTTTCCCTCCCTAAACATTAACCCTAAAAAACTCCAATATCCAGCAACATCATAAAACTTCTGAATATCATAAAGCATCCTTTGATCATCACCGGTCAAAAAGTTAATAGCAACACCGTTTCTTCCAAACCTTCCGGTTCGTCCAATACAGTGCAGAGATCTCCTCCCTAATTTGTTTATTTAATTTGATTAATTAATTAATTAATTTAGGTTTATCGTATGTATGTATGTATGTGTATCTGATTGCAGGAAGAGTCATGGCTTCATCCTTCAACCACCAATGCACTTGAACCATCTCCTTCTCCTCAACCCTTACCTCGCTTATTAATTTGTTCCTTGATTTGAGTTTTAGGATCCAACAATCGAACACGTTTCTTGATTTACTCCGTCGTGAACAGGTATACGTTTTTTCATCAATAAATTTTCACATCCATTTAGGTGCTCCGACATGTACGGTACGTATCTTGTGTAACAACTATGTAAAAGACTTTAATTACCAATATCCAACATATTCCAATCCTAAGTAACAATTGGAAAATTTTCAAGTTTTTAGATTGTTTTGAGCTAGCTTTTATTTATTTATTTATTGTTGTTGTTGTACGAAGATAAAAAAAGGACAAATGCAAGTGAGGATCTCAAATCTGTAGACTATAGACTGTAGAGTCCAAGGTGAAAGAAATGGTCAATTTTAAGAAAGAAGGATGCTTGGTCAATAAAGAACGAACTAAAGTCATTGTAACAAATAAATAAAAATAAAAATATAAACATGTATACTAATAAACTACAAGTCTAAAACATAATTTGTGAACTAACAACAAGCACACAGATGAAAAATCAAACCTTTAATTTGAAATATATATGGTTTTCTCAATTGTACGTGGAATGTCACATTCTGTAATATGGTTTCATGGTGGTACTGGTACATATACGCATTTAAGAGCAAGCAAAAGGGGAAGACACCACTCTCTTCTATTCTTCTAAGTTCTAATAATTTGTTCTTTGATTTGATGTTAATATCAGATTTTTCGTATGTAGGGAATTCGTTGATTGATGCTGAGAAGAAGAAACGAAAGCTATTGGCGGTGCGGTTGGTTTGAATCGTAATAAGAAAAGACTGTCGAAATCTAACGTTGGGGTTGCTTGGGAGAAGCTGCTTTCGCAGTGACCTCAGGTGCTTATTTTAGTTCAATCACAAGATAAAAGGAGTCATCTTTTTATATTCTCAGGGTTAGGGAGTGTTTGGAAGTTAGTTCCAAAACTGATCATGTTGTAAGATAATATGGTTTTGATATTTGTTATAGAATCCTCATATGGTTATGGAACATGATATTTTCACTTTTGGTCAAGGCCACCAATATGACTTGTGGACCAGCAACAAATCCGTTAGTAAATCTTTGTGTAGCCTGAGGCACATAAAGTCCCAGGTATTCTTAGCGTCGCTCCTTTATCAGAATTTGTTAACTATTATTGATATGGATGTTTTTGTTTTGTAGCAAGGAGGTGCACCAATTACTTTACTTGAAATTATTGGTGGCAAGGGTGTAGTCAAAGTCAATGGCAAGGTTTGCGCTAAAAGGTCAACTTTACCGCTTAGAGCCGGAGATGAAGTAGTTACTGATGTTAAGCGGTTGATCGGGTGAAGCTTCCATGATCCTCAAGTGCAAAAGGACATGGAGTTGTGGCCTTTCAAGATTGTTGAAGAGCTTACAGATAAGCCAACTGTTGTAGTTGAGTTGAAGGGTGAAGAGAAGAAATACACACCTGAAGATTTATCGGCCATGGTTCTCAAGAATGTGAAAGAGTCGGCCGAAGCATTTATTGGAAGAGAGGTAACCAGACGCTGTGATCACTGTCCTTATTTTAATAACAATCAAAGAGAGGCAACAAAGGAAGCAGGATCCCTTGCTGGCCTTAATGTGCTGCGTTTGATAAACGAACCTACTTAAGCTACAGTTGCTTACGGTTTAAAATTGGAAGTACCAGCTTTACATAATCAAGTTACATATTGTTTTTACATCTCAAATGGCCTATTGAAAAAGTTCGTTAATGGTATACATTCTTCAATGGTACAGTTGATTTTGACCGAATGGTATACAGGCCAATGGTATATATGCCCGTAACATATCTTCACGGGCGCGTATACAGCCACTGCTATTAAATTTTTTTCTATTTAGCCTTTTATGTTGGATGCGTTGTCGTTGAATCGATCTTAAGATGACAAACGCTTCTTTGATTGCATGATTACGTTGAGTTTATCGGAAATGAATTTACATTGTTAGGGGGATCAAGTTGAAGAATATCAACGTCTTTGTGAAGTTCAAAATGATAAAGCAACCAAAGAAATAACATGCTGGTATAACGGGAAAGTTGCTAAGTTCTACATACACCTGGTGACATTATAAAGGTACTTTTAGTAGCAACTTTCTTATAAATTTGTTTATATTCTGAAGTAGGTAAACTTTGTAATAATCCTAGGTTGGTGAAACTCTGTTGAAATCATCAGTTGATGATTCATCAGTTGCATACGATGGTGCTGACGCATCACTAGGTTCCGATACAGCTGATTCTATTAACAACAAGCTAGGGGCTAAAAAGAATAGAAAAGGTGAAGCTTTATGCACCCTTGCTGTTAGAAGCCTCGCAAAAGAGCATAATATTGATATCAATGATGTTACTGGAATGGGCATCACGGAATCACTTTGTTTTCTTGTTTTTAATAATTTAAAACCCACTTTGATATTAAAAAACCTAAACAACCTAATCTGTATCTCTCGCCTCCCTCTCTTCTTCTCTCTCTAAGAAAATCAAGAATCAATCCATGAAGATCTTCACGCGTCCATCCATCTACGCACCACCACCCTTAGTCGCCGGAAAATAACCGATATCGTTCATCGGAGCATGCTTACCGACCATCATATTACCGTCACTATTACTCCGTTGCAGAAAGTCCCGAAGATGTTGTATGGTTTCCGGGTTGTCTCGTCGGTAAACAGGGTCAGAACCCTGTGGCGGTAGACCCCATGGTTTTGGTTTCGTCATCTTTGCAGATCCCTCCGTACTCGACGCCGAGGGCCGAACGGTATACATCTCTCAAAACTGGGCAAAACCCATTAATTTAATTTTTAGTTTTGATTATTATTAATTGGGTATTTATTATTTTCGAGTTTTACTCTGTTTTGGTTATTAGTTTGACAATGGTGGAATTTTTTGTTCTTTAATTTCTTTCATTTTTTTAAAATTAAGTACAATAGGTTGAAGGTGCTAAATGAAGTCTATCAAAGGTTAGTGATTTTATTACTGGTGTTAATTATAGTTGAAGGGTCTGTTATAAAGTTGAAGTTATATATGGAGGTGATCTGGATGCTTTAGTTTGTGGTAGTGGTTTTCACCGTGTTAATGATCAAAGGCCATCATCTATAGATGTTAATGAATGAGATGAATATTGTTTTGTCCCATAGAGTCTTCATAATTTGCCAAATGGTTCAATGCTTCATGTTGTTCACCAGCTGGTGTATGGTACCTTGGTTTTGCATTGGGAAGGAGAGTCTCATGTCTGAGATTGATATATTGAGGAATATTAATCATCCCAATATTATTCAACTACACGATATGATCAATGTAGTTATTAATATGGTATTTTGAACAATAATACTTATATCTTGATAAGAGTTAATATTATATTGGTACATTCATTTCTTTATAAATGAAATAGAATCCGTACATGAGATTAGGTTTGAGGAGGTAATATTATGTTGAATCTTAGGATGCAGTGTAAGCATAAGTATATTTTAATGGTTAAGATGATACATGAATCTTGGAGACATTATTTGATTTCATAGGTATGGTTGATGTGTGTAGAGTTGTGGAACATGAAGCAGAATGTTCAAGTTGGTTCTTGATACTTGAGTTAATGCTACTCGGGGCTACGATGCGATGAATGATTTATGTATTAGACTAACAATCTGTTTTTCGTTTTGTGATTTCTGTGGAACAGCTATAGAGGCTTTTGAAATTTCAGCGGCGAAAACAATCCATGATATCAACAAGAACTACATCGGCTCTATTGGTGACTGCGGTTATGTGTTATTTCCTCTGTGGCTTGGTCAGGCTCACATTTTTTTATTGTTTATTAATTAATTTTTTGTATGTTTAGATGTTTATATTGGGGTTGTGCATTCCTCCGAAAACTATTATTTATTTAGTTAGGGTGTTGTTGGCTTTTATGTTTTGCTTTGCATATTTTGGTTCTTCTGACTTGGTATGTTAACGACCTTGAATAGAAAAGAAGGATACATGATTTATGGGTTTTAATATGTATTCTTTTAAAGTTTTGTTCACAATGACTAATACATTCTTACGTTTCTAAATGTTTGTCATATAATCCATCCTTTAGTTGATCCCTTATAGCTTTATGAACCTTCTCTTCTAGGATTTTTTTTGGTCGTGCTTGCTGTTTGTTTAGCTATTTGTATACGTTTTTAGTCGTATTGGCAGCTGCTTCTTAGATGTTTATGTAGTGGGGTTTTAAAAATGGTTTTTTGTTGTTTTGTAGAGGAAATATATTGTTTGATATTTTTTATGTGTTTGTATTTAACAGTTACGAATGGTTGATGAATTTGCTTTGTGCGATTGAGTTATGTTTTATAAGTAGTTGTTTCTGTTGGTTTTTGGAGCTTTGTTATAATCGCCTTTGGCGTCTCTACAGTTGTCGTCTTTGGCTCTTTTCGTGTCTTTATAGTTACCGTTGTTAGCTGCGTTTTACGCTGTTTCGCTTACTACGACATATTTAGTTAGTTGTTTGTCTATGTGTCGTTGAATGTTTTCTATTTGTTTGTTGTTTTATAATATTAATGGTTAGTGTTGTTGTTGGTTGCTATTGAGATGTTTGTTGCAGGTACCGTTCTACTTTCTATCATTGTGAGTTCTTCTTTTGTAGCTGGCTGTTTATGTCAGTAAGTGATCCTGCATGTAAATTGCATTGGTGGCTACTGTTATACTTAGCTTTCCATGGTTACTAGGTAAATATATATTTCATACATGGGTTAAACACCTTTCCATGGTTACTAGGTAAATATATATTTTATACATGGGTTTATGTGTTTTTTCATGAGTTAAATATGTGTCATTTCAGGAGGCTGTTAAAAAAAATGTCCTTTCAGGAGGTGCTTTTATTTCTTTTTTATTACTGCTACTGCTACTGTGAAAGTTATATGATCCATTGTTTGTGCTTATAATGTGATGCTAGATGTTGATCTGTTTCTTATTAGACTATTATTATGTATTTGTGAATCTTTATTTGTGAGGCTAAACTTTCAAGTGGTTCTAAACCTCTTGGTGTGATTCTTGGCTTAATTTGTTAGCGACTTTGGTAGAAAAAAATGATGGAGATAATGGGTTTAAGAGAAATTGATGATGGCTTTTGATGACGGAGAATGGATTTGTGTTTAGGGTCAAAAAATGACAAGGCACACATTTTAAGTTAATAAATGACTAGAAACAAAAACAACGAAAGTGATACAATTAGTTTCCCTAGGAGAGTGATATGGTTTATTTGAGTGCATTAGTGGAAATGTGGAGCGCATCAACCTATTTTATATTTAAATTTGATCTGTCATATTAGATTTGTCAACCCGGGACGCTCCCGGGTATAAACTAGTGGTTTAATATTCAAACCTTCATTTTCATTTTCGGTAATATTTGGCAAACGGTTCATAGACGACCAAAACAAAGAATTAGCATAGACTTACGCTCTGTTCCCCAGTTTTGTAAACAAAGGAAAAGAAAAGAAAGGTAAGGTAAGGTTTTCTTTTCTTTCTTTTCTTTTCTTCTCCTCTTCTTCTCCCCTTCTTCTTCTTCCTTTCTTTTCTCTTCATTTCCTCCCAATTTGGGAGGATGATAATTGCTTAGTTTTTCCCTTGTTTTCCTTTCCCTCCCCCTACAAATAAACTCTGGAACACCATTTGCTTCTATCCCTCCATTTCCTTTCCTTTGATCAAAACTCAGGAACACCCATCACCTTCTTCTTTCCTTTCTTTTCCCTTCTTTTCCCTTCTTAAGTCAACTGGGGAACACAGCGTTAGGACTTTATGAGAACAATATAGACGTCTATATTTTGTTTTAGGTGTATCCGTCTCCACCACTCTATTTCTCTCCCTCTTATTTAAATTTATAGATTTTTTATAGCCATCAATGTTTTCTACATAAAACTAGTCATGTATTGAATTTGAACGTGCTCTTGGTTCATTATCTCGAAACACAAATAATTGACCGTAAGTGTTTAACCATCTATCACGCAACCATGGGATTGAATATATGAATACGAACATTAACCATATACAAAATAATATATAACTTTGTGTTATAGGTTTTTATTTGACATTTAAATTATTCTCCTTTTGTAATTGATGAAGTAGTCCGAAGCTTAAATATAATCTGACTAAAAACCGACACGACCTCTATAGTAGCAAAAAGAACTTTTTATGGTCCTACCAACTCCCTCACTCAAGACATCGGCACACGTAGAGTGGGGTGACTCTTTTACCCGCAGGTCCAAAACCTTTCTATCTCCCAAAATGCGCAACCTCCTCACCGCATTCAGGGATTCAAGTCAACAATGGTTACAAATAGAAGATTGAGCTGGCTCATATTTTCTATATTCACGCCTAATCTGATTAAGAACACACATATTTATTTATTTTAAAAATATCTTCACAACGTTTTTTTTGCCCAAAACTCTTAAAATCTTATATATTACATGCCTTAAAATTTCCAAATAAAAAAAGACTTGTTACAAAGGGTTTTCTCCCATCAAACGATATTATTTAATCAATAAAAGTTCATAACTTGTAATATATAAATTACAAGTTATGAACTTTTATTGCTTAAATAATATCGTTTGATTATCTATTATTGATAACCTAACCTGGTTTGATTTGAATCAGACCGGATAAAAAAATTATTATAAGACAATAGACAAACGATCAATTTCCGTCCTCCATCAAAAAGAATTAGTCAGCCACTACAGGGGGAAGGATAGAAGAGGCCACGAGGTGCTCCAACCCCGCTGTTTTTTTTTTTTTTTTGCTTAATAAGATAAATTTACTAGTATTATGCCCAAATATTTAATACGTATTGAGTCCCCCCACCCTAATTTAAGAGTCCCGCGACTTTCAGACTCCCTCCTCCCATAATAAAAAAAATTTGTTTACGCTTTGCCGTTGCACCACTAGATATGAATCTTACCTTACAACATAATTACAAAAACAATCTTATTACAAGAAAGGGGTTAGGATCAAATACACAAGACACCTTTTCTAGGAAGGGTGAGAAGGATTGTGATCCATTGATCATATATTTGAAGGGTTGAGATTAGTTTGTTTGAAAAAAATAAATAATAAATTAGAGTAAGGGCATAAAAGGAAAACCACATTTGTTGACTTTCTCTCTCCACATGCAATGCACATGTCAATTCCCCACATCATTTTAAAACGTCTATAACTTTTTCATACGATATTTTTTTTTTCAAAAAAACTTCACCATATTAACGAGCGTTTTTTTTATCTTTAATATGAGTACCACATTGCTACATTAAAATTGAAAAAAAAATTCATGTTAAATGGGTTTTCTTATCCGTTGTGTCTTCTGCTCGTCCATTGTGTTATATTATGCACGTGTGCTTTATAAATATGTTATTTATGTTTTTTAGTCTACACATGATTTAACTTTGTCCATTGTGTTTTTAGTATGCTTTTCATTGTGTTTTACGCAAATGAGTTTTGTATTTATGTGTACATTGTGTTTTATTTTGTTGTTTATTGTGTTTAAGTCTATTTTTCATTGTGTTTTAGTCTTCTGCTCATTATGTCTTTAGTATGTCATCTATTGTTTTTTTTTTCACAAGTATTCATTGTGTTTTAGTTTTTTATTCATTGTGTCTTAATATATCGTCCATTGTGTTTTATTAGATTGTTGATTATGTTTTATACCTTATATTGTGTTTTACACTCCATTGTGTCTTACGCAAGTAAGTTTTTGACTTTTTTTTTTTCGAAAGTATAACAATATGGTACTCATATTAAAGATAAAAAGACGCTCGATTTTATGTTATAATTTTTTTTAAAAACGATGACGTATAAAAAAGTTATGGACATTTAAAAATGAAGGTGGAAATGACATGTGACTTGCATGTATATATTTTTTTGACCAAATTACCCCTCCTACTTGTTTAATTCTTTGACATATGTCATTTTCTTGTGGCTTCTCACTCTTCTTATTTTTTATAGGCTTTGTACAATAACCCGAAAGACTGCTTGTTTTGCTTTTAAATGCAATAATAATAAAAAATGGAAATAAATGTCCAAAACACTCCTAAAAATCTGGGTTAAGTAGTGTTTAGCTATATCCAATATCTTTCATTTTATACCCTTCTTGACTTGACTCATCGTGTGTGAATATGAGACTATTCATACATATAACAACGTATCACATACTTTCAGCATTCTATATCAATGCAGACAATGACGAATTAAATAAGAAACGAGAATAGTACATTTCTATCTCTCCGATCGAGCAAGATTTCATGATTCATATGTAGCCAAAGGTATGGAATCCAAATTTGCAAATATTAGTTATATTTTTAAGCAAGATTAAGGCTGTTACGTACGGTACGAAGTTGATAATTCGAGCTTTAGTTAGGTCTTCATTGTTTTGATTGATGATCATCGACTATGGTGAAATTGTGTGTGTGTATATATATATTACAATTATGAATCACTTTGATTACTGCTGATATTTGAGTTCTTCAATTGCTTTGCGTAAAATAACATGAAGATAGTGTTATTAGTAGACTTAAGTATACTTGGCTTATTGTTATTGTTTTTCAAATTCAAAGATATTAAGCTCGAATCTTCAATGATATATTCATTGAATTTTCATTTAGATTCCACTATTTTGATTTCACATAGGTCCTAAATGATGGTTCTACTTATATAAATTTGACTTAAATAGTAAATAGAAGTAATTAACCAATACATATATTTGGGTCCGCTTGTTTACACCCCATTTTTTCTATTGTTTTAGTACGATTATTATACACATAAGTCATAAGTAAATCATTAAATTCCAAACAACTTATAATTCGATTGTTCGATTTTTTGGCATGCCATTATATACGATCTTAAGAAGCAAAGTCGTGTTGGTTTTCCCAACTGCTTTGCTACCCCCATAATTTCACAAAATTGCAATTTTAATCTTTTGGCTTTGCTATCCTTAAAGTTTCACAAAATGTCAATTTTAGTCCATAGACTACTACTCAATTTTACAAATTTTATAAATTAACCCATCAAGTTTTTAGTGTTCCAACTTTACCCCGATACCATATATAATATACGTTTTTAACCTATTATTTTCTTCAACAACTTTCGTACGCTAATTTCTTCTAAAGAACTAATTTGTCGTTGACCTCCTCGAGTTTCTAAGGTTTTGAGTTATTTAAAAAAATTAACTATTTACGTGCGTATTTTTATGTACTTGTTGATATAAATTCGAGTTGATTTACGTTTAGACGTGAACTTTTTTTGGAAACGAGCCAGCTCAAATATAGTATGATTTCGTGCTTATTTTATGTAGGTTTTCAGTTGGTCTACATTTTGACATAAATTTTGTTACAAACCGAGCGGGGTTAAATATGATACAATCTCATTCCACGGTATAAAATCGAGTTACTCTGTGTTTCAACCCCAGGCAACGCAAGACATGTAAAATTATAATTATAGTATTATTATATATCTACACTAAAAAATTATATATCTACACTAAAAACCAAAGTTATTGATGTTTACACCTCCCGACTTTAATCCTTTCAGTTTGCAAAACACTTCTGGTTATCCCTTGATGTAAATGTGTTTTTTTTTTTTCCTTTTGCGGTTTCTGTTTTTTAATGCTATAATAAACTGATTTTGATTATATATGTCAGTTATTTTTTGTGCGTGTTTTATGTTTTTTTTGTACGTATAATCGTACAACATACATTCAATTCATTTTAGTTTTTGATTCAATCGTAATGCGTTTATAGGTTACGGTAAGTTGTACCAAGTATGCTACTTAAAACACACGTTTCATATGGTCGAAGCAAAACATAACACATGAACTATTTCATTTTATATTTGACATAGGCCCGTGATGCATTGGGGTGGTTCATATGTTAATTCTACTTTTCTTTTTATATATTTTATTCTGTAAGATTTTGTCGACCGCATAATGATAGATGGACCAACAAGTTTGAATATCCGCGTATGTTCAACCGTTCTAAATCATTTAATTTGACCATTGCTCTCCACATAGCGTATTTTCCAAATATGAGTTTTAGTTAATTCTAGAATATTAATCAAAGTAATATGAGTTTTAGTTATGCTTTCTATATAAGGACTATATTACCTCTCTTTTATATCAATTCTCAGGGGTCTATTTTTTTATAAAAATAGAAAAAAATAATAATAATAAGAGTCTATAAGATGTGTCTAAAATTGACCATTACTCTTTATAACCGTATAAGAAAAATATAAAAAACATATATCACTGATACATTTGAATCTCTGGCCCCTTAGGCAGTGCGTTTTTTGAATGAACGCAGAAGGTGGTCCACAGTGACTCGCAGAGCCCTAACAACCAATGGTTTGTATAATTAGCAGGATAGGCTTTGCGATTCAAAAATGAATAGCGGCGTAACTTATTGTCCGTTTACCCACTATCCAAATGTAACTTGTTCAAAGGCAATATAAACATTTCATTGTTAAAAAAAAGTCCGTTATACTAATGTTAACCAACTCACACTAATTCGTCAAGTAAAATTAGATAGAAGTGAATAATAACGCTAAAATCCGTCCTAAACTCGTCTCTTTATAAATTACGAAAATACTCTTTAATAATAATCATGTTTTTGTATATTATCTATCATACAACTTTTCATGAACGTCTACTTTTACTAAACACTCGTATACAACTAAGTAACTAACAACTTTATTTATCTTATGTTCTGCTTGCATCTAACAGCTAGCTAGAAGATGAAGAAATCAACACATACAACTTTGTTTTTCGACCCTTTGATCATACTCCTTCTATTAGTATCCAAATCAAATGGGGATTCCAGAGCCCAAATCATCAAAATACATTGTGAAGGAGACTTCGAAAACATTGATAACTTCATCCCAAACTTTGTCCGCGCAATGGGGATAGTTAGCACCAAACTGCAAACTTCACTTAACGCGACAGCAGTTGTCGGTAGTGGGCGTAGCAAAACCTATGCACTCACCCAATGCTACAATGATCTCTCTACACAAGACTGCCTCTTATGCTATGCCAGGACACGTAATGTTCTTCCTGGTTGCTACCCGCATTGTGGGGGCCGCATTTATCTTGACGGTTGTTTTACCCGACTCCACAATCAAAGCTTTTTTGGGGACTATAAGGGCCCAGATGATACTCTAGTTTGTGGGAATATTACAAAGACAAGTATGTTGTTTCAAGAGGCAACAAGGCGGGCTGCAATTAATGCTGCAACGGTTGCATTAGTAAACAATGATTATTTTGCTAGGGAAGAGATGTTAGTTCCGGGTACTAATCAGTCTGTTTATGTGTTGGCGGAATGTTGGAAGACGTTGAGCCCGGATTCATGTAGGGCGTGCTTGAACAACGCGTCGGTATGGATATCAAAATGTTTGCCATGGTCTGAGGGTCGCGTGTTGAATACAGGCTGTTTCATGAGGTATTCTGATACCAATTTTTTGAATCCTATACCAATTGCAAGCACATCTGGCAGCAATACAGGTAATGATGATTATACTAAATCAAACTATAGAATTAGAGGTGGCAAAATGCACGGGTAATAATATTCGACTCCTATGACTTAACGTTTTTTTTCTCATTTGACACGTTAGAGATAAAACTTAACCTTATTCCTAATGACTTGAAACTTAGACATAATATAAAATATAAACTTAATATGTTTCTCATTACTTTCCCAGACTGCTAACCACAAGAAATCACCAAAACTTACATTATAATCATTTTAGATCCATTTTTAAATTTTAGATCTCCTGATAGTCGCATAATTCATCAAGGTAAAAGCTTTCTACGTATCATTGGTGATAAATGATAATCTAGTGATTATTTATTTTATTTTTTTGTAGGGAGGATGATAGCTATTGTAGTTTCTGTTGTTAGTTCTGTGGTGGTTTTCACAGTCGTTTTGATGATTGTTTTGTATGTAAGGAAACAAGCATATATACAGCGGAAGAGGAAAGGTACAACAATTTGGTCATGTTAGTAACTTGTGATACAAACTAAAGAACTGGATTATTATTATTATTATTTTCAGGTTACTATGATGTTGAAAAAATGGCAAAGATTCTTAATGACAGTAGTTTGAACTTCAAATACTCCACCATTGAAAAAGCTACAGGAAATTGGGATGAAGCCAATAAGCTAGGACAAGGAGGATTTGGAATTGTGTACAAGGTATTATCCTATATAATGATACATAAAAACCCTGCATTACCCAGGTTGAATATAGTAAATAATAAATTTTTGTAACTAATAAGTTTTAATTCTCTTTACACAAGTTAGTAAACTAACGATTTAATATATGTGAAGTCAAATATCACATAAGTTACTAACTTATAATTTAATTTATATTATTTTTGTAACTATTGTCTTCTTTTTTAATTAAGAAATATAATACTAAGAGGTGAAACAAGAGGAACGTGATAAAAAAATATTGGGCTCAAAAAATTTTGACAGTCGTCACACGTCCACCCTTCTAAAAGTTCATAATTACCTGATTCAAGTTTGCTATTTTATGATATTAATCTCAACACACAACTCATTCTCTCTTTATTTGTTCAGATATATATTATAATTTTTATTTGTGGTCGCTTTAATTTGAATACATATGATATTAAGATATTGACAATTTAAGTTTCTATATATCATGCTATATGGAGGGGTGGTATGAGACTTCAAACGTTTGTAAGGATACATATACCGATATGAAATTACTTCAAGAAATTTAGTATAACAGGATAAATAAAAAACCGTGTTAACAAAATGAACAAAATTTTATGTGTTTTAAAAAGTTAAAAGTATAAATTACATGCTAAAAACAATTTTTTTTACTGGGCTAAAGGGACGGAGCCTCAAGCCCACAAGACGGGACATTCATTTCAGGCCTTATCAGACTTTAGCATAACCAATGTCTTTTGCCAACAAAGTAACAACTATTGGGCCTAATCGGGCCTAGGACCGGCCCAAATGGATGGACATTTAGTATGCACCGAACAAATTTCACCATCTCTAGCCAATAACCTCTTTGTTGAGTGGTAGCCCCTTAACCCCTTAAATGAGAGGTTTTTGGTTGGAGTCTCATTTCGGACAAATTGGTTTAAGTTGAGCAAGAAGGTTTATCCCGCTATGGGTTTCCTCCTAAAGATAGGGCCAGGTCACCAAGCTCTACATTTTGGATAGAAGGGTGATGCATTTTGCCAGGGTGGAACTCGGGTGATCGGGTAGTTGATGTTAAAAAAAAACATAGAAAATAATAAAGATTTTAGTTTGCAACCGATATAAGTAATGCAAACGTTGAAATTTATTCAGGGAGTTCTTTCAGATGGACGAGAAATAGCTGTGAAGAGGCTTTTTTTCAACAATAAATTTAGAGCAGCAGATTTCTATAATGAAGTTAACATGATTAACAGCGTTGAACATAAAAATCTAGTCAAGTTGTTAGGATGCAGTTGTTCAGGTCCCGAAAGCATTCTTGTATATGAATATCTACCCAATATGAGCCTCGATCTCTTCATTTTTGGTAAGTTCAAAAGTTATGAATGATTTCGAGATCATGAGATTAATGACATAACATGTAATTACGAAATTGTTAACTTTTAGATGAAACAAAAGGCCGAGAACTAAGTTGGGAGCAGAGATTTGAGATCATGATTGGTGTAGCAGAAGGCATGGTTTACCTTCATGAAAATACCAAAACCCGGATTATTCATAGAGATATTAAAGCTTCTAATATATTATTAGACTTGAAGCTTCGCGCTAAAATAGCTGATTTTGGGTTGGCTAGATCTTTTCAAGATGATAAAAGTCACATTAGTACTGCCATTGCTGGAACACTGTAAGTAGTAGCTTGCTTATTTCTTTTAGATATTAAAAAAAATCGGCTAATCTGTTTATCTTTTTCCAACACAAACAGAGGTTATATGGCTCCAGAGTACCTAGCCCATGGCCAGTTAACCGAAAAAGCAGATGTCTACAGCTTTGGTGTTCTAATTCTTGAGGTGGTCACTGGCATGGAAAACAACAGAAGCAAAACCGTAGAGTATACTGACAGTTTAGTGTCTATAGTAAGTACACATCACTTAATAGGAGAGATATTGGGTACATAAAAGATGTTACGTCTCAAATACCACAAATGAGTGAAAACTTCCTAAGAGTTGCCCATCATATATTATTCTATTTAAGCAAGCTTAGGCATGGAGTTATTTTCTTATTCACAACCAATGCACTAATTAAATGTTGGTGATATATGATGTCTGACTACTTTATGAGCCCTTCTCATGTCTATGACCGGTGTAGAATTTGTCTGGGTGTTACATCATCTTAAACAACCATTATCAATTTATCATCATTACTAGAATACTTAGAAGGTATTTTGTACATATGTTATCTGATCAAATATTGCAAAAATTTGTGGACATACAGGCATGGAAGCATTTCCAGCAAGGCACAGTGGAGGAATTATTTGACCCAAACCTAATAATGCATATTTGTCCCAACATTAATTTCCAAAAAGATGCTATAAAAGTAGTACATGTAGGCCTTCTTTGCACCCAAGAAGCACCATCCTTGAGACCATCCATGTCAACTGCACTAAGAATGTTGGTAAAAGCTGATGAGCCGTTACCTGCCCCATCCAATCCCCTTTTATAGACGAAGATACCATGGAACTTAATAGCATTAAACAAAAGTTACTGAATCGCTATGACTATGATGATGATGATTCAAGCTCCATTGCTACACTTTCCCATAGTCAATTCTACCCAAGGTGAAACTAGCGCTAGGTATTATATGATATATGTTACTCTCTTGTAGTGTATTTTTTTTTTTTCGTGTGTATATTACAATGAATTGTATGCATTAGGAAAATTTATATATAGACTTCAGCAATGCATGTTGTGCATTTATGAATAAGTTTATAAGCATTGTTTTGGAAAGGATGTTAGCAACTAAAATAATTTATACATATGTTTCTGAAATCGCTTCAGACTATCCAATAGAACATGGATCCGACCCAGGTCGGATGCTATGCATGTCAAGGGTCGAGTCTTCTATTTTTTTGTTGATAATAGAATACATAATAGGAAACAATTGTATATTTAGTAAATTGTGATTTCCTCTCCTAAAATAGGAGATTTGTATTGTATTATATATGTTGACAAGATGAATGCAATGATCAAGCAATTAAGCATAATCTTATATGGTATCATTCCTCTAAGATCCTCCCCAACCCTAATTCTTCTTCTTCTTCTTCGCCGGCCCTTCTGCCGCCGGTTCTTAACCACCACCCTTCCCCTCACATACTTCCCTCCTTCCCTTCTCCCTGCTTCCGTTTACCATGGAGAACAAACTCCACCCAGCCATGGCAGTCTCCAACATCCGAAACTATATTCCTCTAGTCTTGGAGAAAGAGTCGCCCCACTTTCCGACATGGCTGGAACTCTTTCAGATTCACTGTCGAGCACACGAGGTCATCGAACACCTCTCACCCAGACCAGCCGACTCTGCTTCTTCCTCCGCAGACGGCAAAACAGCGCCTGATCCCAAGGCTGTTTCGTGGTCACGTCTGGATGCCCTCGTGCTCCAGTGGATATACGGGACCATATCGACTGATCTTCTTCACATCATCTGTGTCCCCGGTCAATCGGCGTTTCAGGCTTGGACCGCTCTTCAGAACGAGTTTCACGACAACAGCAACACGCGTGCCATCTTCCTTGGGCAGGAATTCGCCAACTTGAATCTTGCTAACTTCTCATCCATGTCGGCTTATCTTCAGCACGCAAAACTGTTAGCCGATCAACTTCAGGGACTCGGCTCACCCATCGACAACCGCATGCTTGTCCTCCAGGTTTTAACAGGTTTGACTGAACAGTTTGATGGGATTTCTACTGTTTTGCAGAATCGTGACCCGCTCCCCGACTTCTCGGAAGTGCGCTCGCGTCTCACCAACGAAGAAGCCAAGAAGAAAGACAGGCTGCTACTGCTGCGCAGCACTCAGCGACGGCTTTGGCGGCTGTTGCTGCCTCGCAGCAGGCTTCGGACTCATCACCTAACAACCGGAACAGGTCCGTGGCCGTGGCAAGGGTCGCCCGCGCAGCTATAATAATAATAATACTAGCAGAACCCGTCAGCCGCCGGCCTCTCCAAACCATCCGTACATCGTATTCCCAAGTTCTTGGACAGCCAACCAGTGGTCTCAACTCATGAACAACACATCCCAACAATGGTAGAATTCCTCCGCTCGTGCGCCGTGCCCGTACCCGTCTCGGCCTTCTTCTCAACAAGGCCAAGGTATACTGGGAGCCCACCCTGACCAAGCCAACTATACATACACACCCACCGACATAGAGCAGGCTCTCTACACGATGGCTCTCAACCCACCGATCATGGCGTTATGGATACCGGCGCCTCAGCCCACTCAGCCAACCAGCAAGGTATATACTCTCCGTCTAACTTTAATAAGTGTACTAATAAATTCATCATTGTTGGTAATGGTCACACTATCCCGGTAGTGGCACAAGGCAACCAAGTCCTTCCGCCACCCTTCCCACCTTTGAGACTGAACAATGTTCTCTTTGCCCCACACATAATTAAAAACTTAATTTCTGTCAGACGACTAACAACTGATAACCTTGTTTCAATTGAGTTTGACCTTTTGGTTTTCTTGTGAAGGATCTCAAAACTCGGGCGCCCATCCTTAGATGCAACAGCACCGGCGATCTTTACCGCTGACCGCTCCACTTCCCACAACTTCCAACCCACCATCCGCTTTCACCACCATCACACAAGATCGCTGGCATCAACGTCTAGGACACCCGGGCAAATACTCTTTTACAATCTTTAAAGTTGTCGTCTTCTCATTATATTCAAAAATAAACAAACTTTGTGTGAACCATGTGTTTTTGGGAAGAGTACTAGACTTCCTTTTTTTGATTCTATGAATTCTACTTGCATGCCCTTTGATATTATTCATAGTGATCTTTGGACCTCCCCTGTCCTTAGCACGGGGGGTCACCGTTATTATGTGTTGTTTTCTTGATGATTACACAGACTTCTTGTGGACCTCTCCTCTGTCCCATAAATCGCAAGTCTTTGCCACCTTTACAAACTTTTACAATCACATATACACCCAATTCGAAAGAAAAATAAAACAATTTCAATGCGACAATGGAACCGAATATGCAAACAATAATTTTTACAACTTTTGTAATAAAAATGGCATGCATTTTCGTTTTTCTTGTCCGCATACATCCTCCCAAAATGGCAAGGCGGAGCGCAAAATCCGCACTATTAACAACATGCTTCGCACGTTGCTTGCCCAAGCATCTATACCCCCAAACCTTTGCACCATGCCTTAGCCACCGTCACATACCTCCTTAACATCCTACCCTCCAAAAACCTCAAATTTAAATCCCCCACCTCTATCCTATATAACTGTCAACCAGAATTACGATCATCTTCGTGTATTTGGTTGCCTTTGTTATCCCATCGCCCCTCCTACAACCATAAATAAACTCACCTATCGCTCCAACCCTTGTGTCTTCCTCGGGTACCCCCCGAATCACCGAGGATACAAGTGCCTCAACTCACCACAAACCAAATTATTGTTTCTCGACATGTACAATTCGAGGAGACAATATTTCCTTTCGCCATTCGGTCTGACCGACCACACCACCTCTTATGATTTCCTAAATCCCTCCCTAAACCCCCTACTTTGGCCACACATATCCTCCGGCCCAATTAACCCCACTACGCCCCCACCATCACCGGCCCAAAACACACCTGCTTCCGCCCAAATAGCCCACAGCCTGGCCCATCTCCTGACCAGCCCACTCTTACACCGGTCCAGCAACCCCCTCCTACCCCGGCCCAAACACCGCCAGGCCCAAACACCTCCACAGCCCCTCACTCAAGCCCTACCTGGCCTGCCCCAGTCCCTCCCACACACCGGCCCACACCGAACCACACACCACACCCGTCTCCTGTGCCTGCACCGCCCCCACCTCCACCACCACTACTCGTACTACTCGAACTCGCTCCATGAGTGGAATAGTCAAGCCCAAGCAACTGTTCAACCTTCATACCACCACCCTTCAACCCATTCCTAAAAACCCCAAGGTTGCTTTATCCACTCCGGAATGGTATAGTGCCATGACCAATGAATTTAGTGCACTTATTAAAAATAAGACCTGGGAGCTTGTACCTCGCACTCCTGATATGAATGTTATACGTAGTATGTGGTTGTTTAAACACAAATTCAGGTCGGATGGCACGTTGGAGCGGTACAAGGCACGGCTAGTTTGTGATGGCCGTGGTCAGCAGGCAGGTATAGATTGTGGGGAGACTTTCAGTCCGTGTGGTAAAACCGGCAACCATTCGACTTATTTTGTCTCTCGCTCTGGCTCACTCCTGGCAGATAAATCAATTGGACGTCACTAATGCCTTTTTACATGGCAATTTACATGAGACGGTATACATGCACAGCCCATGGGGTTTCGCGACCAGTCCTATCCGGACCACGTTTGTCGACTCAAGAAATCCTTATACGGTCTGAAACAGGCACCGGGCGTGGTATTAACGGTTTACTGATTTTGTTCTTTTGCAGGGGTTCAGGCAGAGTAAATCCGATAACTCATTATTTATATATCATCAGGGTGTGATGTTGCATATCTCTTGATATACGTCGATGACATCATTCTCACAACTTCAAATGATGCTCTTCGACTTCGGATAATGAATGGTCTTGCGGGTGAATTTCAATGAAGGATTTGGGTCCATTGTCGTATTTTCTGGGTATTCAGGTTACGCGTACTGGCGACAACCTCTTTCTCTCGCAATCGGCTTACATCAAAGACATAATTCATAGGGCGGCCATGGATTCATGTAAACTGTTGCCACGCCAGTTGATACTCAACGAAGCTCAGCGCTGACACAGGGCCGCTTCATGATGACCCGTCCACGTTTCGCTCTCTTGCGGGTGCTCTTCAGTATCTCACATTCACCCGCCCTGACATCTCGTATGCTGTACAGCAAATTTGCATGCACATGCATGCTGTCCTGGGTTGCTCACTGGAACGCATTGAAGCGAATTATTCGCTACATTCAGGGGACGCCTGATCTCGGCTTACATCTTGGTCCCTCCGACCCTGTGGTTCTCTTCGTGCTTACACTGACGCTGATTGGGCAGGTTGCCCTGACACTAGACGATCCACTTCAGGTTACTGCGTCTACCTTGGTGACAACCTTATCTCCTGGTCGTCTAAGCGCCAGTCTACTATCAGTCGTTCCAGTGCGAAGCTGAATACCGTGGGCGTTGCAAACGTCGTTGCCGCGAAATCTGCTGGCTGCGCAATCTTTGTTGGAACTTCATCGTCCGCTCACTCGTGCCACTCTCGTCTATTGTGACAATGTTGAACTAGACATTCATTTCGTCC
>JAUTDX010007375.1:0-80652 GCA_030844895.1 Ambrosia x helenae
GCCTCGCAGCAGGCTTCGGACTCATCACCTAAAACAACCAGGAACAGGTCACGCTGGCCGTTGCAAGGGTCGCCGGGCGCCGGCTATAATAATAAATAATACTAGCAGAACCCGTCAGCCGCCGGCCTCTCCAAACCATCCGTACATCGTATTCCCAAGCTCTTGGACAGCCAACCAGTGGTCTCAACTCATGAACAACACATCCCAGCAATGGCAGAATTCATCCGCTCGTGCGCCGTGCCCGTACCCGTCTCGGCCTTCTTCTCAACAAGGCCAAGGTATACTGGGAGCCCATCCTGACCAAGCCAACTATACATACACACCCACCGACATAGAGCAGGCTCTCTACACGATGGCTCTCAACCCACCCGATCATGGCGTTATGGATACCGGCGCCTCAGCCCACTCGGCCAACCAGCAAGGTATATACTCTCCGTCTAACTTTAATAAGTGTACTAATAAATTCATTATTGTTGGTAATGGTCACACTATCCCGGTAGTGGCACAAGGCAACCAAGTCCTTCCGCCACCCTTCCACCTTTGAGACTGAACAATGTTCTCTTTGCCCCACACATAATTAAAAACTTAATTTCTGTCAGACGACTAACAACTGATAACCTTGTTTCAATTGAGTTTGACCCTTTTGGTTTTCTTGTGAAGGATCTCAAAACTCGGGCGCCCATCCTTAGATGCAACACAGCACCGGCGATCTTTACCCGCTGACCGCTCCACTTCCCACAACTTCCAACCCACCATCCGCTTTCACCACCATCACACAAGATCGCTGGCATCAACGTCTAGGACACCCGGGCAATACTCTTTTACAATCTTTAAAGTTGTCGTCTTTCATTAATTATTCAAAAATAAACAAAACTTTGTGTGAACCATGTGTTTTTGGGAAGAGTACTAGACTTCCTTTTTTTTGATTCTATGAATTCTACTTGCATGCCCTTTGATATTATTCATAGTGATCTTTGGACCTCCCCTGTCCTTAGCACGGGGGGTCACCGTTATTATGTGTTGTTTCTTGATGATTACACAGACTTCTTGTGGACATTTCCTCTGTCCCATAAATCGCAAGTCTTTGCCACCTTTACAAACTTTTACAATCACATATACACCCAATTCGAAAGAAAAATAAAACAATTTCAATGCGACAATGGAACCGAATATGCAAACAATAATTTTTACAACTTTTGTAATAAAAATGGCATGCATTTTCGTTTTTCTTGTCCGCATACATCCTCCCAAAATGGCAAGGCGGAGCGCAAAATCCGCACTATTAACAACATGCTTCGCACGTTGCTTGCCCAAGCATCTATACCCCCAAACCTTTGGCACCATGCCTTAGCCACCGTCACATACCTCCTTAACATCCTACCCTCCAAAAACCTCAAATTTAAATCCCCCACCTCTATCTTATATAACTGTCAACCAGAATACGATCATCTTCGTGTATTTGGTTGCCTTTGTTATCCCATCGCCCCTCCTACAACCATAAATAAACTCACCTATCGCTCCAACCCTTGTGTCTTCCTCGGGTACCCCCCGAATCACCGAGGATACAAGTGCCTCAACCTCACCACAAACCAAATTATTGTTTCTCGACATGTACAATTCGAGGAGACAATATTTCCTTTCGCCATTCGGTCTCCGACCAACACCACCTCTTATGATTTCCTAAATCCCTCCCTAAACCCCCTACTTTGGCCACACATATCCTCCGGCCAATTAACCCCACTTCGCCCCCACCATCACCGGCCCAAAACACACCTGCTTCCGCCCCAAATAGCCCACAGCCTGGCCCATCTCCTGACCAGCCCGCTCTTACACCGGTCCAGCAACCCCCTCCTACCCCGGCCCAAACACCGCCAGGCCCAAACACCTCCACAGCCCCTCACTCTAGCCCTACCTGGCCTGCCCCAGGTCCCTCCCACACACCGGCCCACACCGAACCCACACCACACCCGTCTCCTGTGCCTGCACCGCCCCCACCTCCACCCACTACTCGTACTATTCGAACTCGCTCCATGAGTGGAATAGTCAAGCCCAAGCAACTGTTCAACCTTCATACCACCACCTTCAACCCATTCCTAAAAACCCCAAGGTTGCTTTATCCACTCCGGAATGGTATAGTGCCATGACCAATGAATTTAGTGCACTTATTAAAAATAAGACCTGGGAGCTTGTACCTCGCACTCCTGATATGAATGTTATACGTAGTATGTGGTTGTTTAAACACAAATTCAGGTCGGATGGCACGTTGGAGCGGTACAAGGCACGGCTAGTTTGTGATGGCCGTGGTCAGCAGGCAGGCATAGATTGTGGGGAGACTTTCAGTCCGGTGGTAAAACCGGCAACCATTCGACTTATTTTGTCTCTCGCTCTGGCTCACTCCTGGCAGATAAATCAATTGGACGTCACTAATGCCTTTTTACATGGCAATTTACATGAGACGGTATACATGCACCAGCCCATGGGGTTTCGCGACCAGTCCTATCCGGACCACGTTTGTCGACTCAAGAAATCCTTATACGGTCTGAAACAGGCCCCCGGGCGTGGTATCAACGGTTTACTGATTTTGTTCTTTTGCAGGGGTTCAGGCAGAGTAAATCCGATAACTCATTATTTATATATCATCAGGGTCGTGATGTTGCATATCTCTTGATATACGTCGATGACATCATTCTCACAACTTCAAATGATGCTCTTCGACTTCGGATAATGAATGGTCTTGCTGGTGAATTTTCAATGAAGGATTTGGGTCCATTGTCCTATTTTCTGGGTATTCAGGTTACACGTACTGGCGACAACCTCTTTCTCTCGCAATCGGCTTACATCAAAGACATAATCCATAGGGCGGCCATGGATTCATGTAAACCTGTTGCCACGCCAGTTGATACTCAACCGAAGCTCAGCGCTGACACAGGGCCGCTTCATGATGACCCGTCCACGTTTCGCTCTCTTGCGGGTGCTCTTCAGTATCTCACATTCACCCGCCCTGACATCTCGTATGCTGTACAGCAAATTTGCATGCACATGCATGCTCCTCGGGTTGCTCACTGGAACGCATTGAAGCGAATTATTCGCTACATTCAGGGGACGCCTGATCTCGGCTTACATCTTGGTCCTCCGACCCTGGTTCTCTTCGTGCTTACACTGACGCTGATTGGGCAGGTTGCCCTGACACTAGACGATCCACCTCAGGTTACTGCGTCTACCTTGGTGACAACCTTATCTCCTGGTCGTCTAAGCGCCAGTCTACTATCAGTCGTTCCAGTGCCGAAGCTGAATACCGTGGCGTTGCAAACGTCGTTGCCGAAATCTGCTGGCTGCGCAATCTTCTGTTGGAACTTCATCGTCCGCTCACTCGTGCCACTCTCGTCTATTGTGACAATGTCAGTGCTATATACCTGTCAGGGAACCCGGTTCAACATCAGCGAACGAAGCACATTGAACTAGACATTCATTTCGTCCGTGAACAAGTTCAGAAGGGCAACGTTCGTGTCTTACATGTTTCGTCTCGTCATCAAGTTGCTGACATCTTCACCAAAGGCTTGCCACGTGTTCTCTTCGATGATTTTCGATCCAGTCTCAGCATTCGTCCACCCTTCGCTTCGACTGCGGGGGAGTAATAGAATACATAATAGGAAACAATTGTATATTTAGTAAATTGTGATTTCCTCTCCTAAAATAGGAGATTTGTATTGTATTATATATGTTGACAAGATGAATGCAATGATGAAGCAATTAAGCATAATCTTATATGGCGCATGATGGAATTAAGACACGTGCATTCTAGCAACATCTAATAAAAATCCAACTTGGGATAAAAGTAATAAAACATACGAAAGAATGTTTACACATGCTTTGAGAGAAATATATTTTTACTAAATGTCTTGTGAAGATTACAAGCTTTTGTAAAAATTAAAATCATTTGTTATCATGCTCACAATTGAAACATAAAATACGAGAAGAATTAAATATCACAACCGGTAAATCATATGAGTTGGTGGATAAATTTAAGTTGAATTGTTTTATTTTTATTTTTTTCATACATATTCATTATTCAACACTTCCACCGATTCATACATGAATCTGTCAATCAGATTATAAGTGGTCTAATTTCCCTTTTAGATAACTAGATCATGACTCAGTGTTAAAATGTTAATGTATCATTTGGTATTTTGATGTTATACCATCGCCACAAGCTTGCAGAGTCCTACACTCCTACATACCATTGTCGCCCGCGCAGCAATACTGCGACATACATGTGGAACCAACTTCCTAACTCCGAGCGGGGTGACGCCACAACAAGTCTTCTTCCAAGCATTATCATTTTCTTCGTTTCTTTATAATCTTTCATTTAACATTTAATTTGATTTTTCTCTAGTAACATTTGTCCATCACCTTCTACAATCTAAATACGATATACATTGGTGTAAGTGTGTAAGTAAGAATGTGTTGAATATACCCATTTATCCAATACTATTATAAATTCATGACCAAGTATTATTAATTTGTTTTTTCCTTTTCCTTATAGTGTTCCATTTAACATTTAATTTGATTTTTCTCTAATAACGTGTCCATTACGTTTTAAAAAAATCTATATCCAATACCATTATAAATTTATGATCAATGATCGAACCCGGGGTTCAAGAACACAACCTCCAAACATCATATTTGCATGTATGGAAGGAACATAACGTGAAATGAAAGTCGGTAGCACATTATGATAGTTTTGCCCCTATAAATAGATATTATCTTGTCTTGTTTAAGACTGATTTATATGTTTTGTTTTTCACATAGAAATGTTCTCGTTCGTAAAAAAAATAAATAAATAAATAAACAAAAAAAAAAAACCTTTTTATCTTATCCGATTAAGGATTTCGCAAACCCAAGAAATACTTCAACAAAAATGAGATTACATGATTAAGAAAGAAAATGCAATACCTACGTAAAACAATTACATCAGTAATCCATTTTTTCTCATAAAGTATACATTAAGCATACATGAAGGTACGTTAGCTTTTATCAGTGAACTCCTTTTAAAAGTAACAATTAAACTGACATTTTCTTAATCTATAAAAACATCCTTGGATCTAAATGTGGGAGAATAGAAAGTTGTTCTTGATTGTTTTGGTGGAACTAGAAAACAATATTTATGTAGATGAAATTGTTGCCATCTCTAGACTACTAATGTAGAAATCAATAAGCATAACTTTGTTCCATCAAAATCCAACGATCATCACCAATCGCGGATCTTGAACGTAAAACCTGGTAAGGCCGGGCTCAATCTGATAGGGCCGGACTCAATACCTATAAAATTTTTCAAAAATTATCGGTAAAATTTACACTACGAAGATAAAAGGCTGGGTGGGCCAAGGCCCGACAGGCCCATACGAAGATCCACAATTGATCATCACAACTTTAAAAACTAGTACCATATGCATTACAACATGCACATACCATTAAATCATTCAAAAGTCCCTATCCACCCCAGATTAAGCCACATCACACCAAAATCTAGCACGACAGTTTCTCAACCATAAACTATGAAAACCAGATAAGACGATAAGCCCATATCCATATCAAACCATACCAAACCAAACCAAACCAAACCAAACTTATACTACTTACCACCATTCATTCATCTCCTTCACCACCACACCACCACCATGTCATCCCCTACCCTCATCACCCCAACCACCTCTACCCCTAAACCCCTCCTTCCCATTCGTTGCAAACACTCCACCACCCCTTCCACAACCACCATAACCACCACCACCACTCACCGTCGCAGTTTCTTATCATTATCTGCCATCATAGCCCTCTCAACCCCACTATCTACAACCCCTCCATCTGCATTGGCTGCTTCTGATGAAGAATACACAAAAGAGACTCAGGAGGTGATCAACAAGGTCAGGACTACAATCAACATGGACAAAACCGACCCCAACATAGCAACTGCTGTGGCTGAGTTGAGAGAAACATCTAACTCATGGGTGGCTAAGTACCGAAGAGAGAAAAACCTTCTTGGTCGGTTATCTTTTAGGGACATGTACTCGGCTTTGAATGCTGTATCTGGTCACTATGTTAGTTTTGGTCCTACTTCTCCTATTCCAGCTAAAAGGAAGACCAGGATATTAGAAGAGATGGACTCTGCTGAGAAGGCCTTGTTGAGGGGCAGATAGAGAGTATCGATCAACTATATTACTGTTGTTGTTATTATTTTTTTGTATAAGTTATAATTCTGATATATGTGCTGTCATGAGGTTTGTGATGCATTTGACATAATGATTAATGACACAATGAGGTTTGTGTTTCTGAATGCAAAAATTATATTCCGGAAAATCATGAAAATAAGCATGTTGGCCAAACATGTTAGCAAAATAGGCATCGACTTCTCGGTGTGAGCTATGAAAGTGCCAGGAAGTCGGAGTGTGGGCTATGGAGATGTCGGCAGCTTTGAGTGTAGGCTATGGAGGTGCCGGCTCGGTTTATTTGTCATTCTCTTATTGGTTTGCATATTTTACAAGTCTACACATTCAATGTCTATTATTCTAAATTTCTTGGTCACTTGCCTATTTTCATGATTGTCCCATTATATGTTCATTTGAAGTATCTAACTGATCTTGGACATCATTAACTAGTACTGAATTTGGTGCTCTAGCTAATTATGCCAATTTGTTCCTATATGCACATGGGCTGAATAATGTGGTCTGCTTGAATTGAGAAAATAATAGGAAAATGAGTGGAAGAATTTGATAAAAATAAACCATAATAATTGAAGAAATGCGGAAACCTCAAGTCATGATTGATAGAGCATGATCCCTGTCTCATTTCCCAGGGTGTTGCTCATATGCTAGTGCTATCTTAACTCATGTACAATAATGATTTCCAACTCATCATCCTTATATCATGTTACAAAATGGACACTCAAACTTTATGGCATGTAGATGTTTATACTAGATCATTCGCATGCAAACAAACAAGAGCAACTCTAACTACAAAGAGTTGCTTTGTTCTTCACGGTCAACAATATTGGCATTAGGATTATATAAATAGTTACAAATTAGGATAAGATGTTATACATGCGTGCCTATAGTTGTTTGGGTGCCCTTGTACCCTCGCTCTGTACTTGTACGCATTGGCAAAGCTTACCCTGGCCTGGCCCCCACAGGTTTTTCCGATTCATATTTTAATTTTTACCGAAAATTGTATTGAGTCCCCCCCCCCCCCAAACGCGCGCGCACACACACACACAAAGTCCCAAATTTTACCGAAAATCAAGTTCAAGATCCACCAATGCTTTTACATGGTTAGGTTTGTGTCGCGTTAAATATCCCTCACTTAGATTGTGATGGCATGATTGCAAAGCTTTTCTCGTTAGTGTGTGATTTCTCACCAGCCATAATTTAGATAACTAGCGGAAGCTATTGTAAAGCTTCAACTTCTCTATTGTTGTCATATTGATCAACATGTATACATGATTCTTTGCAAGGAAGATCTTTCTCACTGACAACAATGTTCCGACAGTAGTCAAATGTTTAAAAAGTAATATTGGAAAACACTACATAATGTTAAGCAACATATTATGCGTTACCACCAATAGTGATCAGTAGTATAGGACTATAGGGTTACGGCTGATGATGTTTAGTAGTAATGTATGTTTGGTAGTAATAGTTGTCCAGCATCAATTATGCGTGATCACTAATTTAGTAAGAACTAAATGTATCGATATAAAATAATATGTCAATAAGTAGAAACTTACTACTGATAGTGAATTAGTGTTGATTGTATTAACAATACTGACCGAAGGAAGTTGATTCTAAGAGGATTACGGTTCCCCATTCTCATAAAGGTTAGAGGCCATAATGGTATATTCTCTAATGTACGATTTATCACTACCTTGTAGCTGTTGGGTGTGGAGGAGGTCTATCACTTGGGATGGGCCTTCTAGGGATGGCAACGGGTTAGGTAGGGTTAAGGCCACGAGGGGTGGTCTTAAATTTATCACATTCATCACATTATCACACCCAATCAGATTCTGCCATCTCATTCTATCACTAAACACAAGGGGTGATGTGCACTTTTCATCACATTTATATCTAAATTAAAAAAAATTACATTAAATAAAAAACATAAAAATAAATCTAAAAACATAAAAATAAACCTAAAAACATAAAAAAAAACCTAAAAGTTACATGCCCAACCCCACTTGTGGCAAATTTCACGTTTTCGTTCGATGAGAATCGACTTGTATGATTCTTCGGCGTCCTCGTGCGATTCCTTAAACACCTTCAAAACTTTATTTTTTTTCAATTTCGAACAAGTGTTTCATGTAGGTGTTCTCTTTTTGTATTTTCAAGTCCGCCAAGTACTTACGCCTTTCCCCGATTCTCATCAATTTCCACCATTTTTGCCGACTTGTATTCGGTCATCGCCTCCACCCAAGGTTCTTTCCCTTTGCCACTTGATGACTCGACACTTTTCCTTCGAGGCGTGCTTCTTGTCGGGGGTGTGTCGTCCTCGGGGTCGGGAAATTCATCATTCAAATTAAGTTCGGGCATGTTGGTAGACAGCCCGTCCGTTGATGGTGTACCATTTCTTGATTCCGATGTTTTAGATCGTTTTTTAAAACGACCACCCATTCCCCTTCCCCTTCCTTCATGTGGGCTGGTTGGCCCAAGTTCGTTAACCCCGGAATATCATTGGGAACCCACTTCGAATGAACTCTTGCAACTTCCCAAGAATCCAACGAATTAAAACCAGTCCTTATGTACACCCGCTGATAATCGTTGAGGGCCGCACGTATGATATCCACATCCGATTTGGGTTGGCATGTTGGGTTGAGGGTAGTGCACTGGATAGGATTGGTTTGGGAGTGGGAATTGTTGGGTTTGAAATATATGGTTTTGATAGGATTGGTGCGTAGGTTGTGGGGTTGGTGGTGCGTCTTCACGATATCGAGCCAGTTCGCCTAAGTTAGGCTTGAACCTTTGGTCTAAACTTTCGTTTTGTAGCCGATTGTTTCTTGCTTGATCCTTCCATATTTTTTTATTGTATTGTTTGATTGTGTGTTGTTTTGATTGTGTGTTATTTTGATTTGAAATGGAAATGTATATCTACTGATTTGGAAAAAAAAAGGTTTTTTATTAAATAAGCGATCAAAAGACCGTTGGCCAGCCAACGGTCAAGTCCCAACGGCTAGTTTCCAATGTGATAGCCATCACGAAATTGCACATCGCGGCCGTGATAATTATTGGTGGGGCGGTGTTTCGCGGGCATCATGCCATTACCGAGTGGCTATCACGGACCACCCCGGCTGGCCTAATCACATACCCATACCCGGTTGTAAAATCTCATACCTATACCCGTCCCATTATCCATCGGGTATTTGTCATGTATTACCCATCGAGTATAGAGCATACTCGCGAATATCAGGTATGCCCGTTGGGATTTGCATGTGTGTTATATATCTATACTACATTGTAAAGCAGGAGACATGTGCAAATATGTTAAAATTGTCAAAGTTAAGATGGCATTTGAAAAGACACATGCTTTAAACCTATAATGTCATATAAATCTTTTCCATATTACACCACTGATGCATTGTTACTTGTACATTCATTGCCTTCACTTTTCACATATCATTTTACATGAATTTTAAAATGGCATAGGAAAAGTCTGATGCTTAAAACCCAAATGTAATGCATTTTTTTTTCCTTTCTACCCTTCATGCAAAACGTACTTGTATACATTCTTTTATCATAACTTTCAATTACCATTAATCTATATCTATAATATCCTTATGTCTATGTTTGTACCACAAAAAACTACACGATTTCACCTCCGCAATGACATCCACCACAATTTCATGTTTATTTAGAAAGATAGTTTTCGGTTGTAGTATAGACGGACTTGTGCCATATGACCGCACATCATGTTTTAAGAAAAATGTTCTTAAAGTGGAATTACTATATATGGTGTATGAAAAAATATTAACATCTTTCACATAAAACAATGCATTTACTTACATACTTTGTTGGTTTTAAAAATATATGTCTTCTTATATATTTAAATTATTGCTATTATTTGTATTCATTGAAATTTTATATGACATTATTTGATTTAAATTACATACTATATATAATCTATAATCTACTAGCTGATTACCCAGGAAGGTCCTGGGGTTGAAAAATCTAATATGACTTAATAAAAAAATAATAAAAAAAGAAAACATACCAAACGTATTGAAAAAATGAATAATTCATTATGTTTTGCAAAAGCTCCAATACAATTATATTATACCCCGGGAGCGTCCCGGGTTGACAAATAGAAATAGAACAAAGATAGAGTGAATGATATATACCTTCTGCCGCTTTAAGCCAATGAGTCATTACAATGGATCAAGTATCAAAACAACAGAGTTCCACCACTCTCTTCCTCTTCACCACTAACAATATTAACTGGCATGAGACATCGGTATCGCCGAGAATTCAGGGCCTACTTGATTGATCTCTTTAACTCAACAACCATAAATCATAACTAAAGCTAACTTATTGAAACTCATAATAAATTAATCACCAAATAGATGAAAATAAAAAAAAACTTAACAGTTTCTTGCTTTAGCCCATTTGATGCCAAGAATCTGATTAAAACCCGATCCACCAGCAGTCGGCACCTTCGATTTAACCTCTAAGCAATCAAAATCCATTCAAACCCAAATAAAAAAAAAGATCAATCCTAAAACATACACACTTCATTCAATTAATTCAACCTCAACATACACTCTGAACTTAAAAGTCAACCTAATGTCAGATAAATTAGTAACTAAATAAATTCAAACGAAAAAAATACCAATAACCAGCTACAACTCAGAAAATAAGTGTGTGACATGAATCACATGAAATAGACAAATATATATTATTATTGATGACAAAAACCTTGAGGAAAAGCCGATGATCATCATGTAATCGATCAAAAGTGACACCAAGAACAACAACTTCATACGAATTTGGTGCAAAAACATTTTCCAAATTCAACGCAAGTTCCAGATTCAGATCCTCCACAATAATAATAATAATAATAATAATAATAATAATAATAATAATAATAATAATAATAATAATAATAATAATAATAATAATAATAATAATAATAAAAGAATAAAAGGATGGAATACCTCAAGCTTGAAGAGACTCGAATAGGTGTAGGGATTTTTGGAGTTCATATTGTTATGTTGTGTTTTGAAGACGTGAGGACAAGTAATAGAGAAACCCAAGGTTTTGTGTGGATAATAATATTATCATTGACGGTGAAGAAGATGTAATGCGTAGGGGGTGGCCGGAGTGGTGAGAGGGAAGCGAGGGGTTTTAGGGTTTGCGAGAGGAGAAAAAGTTATATATGACTAAATTATACCACGGTAGCGTCCCGGGGTTGAAAAATTTAATATGACAAATCAATTTTACATATGAAATAAACTGATGTATAACTCTAATATTAATATCTAACCTAAAACAATGTACAACTCCAATGTTAACACGTAACCTAAAACAATGTAGAACTCCAATGTAACTCTAATATTAACACATATCCTAAAGACTAAACAAATGTACAACTCTAACATATTAATATTGATACATAACCTAAAACAATGTATAACTCTATTAACTTATTCGACTCTGGTTGAAAATATAATTCATATTTATTGGTTTGAACATAATTAGTGACTTGCCTATACATGATTAATGAATTACCTGAACACGTGATTTTTTCTTGTATGAACAATACCCCACAAAAAATAGTCGTTTTTTTTCTCTATTTTTTATATAGCACTATGGTACTCGTTGGAAATATAATAAAACGCTCGTTAATTTGGTGTGATTTTTTCCTTAAAAAATCTCATAGATAAAAGATATTAACATTTAAAAATTATAAGAGGAAACATGAGAGAGAAAAATCCAATTTTGTTTTTAAACTTTTTTTTTCCTAAAATTAGTTAATGTCACATGACATCCTACATGACACTTTTAAGCGAGAGAATGACCATATGAGTGCCATGTAGGATTTGAGGCTTTCAATTATATAATAGAGCTTTTAATAAAATGTATAAAATGATTAAATAGGGCATTAATTAATGTATGTTTTTTATGGTAAAATGGGTATTTGTGTCATTTACTTATTAAAAGCTTGCAGCTAGTAGAAGTTTTTTCTTAAACTGTAGTATTAGTAGCGTTTCAATATAAAGTTTTTTCTCATAACTTAAAAGCTTCAAGCCCCTTTCAGCTAAACAAAACTTTTTATTAAGTATTTGAGTAGGAGTTTTTTTTTAAAAGCTTGAAGCCAGAGGCTCCTTACCAGACATACAAGTGAAGTCCGTTTTAGGATTTTGTCAAGATCTTTTCACATTATTAAAGCTTTGGATGATTTGAGAAAATGCGTTGTACAAATAATAATAGTAAGGAACATTAATTAAGGTACCTAACCGGCGCAATCAGTGTTAATTGATAGGATCTGTGATGTTATGTGTTCCACATGATTCAATTCTTTCGCAAATTTCATTTAATCTCCAAGAAAAAAAAGACATCAGCTTATGGAAGGGCGGGACTTTACCCGGTTTGGAAATATTGCTGCCACCCCTTCGGGTAGGCTAGGTGGGTTCGGACCATATTGTTACCCGGTTAAGAAGCAAATGACCGTTGTGCCTATATTTCAAAAAAAATAATAATTCTTTTTTAAATAATCCGATATAAATGAAAACCATTTTCACACTAAATTTATAAACAATATTCACCACACACACAAAATCTCCATTTAACCATTTTCTCATCTCTCTCAAATGGTAACGACGAGTTAGACCGAATAAGGGAAAATAACATTAATTAGGGCTTGGCTGAGTCTCATCCCTAATGGAAAATTTTTAATTAAGTACTTTTTTAGTTTAATTAAGATTTTCTTTTTAATTTTAAGTGTTTTCTATGTATTTCTTTTAATTTAAATGAAATCTTAGTTATTTTTAGTTGTTTAATTTTTTATATAAAAATTAAGGTAATTGAAAGGAGTGTTGCAGTGATTTTTTGGTATTAAGATAGTTAAGAGTTGAAATAAGATGTTTATGGTTTTTAGGGTAGAAGAAAAGAATGACCCTCTCCCTTGATAGCTAGTACAAAATTGCATATCAAAATTAGGGGAACTTATTAAACCCAACAATTATGATTCATTTTTTCAAAGAAATATATAATTGTGTTAATTGAGATTTTCTTCAATTTGGTTCGTAACTTATCAACTAAACAAGTAACAACCATAATGAGTATTGTTTTCATTTTTAGGGTGGAAGGGGTGCAACTAGGGGTGTTCATCGGGTTTGGTTTTCGGTTATCGGGTTATTCAGGTTTTCAATTGTGAAAATATTACCCGATAACTGACCCAATCTAGTTAAATGGTTATCGGTTATGGGGTTAATCGGGTTCGGGTTTTTCGGATCGGGTTAAATGGTTATTGGTTTAATGGTTCGGGTGTTTGAGTTACATATTTCCAACCATTTGGGTTGCATATTTCTATCAATTTGGGCTATAATATGTGTAAAATAAAACCACAACATGAGCTACAATTTTTAGTTGCAAATTTGGCTACAAAAACACTACTCCAATATACATAAAAAATATGGAAACTAGATCATTTATTTGTTTTTGAATTATTCGGTTTATTCGGGTCAACCCGAATTATACAAAACTAATCCAAAGACCGACCCTAAAGACTCTAGTCGGGTTCGGGTATGCACTTAATCGGTTCGGGTTAATCGGGTAAGGTAGTTTCTCGGGTCGGGTCACTTCTGGTTCGGTTCAGTTATTGGTTATCGGTTAAAAAGAACACCCCTAGATGCAACCTCAAACTACCTGAGATTCACCAATCACGTATTGTCACATTACCTTTACTTTAAACTATCTCAAAATATCTTAATATATGGCAAAACTATCTAAAACCATGGGCCCCACTTTTTTACACTTCTCTCTCTCTCTCTCTCTCTCCTACCCAAAGATCTTTCTTACTCGGTAACTACTACCCGGGCTCACTATCCGATTGGGGTACCCGATGAGGTAGGGGAGGTGTTACTGATTTGGATACCTACCCTATTTGGGTAACTTTTGTTTAAAATAAGCAGACTCATGTTTGACATGTTTGATCCCTTTAGTGACTAGGTTTTTGTTTTGCGAAAGGGGGAAAACGAGAGTGTTAGGATTCGAACCAGAATGTGGCATGTTGATGGCCTAATCACTTTCATCCAGGTCACTTGGTTATATTGTCTAATTATCTGCTTGCATACGTATTTACCCCATTAGTTACACCGACTTCTCAACCAATCAAAGAGAAGTACTATAGGCCAACATGGTGTTGGTATGTTTACATAATGTTATATATAGTAATAGTAATTACTAGCACTCGTGATCGCGTACCAATAAGTGCATGGTGACGGTGCTTCGACAAGCCGGGGATCACCGAACGCTCGCGGGCCGCAGTGGCATCGTGTGCTAGCCGAGTTTGGTACCCTTGTCGGGGGTACCAACGGTACCAATGACTCCATCTCCCACGAATTCGATGACTTGAAATCGAAGTGTAAAAACTTCAAAATCGCGTACAGGGAGGTGAAGAGAGATCTCCCCGGAGAGAAAGAAGACGTGTTCCTTGCCTTTACCCACGTGGAGTATCGTCGCAAGGTTGGCCACCCCTTTCACCATGTTTCGGCATGGCAAATATTGCGTGATGATGGAGATCCAAAATGTTGATTATGTAGAACCAAAATGTGTTCGATCCGCAAGAACAGATGAAGAACAATTACGTGATGATGGATCCAAGTTCGTGTATTGAAGTTAGAGATAGAAAGAGAGTAATAACAATTACGTGATGATGATTGCTTTAAATACTACTTCATGCGCAACAAAATTACCAAAGTCAACCATCTCAATGTAGTTTCTGGCTTTCATGGAAGTGTACAAACTTGGATCCATCATAAGAAGATTTATAAATGTCGTCACTTTCATGGAAGGTAGAGAGAGAGGACAGAGAAAGGTAGAGAGAGAGCAGGAGAGGAGAGAGAGACTGAGGTAATAAATGAGGAGAGAAGGGGAGAAGGAGAGAGAGTGGGTGGGTGATGACGTGGCGGTAAATTATTGGTTGTAGTGGGAGACGTCTCGGGAGACGTCTGAGACGCCTCAGAAACTGGGAACCGTCTTTCCAAAGACGCCTGAGGGGGCTATTTTCGCAAAACACTCGGGTCAAAGGCCAAAATTGCAATTTTCCCAATTTTAAAACACAATTTTAAATGGTTAAACTAATGGGTAACAAATAAAGTAAATTTGAGTTGTAAGATTTAGAATTAGGCTCAAAAGACATGTTTATCTAAAATAAAACACCTATCAAACATTAATTAAAGAATAGAACAGTCAAATTTCACTAACTTTAATAATAAATTCCAAGAAGAAAGAGCTATGAATTAAATAAAATAAAATAAATATCATGAGGGACCATTCTATTTGGACATTAAAAAAAATAATGCATTATGTTGACTTCTACTTCCCATAACAAACATAGTCTTGGCACTAACAAATCTCTGGACAAATAATAAGACGTGATTCTCATCACACATCTACTTTACTCTCCAACAACAATAATATTATAATAATAGTAATAATACATACATCTTCATAGTTCTCCATCTTCCCTTGTTCATCTTCTAATGTCATTTTCTTTATTGAATTTTGTGGGTTTTGGTTAGCTTTTAATTCTCGTTATCTTGGAGTGAAAGTTGTACTTTAATTTAGATCCCCGTCTCCATTTCTTAGCCGTTTCCGGTGACATGTTTTATGGTCAACATTCTTTCCTTTTAGTCAATAAACGCTAATTAAATTAAATAATATAATATATTCTTATTATATATTTACCATTTTTTTCCGCCAATTACACTTCCTTCAAATCTAGAAATTTAATTAATCCAATCAAAAACTTTATAAAACACACACACACACACACTCTCTCTCTCTCTCTCTCTCTCTACATATATATATCTTTTTCTCTCTCTGTAAAACATAAGTACTCAAGAACATCCCTTTGTTCTACATGATTGCATCCCTTTGTTTTTTTATAACATCTTTTCTTCCTCTGTTCTTTTTGGGGGTATCCTCTGTTTTTTACAGAGTAGGAGAGAGAAACAAGAACCTGTAATTATAATAATAACAATAATAATAATAATATCTTTTTTTCTCTCTAGAAATGGTTCTACACAAAAGATCAATGAGATCATCCAACCTACAATGCTTTCTGGATTCCACAACCCCAGTTGTCCCTGCTCAATTCCTTTCAAAGGTTTGTTTTTTTCGTTGATCTAATGAAAACTGACATTCTGTTTATATTTTTTGTTGAAATGTTTGATTTGGATTGTTTTTTAGAGTGAAATTAGAAACCTTAATAGACTATGGCATCCATGGGAAAGAGATGAAGTTGAATTCTTTACATTGGGAGATCTATGGAGTTGTTTTGATGAATGGAGTGCTTATGGAGCTGGAGTTCCGATTAAGGCCGACGACAAAGACGATGAAACGATCATCCAGTATTATGTTCCTTACCTCTCCGCGATTCAAATCTTTACAAGTAATTCATCGTTGAATTATTTAAGGTATGTTTTTTACGCGTTTATTTGAACCAATAATATGTTTGAAAAACGTTAATAACTAGATATTGTACTTTTTTAGATAGTGAATAGTAGGAAAGAGAATGTGTACGTAACAATTAGGAGTATGTAACTTTTGTATGTATCACATCTAAAACACTACTCTTAAGTTGAGAAATGTTAATTTTAGAACCAATAATATGTTAAGAATTGCGGAAAGTGAATTATTGTAGTTGTCAATAGTGAACAGAAGATAATTCAACTAGTAGGAAAGAGAAACTTAAGAAGTGTGTCGGTTAGGTAATCGTAATTGTCTTATGTATTACACTTAAAACACTACTTACAAGTGTATTATACCGTTTTTTTTAGTTTTCAACATATTATTGGATCTGAAATGAGGTCACTAGGTATATAGATTTCAAAACATGTTAGAAAAGAATCTAATAAATTAAACGATGATATGTTGCATAACAGAGAAGAGACGGATTCTGAAACAAGGGATTCGATGAGTGATACATTTAGTGAGGAGAGCGAGAGCGAGAAGGTGTCAAGGTGGGATGGATGTTCATCGGACGAAGGTGAAACACCAAACGATTATCGGTTGGGTCAACTTTACTTCCAATATTTTGATAAATCAACTCCATATGGAAGAGTTCCTCTCGTGGATAAGGTAACATAAATAACAATCAATTTCAATTTCCAAATGAACATATTTTTAGAAAACAATCATTTATTAATATTATTTAGTACATATTGATGGTGATCACACGCAAACTACAAATGATATGTGTGTGGGTAACTACCTCTATGAGCATTCATTGTGTGGGAAATATCTTCTTCTTACGTTTTCGGCATGCATTTATATATAGATTGTTATGCACATGTAACTTTTTAATTCCTAAATTTGGTATAATTAGCTACCAAAGTAACAATTTAACTATGTTATTACATCATGACGTCATCTGATTGTCATCTGATTGTCATCTTTTAGACCGACCATAGTTTTATGATCATCCAGAGGACATTTTTGGAAGTATATTATTATATGAAGTAAATGACCCTATTGCCCTTTGGTATAAATGTGTCTATGCTTTCTAGTGTACACGTTTTATGTTTTGACATGTTCACTTGTTGCGTTCATTTGTTGCTTGTATTGTTTAATGATGTAAGAGAAGTTGTTTACGCGTGAACCAAGCTGATCTGGCTTATATTTCAATATACACCCCTGTAGTATGCTAAGAATGTCCTATAACCACCTATCTTTTTTTTTTCTTGATTGTGTGTTTTCTTTTTTAAGGTATGCGCGTTATCTAAAAAGTATCCTGGACTTATGTCGTTAAGAAGTGTTGATCTTTCGCCAGCTTCATGGATGGCAGTTGCTTGGTATGTCTTTGATACGGAATGACTGAATTATTGAATCATATTTGCGTTATTTTGAACAAAACGAATGTGATGTTGAAGAGTTCATCTTTGATTGTGTAATTGCGTTTTTTTTAGGTACCCAATATATCACATTCCCATGGGAAGGACGATAAAGGACTTGTCCACATGTTTCTTGACATACCATACTCTCTCGTCATCATTTCAAGGTACATGCGACAACATTTATCCCATGTCTTTTTACTGCAAATCCCACATCAGTCACGAACAATATTGATATGTTGGATTCATAAAAAATGTTGTTTCTTAAATACCACCAACGCGTGTTGGGGTCACTAATTGTGGACAAAACAAATTCATGAGTTACTAGTGAGCAATTTGTACAACAATTATTGGTATGTGGGACTAGATGTTACAGTTGACCTTACCTAATGGTTGATAATGCATGTAGATATGGATATTGAAGACCAATACGAATGCTCAAACACGAAGAGAAAAGGAGGAGAAGGGATCCGTCTTCCACCATTCGGATTGGCCACTTACAAGATGCAAGGTGACATTTGGATGTCGAGTAAGGACCAAGAGAAGCTAGTTTCACTTGTGAGTGTGGCCGATTCGTGGTTGAGACAATTGGGTGTCCAACATCACGATTTTAACCACTTTCATGGCAATCGTCGTAGTTGAAATCTTAACTTAATTTGACCAAACCCATGTGAGAGAGATACATATATGAGTGATCATCATCGTCAAGATTTCACCTTTTTGGTATCCTAGTGGGGTTTTACCGGTTTTGCCATTGTTGACTTTCTTGTTCCTAGTTATCCACTCTAAATTTTACTCAACTTTGAAAGAAACATACTTTTCTGTTATTAATATTTTGATGTAAATAAATTAGTTTTGTGTTGATCTTTCACCGGCTTCTTGGAAGGAAAACGAGTTATAGAGTTTGTTGATACTTGCTTAAATAAAGCATATGTGTTTGGTCTCAATTGCATTTACGTGGTATAATATTAAATAGAATAGTTTAAAATGTAACCGAACTATAAAATCAACAATTTGATGGTTTAGCTATTTTATTACTTCATTCGTGTGTAATTTTTTATTAATAGTATAAAGTTAGATTGATTGTGGATCACACCCGACCATATGACTACTAATATTAAGATTTTAATCTAAAATATATTTTGTACTTTGACTTTTCGAAACAGATTGAAAGGAGGTATTGAGCTTAGGTTATGAGGGAAGGAGAAAAAATAAAATGAATTATAACACTATAAATTATTTATGCATTTCGTAGACGGCATGAAGGATTGTTCATATATATATATATTTTTTTCATATTTAGTTGATGGAGTGTTTCATTAACTAAGGTAAATTTTGTCACTATATTATCAAAATGCAATAGTTGTCAATTATCCTAATTCCTATATATTAATATTCCATGGAAATGAAGAGTAGTAGCTTATTGTTATTGGTTGACATTGACGATGACATTGTTACGTGTTTTAAGTTTTAACCCTAGCTGTTAGGGCCCTCTCTAGCTGTTAGAGCCGTCTTTGAAAAATGTCAAAACGTTGTGGGTTTGGGACCACTAAAAATAAATCGGCCCTTAGAGTTTAATTCCTATATATTAATATTCCATGGAAATGAACAGTAGTAGCTTATTGTCATTGGCTAACATTGACGGTGGGATTTCACGTGTTTTAACCCTAGTTCTTAGGGCTGTTTATGAAGACCATTTGATAACATCAGCCTAGCGGGAGATTATAGGGTCTAAACATGTGAGGCTGGCATATCAAATTTAGTTGATGGTGTTATCGAGAAATGAACTCTTGGTTCAAGGCGTGTAACAGAGATTTGGGCTGACCAATGGCCGGAAAACCCTTGGAGTGTGAATAGGCTTTTGTTTATTTAGTATAAATACACATGTATGCTCGTAATTTAGGGTTAGCCATTTTCGAAAGAGTTAGACGAAACAGAGTTGTTCCTTTGTCTTTCTTTGTATCAAACGATTTTCTTTCAAGTATCAATCAACTGTATGTATTGAAATCATCTTTGTTCATCTTTGTGTGTTCTTAAATCACTGCAAATAATTGATTTTGCCAATTATTGTGGTTAGTTGATATCGTTTGTTTTAAATCATAGTTTTGGGAGTTACACTTAACACTACTCTTTTTTCAAATAATGTGTCTTTCATCAAAACATTTTCTTGTTTCACAAACTATGTACTAAAATCTTTTCCTTTTCATAGTTATTGTGCAAGAAGCTTTCCTTTTACCGTCAAATAAAAAAAATGCATATAAAATATTTTTTATATACAAAATAAAGTTTAGTGTTAAACATACTTTTCTACACATTTCAGGTTTATGTATTCAAAACCCAAAAAATTGACAATCAAAAAAAAGTTACACGATAAACTTAAACTTTATCTTAATGCAGACACTCATATAAAGTCTTGCCTTTTTAGTCCTTTGATGTTCTATAACCCTGACATCCCATGATCAGTATACTTATCTCCTAAATGATTGACTGATTTCTAAAAATAAATTTTCTTGATTTCATTAATGGACAAGTTTTTTCACTAAAAGTCACACTACGTTTTTTATGAATTATCAAAAAATAAAAAAATAAAAATGACTCATATAGAAGGATGAAACATCGGCTAGGAACCGGTATTAGATATGCACAACTTAAATAAAAATTTAAAAAGTGTACTTATACTTAAGAATGTACATGAAACTATCATAAAGTCTGTATCACATTATCTTGGTTTTATAAAGCATGATGCAATAGCTTAATGTATGTGAGGGGTTGCTCTATGTACAACCAAAAAAGTAAACCAGTCATAATTTCTTTATCCTTTAGTCGTTTTTAACATATCAGGCTGCACCAAACCCTAATTGATCACATGCGCAAAAGGCAATCCCTCCAGACCCTGAGGCATTTTTCTGATTGTCCTGTGAGCCGCACTACACGTGCAGCTTTGCACCTTTTAAAAGCAAGCTCATGATCGTGTGACTTGGTTTTAGATGATCTGAAAAAGTAATGAAATATAGTATAAGTGACACTCCCTCGGTTTTAAAAGACTTCTTATGCTATGAAGCAATTAGGTCACTAAATTAGAGACACAAGGCATTACTCTTATGTACAACTAAAACATGCATCTCTCATTCTCTCTCATCTCTATTACATATTACACTTCTTTATTAGATATCGCGCCTCGCCGCCTCAAGTTGATGAATGCTTTTTAAGACCATATGTGGTAATTAAGAACTTGTTGGGTTTCCCAAACCCATCTAAAAAAACGACTCAGAATATCAAATGGTTAACTACGCTTCTAACAATTTCATAATTTAACTTTCTAATAGTTTTAACACAGTATTCAATATATATTTTACGATGATAAAATAAATTAACAAATTTGGTTATAATGTTGGTAAACGAATTCAGGTAATCGAGACGGGTATGACCTACCACAATACCTGTCCTAAACCCGTGAATTTTTTTAATCTAATCCCATACATGTCCCTGATATCTCGGGTTTTGAGTTTACCAGTTAGGCATAACCACTTTTTTTTATTTAAATGACGAACACAGCCCCCTAAACCTACTCTAATAGTCACCTAATTCTCAATTTGTGGGATCCAATGTCGGCCCTTAATAGGGGCGGTTTTTAAATTTTATATATACTTAGTTTTTGTGGAGTATTGTGATCGTTTTTTTAAACATTAATTCATCTAATAAGGGCCCAAAATCACTAAATTTTTAACTCATCAAAATAAACCCTACCCAAAATAAAATTTAAACCATAAAAAACAATTTTGTGGGCCTAATATGTAAAGTCGGGAGAATTTGGAAGGGAAGGTGAGTGACAAAGTTCGGAAGGCGAAAGGGTTTACCGTTTACACAACTGATGTCGAACACTCTAGCCTTCCAGCCCTAAGCCCGGTTTTGTTATAGTGGGTTTTTATATATGATGATTGCGTTTAAATAATATGGGTCTGGTTTAACTGTTGTGGCCCCAGGCATAATTTTTTTTGCCGTTCTCAGAGATGGACCTGATGGGATCGAACCCTCACCATTTGAAAAAGGATAAACACATGATGTCACTAGATCAAAATATCAACCGCCCTATCCACTTAGGATACCTAGGCAAGTAGGTGATCATGCCCAAGTACATGCCAGCGTAGTTAGCATGTGTTACACATGCATGTGCTACCAACTACCAACTGGACCTGAATAGAGTTTATGATCGAACATGAGCTTGATTGGATTTCCGCACTCATGAGAACCTTAACTGTATTTGTTTGTTCAATAAATATTACAAGTCTACTGTACATATTTTACTGTACATAAAACATGATATCCAAATACAATTCTAATTTCATTAATTTAGCAATTAGAACCACAATTAAGCATAGGGCTGTAAATGAATCAAACAAACATAAACAAGGCTTTGTTTGTGTTTGTTTGTTTGTTAAGGTTTATTGGACAAACGAACCGTTCATGAATACACTAACGAACAGAGTTCTGTGTTTGTGTTTGTTTGTTAAGGAAAGTCACTTGTTTGTGAACTGTTCATGAATATAGGATTTGAGCACAAACAAACATTTAATATGCAACTAACTAAAAAACCATTGTTAACATTAAGCATTAGACAAATTACTTAGACATAATTATCCAAAATTACTTAGACATGAATACATGATAACCCTAATTCATAAGTTCATATTTATTCCAAAAAAATGTTTTAATTCTTGTATACTCAACTTCCCTAAATTTTTCATATCATCTTCGATTTCTTAAGAAAATTTAAAAACAAGTCTTAGTTAGATAAGGGTACAAAAACTTGCATAATAACTATGCTGTTAAAAAGCAGCAGCATCTTCAATTGCCTAGTAAGGAATCAAAGCAAAATATTGAGGTTTTCCATTAGTTTATTACGACTAACAACCAAAAAAGATTGATGTTTCAGGAATGCAAGAATAATCAAAAAGTTTACTTAAATAATTAATTTATAAGGGGGAAAATGTTTAGGAGAGAAATAAAAGTTAGGAGGGGAAATAATTAATCTTTAGGTGGAATAAAATTCAGGAGAGAAATTGAAAAACTAAAAACTTTTAAGTTTTAACTAATGAACATAAACAAACACGAACGAATATAAACAAACAAACATAAACAAACACATTGTCAAACGTTCACGAATGCAATCAAACGAACGAGACCTTTGTTCGTGTTTGTTCATTTATTAAACAAACGAACATAAACAAACTTTCCGCTAAACAGTTTACTAACCGTTCGCCGAATGTTTGGGTTTTTTAAGCCCTAATTAAGCATAATATGAAATTTATAACCGAAATGTTTTAATACAATACCAATATTAATAAGTGGTTACTGGTTAAGGCCGCCACCTATTTCTAGATTTGGACCACACCAATTCACTATGGGTGGGCTTAAACTTTGGACTTTAGAGAACTATTGATGGGTTGTATCATGTATGCAACATTTTCATCCATTCTTATTCACCTTTAAACCCTTGGTTACTTGTTTCCCCATGTGAGTATGTGACCACATTCACCACCAAGGCAAAATATACCATCAATTTATCTCATCTTTAGGAGAAATTGGAACCCTAGATGAAAAGGACATTGAAAGAGGTCATAAGCACGATATAGTGTTAGAAACTAACCATACGAACGGTTAACACGTCCAACATAAAGAGTGCTAAAACTTTCAAAGCATAAATACGAATATTAAGTCGTATTACCACTTGTGAATATAAGAGTTGTATAGTTAACAGGACAAGATTTGTAGTCAAAGGATATTGTTCTACACACTTGTACCGCATATGTAGGTATGCATATTTGTACGGGCTGTAGAAATTGGTGTGGCTTATAACAAGTGGTTATAGCACCAATATTTTCATACTCTCAAATATGGCGTATTTGGTCCATTCTAGGGATGATCTCGGTACCGAACTGAACCGATGCCGATATCGATTTTTCTCAAAACTTGGTACGGATACCAATACCGAATATATACGGTGCGGTATTGGTATTTTAAGGTAAACTACAGCTACTGAACCGAAAATACTAATACCGATTTTTGCCAAAACTTGGGACTGAAAATGAACCAGTATCGGTATTTTTGGTATCAGGATCAATTCGGTATCGGTATTTTCGGTATTTTAATACCGAATGCATATCCCTAGCCCATTCACAACACAAGGGGATGAATGAGAATGACAACCCAATCATAGATGCTGTTATGGTTCTTCTTTTAGGGGGGATTTGAAGAGTTGTTTATCTTTACGACTTTAATACAAGATGCTTTAACAAAACCGTTTTACTATGGTTGGCAAAACATATGTTCATGAACAAAATATTGCGGTCCAAACGGTTTCTCAGCCCTTAGGTTAGGTCAGGTTAATAACCATTTTTGTATGGCCCAAAACAGTAGCCCGCCCCATTAAGCGTTTTAAATTAAAATATTCATTTTTTATGCATCCTTGATAGGTACCCTGTTTTCTTGGCCTAATGGGTCTTGCAATCAATCAAGAACGCGTTTATATGCTGTAAATTAGATTATTATTACTTTTGTCTTATGCCCTTTATAGAAACTTTACAAAATGGCATGATTTCCTTTTAGGAAAAGAATGATGCAAAACCCTTTGATTGCGCTAATTAATTAAATCACCATTTATTAATTGTTCTATTCTTATCTTTATATTCTTCTTCTCTTTCCTATACACATTGTTTTGGTATGATGACAAGTTGAATTTTGAGGGTCAAGCATGCATGGATATATACTTTAGCTTTTCATTTATATAAATATATATATGTCCTTTTGTTTTTAACCCTGTTTCTCTTTTTGTTATTTCACTCATGAGATTAAAACATAGGAAATGCATACCTTCTTGTTCTTCCAATCCCAGAGTAGTCATCATCTTTTTCTCTGTCTCTCCCCTTTTTTTTTACAGTTTGATCATGCATATTATTAAATATTAATATGATTGTTCAAATAACAGTTTGCTGACTTCATACATCTTCACCTTATTAATATTTTTGTAATTCTAAAACACCTGAGTGATCTTTAGTCAAAGCATTATATATGTAGAATTCAAATGATTGATTTAAACTCCTCTAATGACTTCGTGTTTCTTCGTAAAATGTTTTTGCTTCCAAGTATGCACTCAAATGTCAAGTTTTTGTTCCTATGTTGTCCAAATAATTAAATAAATAGATAACATGATCTTTCTTTTGTTTTTTCGAATGTTTATGATCAAAGCCACTCATGCGTGTGCCACTGAATTAACAGTCGTGCATTCGCTTGTTTTATTCGAAAACCAGGTTGATGAAGATGACTATCATTGGACACATAACAAAAGCAACATTTTGGCATGGTTACATAAGTCTCTCACCAGAAAATCAGACATAGCTCAATGTATTGGTGAGTGAATATGTAGCTCCTATATAACTGTTTTGACACAATGCCACTTTTTGTTATTGAATTATGTTTTTCTTAATCATTGTTGGATTTAGCTACTGCTATGGTCGGTCCACGAACATGGCTTGGAGGAATCTTTAACCGTACAAGCTCCAAGAGTTCGGGAAGTAACAAATACGTCGAATTTAACTTCACCCCTATTCAGGTTTGTTCTTTGAGTGTGCTTTCTATAGTTCAGATGTTCAAAACTGAAGATTAAACTGGAAACTGCCTGTATTCAATTCTGTACAGGAAGCAAGATATCAGAGGCTTCGTGAACGTATCAAGGTACCTTATGACGATACTCGTGTAGAGCATCAGGTATTTACATTCTAATATATGATATATCCTAATTGATTGTGTCAAGTAGATGAATTTGGTCGCGGTACTGGCTTATTAATGTCATCATGTTGGTTTTATGTTATTAATGACAGAAAGCCCTTTTAGAATTATGGAATTTAGCATATCCAAATGTTCCACTTAAAGGATTAATCTCTGATCAATGGAAGGATATGGGGTGGCAAGGAGTTAATCCATCTACTGACTTTAGGTACATTGTACAGTCAGCGTTGTAGCAAAATGTATACATATATATAGTCCTACATTTTTATATAATGTTTATCTACTGACTAAAATTATGTTTGATGTATAGGGGTGGTGGCTTTCTTTCACTTGAGAATTTGTTGTTCTTTGCAAAAACATTTCCGGTATAGTTCCTTAAAACATTGTTTGACTTTATGTTTTTTGATTGCGAGTTTTGGATATCGATTGTTAAATACTAATTGATTCAATTTCAAAACGAAGGATGCTTTTCGTAGGTTACTATTGAAACAACCTGGAAAAAGGGCAACGTGGGAATATCCGTTTGCTGTTGCTGGAATTAATATTTCATTTATGTTGACGGATCTGCTGGAGTTATATCGTGGTATAAAAACACTTATTAATGTAAATAATGGATGTTAAAGATATTTTGTTGATGGTGAGTTTTGTTTTGCAGTTAAGCCTAGATATCAACATTCTATCAATTTTGTAAGTCTATTGGGAGGTAAGTTATTGTAAGTATCTAATATTGAACCCTTTTGTATCATCTATATGTGACAAAGTATACTAATGGATTCATTTCAATATGAACAATTAACCGCAGAGGATGAAGACGCCTTTGATGTTCTATACTGTATAGCTTTTGTAATGATGGATGCTCAATGGCTCACCATGCGTGCGTCATACATGGATTTCAACGTAATCTCTCCATCTCTCTCTCTCTGTATATTTATATCCACACGTACACACAGACACGTGAATTCTATTGAACTCTCAATGGCTACCAGGAAGTTTTACAAGTCACACGGGCACAACTGCAGAAAGAGCTTGCACTTGAAGACATCTACAGAATACGTGATCTGCCTGCGTTTAACCTTCTGCACAGTTAGTTCTGTCAACTCGAATGGTTGTATAGTTAGTTTTGACTTTTGATATTCATTTCCTTTGAACGCCGTTTGTGACTATAGTAGCGATTGACCCTACAGAGCCTTAGCCAAGCCAGCATGCTGCTCGAACCCGTTTGGGTTCATGAGACATGAAGTTAGATTCAGCTGTCTGCTGCACTTTTGTATTTCAAACTTTTATGCAGTCTCTTATCAACTGTATGCTGCTGTTTAGATTATTATGTTTGTGCACCTATTTTATGTGGTGACTGCTTATATGTTTTCTTTTTTGGTATAAAAATTAAAAAAAAAATGTAAGAACAAGGCGAAAAAAGAAACAAAATCTTGCTCAGTATATGACATCAGATGGAAAGAACATGGGTTACATGAAACATGGGATTAAGGAACAGGGTAAGATTTGTTTTTACACATGCACTTGTAAGCCATGGGACATGTTTCAGCCTCTTCAATGGACGCACATACGAAGCTAACCATCACCAGTCTGCATGGAGAACACGAGCCGCAAGCATGAGTACAATCTGGTAACCTTGATCCAGGCACTTGAACCGTGTCGGAAACTCTTTGCTTCCCTGGTGCCACCCCTGTGGCTCCATGGTGATCTGGTGTCACTTGATTTTGGTGGTGGTGCCCATGACCTGTTAGAGACAAAAATGATTCAACATAATTGGAACAGAACAGAAAATCCGTACAAATCATTCAGTTGGATTTTATGAGATGTCATGATGATGATTCTTTCATAAATCTGTTATGGATTATGCAATTGAATGCACTTGACAGTTGACAACATGTGGTTGTGCATCGTTGTCGTACCTTAATGCATTCTTTATGTGTGCAACGCAAGGTTGTTCGGTACAACCATGCGATGCTATTAGTATGAGTTTATAGCAAATGTGTGTTATAGTTTTGAACGATCTCAAACACGAAAAGGATGCAGTGACGACATGATCTAGTGGTCTAGTGGCACAAAAGTAGTATGAGTTTAACCCCCTACATTTGCATGTTGATTGGTGATTTAGGTGTAAAAAACTGCTTAAAAAACAGTTAAAAAGGATGGTTTGTAGGGTACAGCTTAGTACTACACAAGTTAACTCTCAGTGTATTAAGTTGTGTACCATACAACCTATTGATGCAAAGTGAAAAATTCAACATGTTATGGATATTCATGCCAAATGAATTAATGATTTGTGCAATACAACCCACACGGAAACATTTCTGCTTCCAGTGTTAGGCTTCATTGCGCATTGCGCAACAAAAGTGCAATGCATGATAGGGTTGTACCGTACGTGAATGTGGCAAGCCAATATGCCTTGCAAAGATGTGAACAGGAAGAAGCAGCAGCAATGAAAGAAACACGACGTTGCGCAATGAATCCTTCATGTTTTGATTTTCCAAAAAAAAAATATAGATAAATATGGTATGAAGTTTGTATTATGAGGTGAAGAAATAAAGGGATGGATATATATATGGAAGGAAAAGAAAGAAAGGTGGTATTGAAGCAAGTCACAAGGCAGAGGAAGAAGGTCACATGAAAGAGTGTGAATCACAGGGCTTGAGCATGTTGTAATCAAATGGTTTATGATTTATGGTCCTCAAATTTACTGAGGTAAATTGCTTCTTGTGACACATTAAATGCTACTTGCATTGTTTCTTTATTATTATTATTATTTATAAAGAAAAGGTTACATGAACGTAACAAGTATGTAGTATACTTAGAACTGGACCACAAAATGATTGGGCAAATATAAAATAGTGGAAAAATTGTAACCATGACAACTCAAGAAAATAAGGAACTTAATGGTGTCACATTTTTTGTAACAAGGTACAAGATTTAAGCAGTTAGGACAAGGTAAATGTGATATAAGGAACAAAATTGTGATGAAGTATAAAGACAGGTGTTGTTTTGCATGAACATTTTTGTGAGACTTGAATGCAACTCAACTAGTTGAAGATTTTGAAAGCAACCAAGCAAGGGGAAAATTCACTTGCATTTCTTTCTTTTATTATAGGGTGATAAAGTTTTTGTAAAATTTCTATTGGTTTTTTCTAAGTCTAAACCGGCTATTAGAGTATGTGTGGTAGGGGGCTTGATGGGGCTCCATAGTTTAAAATATTAATAAAGTGAGATAATGGGCTTTATGAGGGCTTATAAATCATTGAGTAATCATTGCTTAATTATTGTTTTTTATTTAAAAAAATAAAATTTCATTAATTAAAAAAAACATTACAAATACTTAAAAAAACGAAATATTATAAATACTATAAAAAAAATACTACTCGTCTTCATCATCGTTGTCTCCTACTTCTTCATAATCTTCGTGTTCTTCTTGAAGAGGAAGCCGGAAAGAGGCTAACTCAGATTAGTCCATGATATAGTTCTACATCAAGGATTTATATCAAAAGGATTATTAGTATAAATAGGATTATATGTTATGTTTATAAGAGGTATAATAGGATTATTCTAGAATGTGTTAGTTGGTATTAGTAAAAATAGCCATGTAATAAGCTAGTGAGGATAGGGAGTTAGTTGGTTAAGTGTGCGAGGCTCTTGCTTGGCAGTGAGAGAGGGCATAGCCCTGGAACCCTTTGTATTTTCTATTTCGTTTACATAATATATTTTCCCGCCATTTCCCTTATTTGCCTATAGTTCAAGTCAACTTTCTTGTAACATCCCGTTTTTATTATACAAATAAAATGAGTTGGTTCATATTTATTTGTGAATGAGACGGGTATTTGATCGGTAAAACGAATCAATAACATGTGAGGTGGATACTCGTGTGTTTAAAATTAGTTAACGAGTAAGTGATGAATAGCATGATTATTTGAAATATGAGATCTAGGCGAGTAAGTGGTATTATAGGCGTCCGTTTAGTAATAGTATAATGTAATATATTATATTTGACCATACTCCGTTTTTTTATGAAATTTGGGTCAAAACGTAGAGAAAAATAGGCTCGTCTAAATAGTCTATCCGTATTTTTATAAAACGTCATACTTTAAAGGTTATAAAAGAAAAACGAGTGAAACAGCTGAAATAATTATAATAATATAATATAAAAAAAACTAAATTATGAAATATGAACTCATAATATTTACGTGTATGTATATATAGTGAAATATAGTGAGTGACACAATGTAGATGTGTGTAGATGAAAGATTTCTTAGTTTAGTAAACTTAAATATAATTATGTATCATGAAACCTGCTTATTCTAAACCGACGTGTTCGAAGTCGGTCATTCCAATCTAACCGACCTTAGTCTATTGAACCTTCTATATAAACTTCTATGAGTTCACCTATCTGACCATCTTCATTCACTTCAATTTGGTTAGGTATGAACCTTCCTTTCATATTTTAAGTTTCTAATATATATTAATTAATAATAATTGTAACAATGAACATTATTATTAATAATAAGTATTTTAATAATAAACCTTATTTTATTAGGATAATTTAGGAATCTTGGGAGTGGTAGGATAATGTTAGAGTATAGCTTAGGACCTTAGCATAACCTGTATAGTACGTGCACATTCAAATTGCGGTATTGTATGACAACTCTTACAAACGATTAAGTTGAATCATGGATTATTAAATTATGGGCATGGATGTTAAAGACATAATATTTTTGGAATGGAACAGCTGTGCACTGTACTAGCAGTTGTTAAGCAAATGGTCTACTAAATTAGAACGTTAGTTCTTAGACTTAATTAGTAATATGGTATGTTGAATCTTAGATTGCAGTTGCAGTGGCTAAAAGCTTAAATTAGCAGTGGAGAGACGCTGTCCAGGTGAGTTACTTAAATTATTTTCAAAACCTGATACTTGCTCATAAAATTGTTTTGGTGGTGATTGATCATGTATATGCATCGAACCATAGGTGTGGCATCCAGGGTGTTATATATATTATAATGATCATTATATTTTCCCGGGGCGTGGACATACACGTACAGCTATATGGGGTGTGTTTACGCTGTATGTGTGAATATATAATGCTTAGGCCGGATATATGATTATGGTGACATGCAAGGAGCTCATACTTGATCAATAAAATGTTTTTGTGGTTGTTTTACTGATGAGTCGGTTTATGTGACTCACCAGCTGTGTGCTGACGTATTTTTATTACTCGAGCATGTATCACAGGCTGATGATGTAAGGAATGGGAGTTCCTAGCTGAGAATTGGAATACTTTAGACGGTTCATCTTATTATAGTTAAGCTTTGTTTAGCTTGGTGGTACTTGGATCGCACTGACTTGTAATAAACACTCAAGTTATGTAATGAGATTACGTTTCCGCTTTAAGTTTGCGCCGACTGGTCACTGTAAGTGCCCCGACCTGGGCGGGGTGTGACAAGTTGGTATCAGAGCTTTAGTTTAAGAGATTTAGGTACTCGTAGCAGTATCTAGACTTAAACTAGGATTAGTATGCTAAGTATAAGTGTTAGCCTTGGTAAGCAAATGCGAGTAGAAGAGAGGATGTATGGGATTGGTACGTTGAATTTTGTGATGGAAGAACTATATGGTAGTTGGGAGTATCATGGCATGTATCATATATTGTCTTCATACCTGGCCAGTATGAAGGTTAATGAATGACACCGCTATGATCTCGTAAACATCATATTGTACTGAAATCAATAAATAGTAGGCAGAGTTCTAGGAATTGCTACTAAAACTTGTGTGTGTACATATGTGGATATATATAGGTTTATCTATGGGGGTATATTGTGCTTATCTTATTCCCACTGTCTGTTTGTGTGGAAAGGATTGATAAATAGGTCAAGGACTGATTTTATGTCTCTAAGTTAACTAGTGGAATATGTATATACTATCTAGCGTATGTCTCTAAGCATGCGGTGGTTTATGTGAGCGTAGTGTGGGTATTAAATGAAACCATAGAATACCTAAAGTGGATAGAGTAATATAAGGCCTGAATAGAATACCCTAGACATCTTAGTTGTATAATCAAGTGAGGAACTTAACCGAACTTGGTGTCTCCACCTTCCTACGAGAGTTAATTAGAACCGGGTTCGGAAGTGATATGAAGATAGATTATAGTGGAGTGAAAATGGCGTTTGAAGCCAACATTTCTTTTTCTACTGGATGACTTATAGAACTCTCTTAGGAGTTTAGTCAGAAATGCCAAGTTGCATTAGTTGTGAAACCTCCGAAAAAGGTTAATAGTGTATCAATGGTTAATGATCAATCAACCAAGTGCAGGTACAAGGACTTTACGCCTTGCGAACCGAGGTAGTGGAAGCCAGGACAAATATCGCTTTTGGGATACGCTAGAAGAAAACCCTAGGCATTATTATTAAGAGAATGGGATAATAATTGTGATAAGTGGAGATCGAATTTTAGGGATTATAAAGGGAGACTAGGACACGCACTTCAATGTCCAACATGTGGAAAATGACTTTCTTGTCCATGTCGCCTGTTAATTTGTAGAACTTATAAGAAACTCAGACACACCTGTCATGATGGTAGAAAGCCCCGTTAGTGTTTTTATGATTTTAAGGATTAATGTCTTAAGAAATAAAAGAATGAAGAACCCGATGGAGGAAGGTGTAGAGCTTTAGACATAAAGACTGAATAAGCCATAGCCCCTTAGTAAAGAAGCCAGTGATGCAATGCAGAGAAAGCTCGGAAGCTGTGGGAGGTCAGTGAAAAGTTAGTTGGTTTGGCTTAGTCAAAGTAAAAGTCAAACTCAAGAATAGTCAAATTGCGTTGTATAGTTGTGCTGTTTACATTGCATATTTTTTTATGTTCTTGTAATTCTTGTGCCATGATCAATTTGGAAGGCAACACCGTGAAAATCATTATTGTGAAATATGAAAATTTTAAACTAAATCAAGCATTAGTAATATTTTATTTCAGTAACATACTTTATGTTTTATGTTACTACAATTTAAAACTAAATTTAGAAATTGCAGCATAATATATATAAAAAACAACCTGATTCCTTTGTTTCAAAGGGGTCCTAGTTCCTTTTTAAGTGTGCGAAACATATTTAAGGGGGTTTCAATCGTGTTGGGTTTGTGGGTTGGTAGGTTGAAATGTGTAACCCAAATCAAACTCATATTATTATTCGTGTCAAAGATCCAAGCTTTACCCCGCACACACATAAATTTGGGTCCACCTGATCATGATACATAATTGTCTTTTTAAATGAGTTCATATGTGTTGACTAGTTATAAGTGGGTTGTGGGGTTGTAATATTAACATTTTCTTATGAAAAAAGTTAAAAATCTTAGAAAATGTATTGGAAACTATATGCAAGGTTGCAAAAGTTGTTAGGCGGTGCCAAATTGGTTGATTGAGGAGTTGCGAGTAATCGACCACAGTTGGGGAGTATTCGGAGGTGACTCGCCGAGAACTCGGTCTGGGCGGGATTTTTACAACCATGACTATAGGCGTATCGATCTTCTGAAAAATGGATATGGGAAAAAAATGTGAAAATATTTTTTTATATACTTAAGGGATTAAAATGTGACAATATTTTTTTTATCAAAACAGATTAACCAAACCTGACCTCTTAAAAAAGTAGCCCACAACCTTTCCTTTTTTTCGGGTTGGGTATATGTCTTTAGGTAACGTGATCCATAATGGATCAAAAGTTAACAAGCCGGCCCACTTATATATACACGAATTTAATTTGCCGACGTTTTTTATCAACTTTTTATTATTATCATTTTTATTTTGCATTTTAGCTTCAGTTTAGAAGTCACGGACCATGATCGAATTTATTAATACATCTAAATCAGTAATCAAGATACTGAAAGATAATATTATCGAAAAACAAATAATAACTTGTCATTTATAACAAAAAAGAAATTATAGATTGAATGAACAACATCAACAGTCATTTAATCGCAGAAGATTATAAAAAAATACAGATAGAGCAAACCCCAAACATAAAAGGATAAAGAGAAGTTTCCAACTAATTAAAATGTAATCATGCAAGGTAATGATATCTTAACTCAATGCGCCTATAAAGATTGTCAAATACTTTTGACAACTTGAATAGTAAACACAAATTAAATAGATATCATATTATGGTATTAAAAATGCCACTCTTAAGTTTCAAGCTTTTGCCTCCATTTTAAGACTCTCAAGAATAATAGTCTTCATTTTAGCGATAAACTCTTGCATCTGTTCTCTTGAATGTAGCGGTGCAGGGTAAACACAAGCGCAATCCAATTGTCCATCTCGCACGGTATCAAAAAGGCCAATGGATGGACCTATTCCATGAGCTGAGGCACATCCGATATAGTCATCTAGTCCAAGTTCACGTTCAATGTCGCTAGACTTCTCGATGATAGGATCTTCGAAGGCGCTTACCAATGAAGTTCGCAAGGAAGAAGAAGGTGTTAAACTAGGGTTTTCTATGGCTTTGGACATGAGAAAGTTCAAGTCAGCCATGTCCGAGAAATGCTTATTGTTTTTCTTTGAATTTTCAAAAGTCCTGTAGACTTTAGTTGCCAAGTCCCATAGGGTTTCTTCTCCTTTCACTTCTTGACTAGTTGAGATTGCGGAGTGGTAAAATCCTAAAAGATACGGGGAAATATCACTACTAGAAAACTAAGCATTTGCAACTTGAAAAAACCAGTGACGAAGTTTGAAAAATAATGGGGAGGCCGGAAATCACGAGACCCAAATATTTTCCTATCAGTGAAAGCTGGATTCGATTCATATAAAATTACCTACGAAAATCGTAAACTTCTATCATTGAGTCAAAAAACGAGTGGGGCACTCCCGATCCCATTATCCTTCTCTATTGGAAAAATCGATCGCAAATTTTGGGACTAATTTGTGACAAAATTACACAAGTCCCAAAATGAGCAACGGCCCTACTTTTCCACTAGTTTATGTCTTTATGAATTCTTTTACAGTTTTAACTAACTAGTTGTGCAACATGATTCACGTAATATAACAAGATAACGAAATATTATATATAGTTACACAAAAATCAGATAAATTCAGATGATGTTCTTGTAAGAATAGTTCTTATTCCTAAAGTTTATTTTGACTTTGGGTCTTGTATATTTTATTGATGAATTATGTGTAATATGTGAATAAGTATACACAATTGATTTTTTTATTGATGATATTTCTGAAGTCTTTTAATATGAAAACAAATAAAATTAAAATCATACAAAAAAGCGTATCTGAATTAAACATGAATTATTCAGAAAATGGTCTGCTAAACGTATCCTCTCTTCTTTATTTTAATTGAACATATTCCTTCCCTTAAGTTTCAAGTTAATACAATTCAAACTTTTTATTTTTTATTTTTATATTGCAAAATTTTAACATTTTTGTTATGAAGTAAAAAAAATGTTTTTAAATAATTTTCTTGATATTTTTAAAATAACGTTTTAAACATTTATTTTAATCTTTAAAAATTTTCTTTTAATTTTTCTAAATAACGTTTGTTTTCTTATTTTGAAAAAAAAAACATTTTTTTTCTATACATTGATTTAAATTTTGTTAGAAAGTTTTTATAAATAATTTTTGGTAAAAGTTTTTAACAATTTTATTTTAAAAATAATCACAACTTTTCAAATGAACCAAAATGGTTAATTAACATTTGGTTTGATCAACACATTTTATTCTTTCCCCAAGTGACATTAGGTGGTACACCTAAACCAAATCAAAAAGTTAGTATTTACCGACTAAAGGAGGTTGGACCCTTGTAGCTTCATGATTACATAATGATTGTGTGATTAGTATGACCAAGTAAACATTGAAAATAATTTAAAAACAATAATTGATTTGGTTTCATAAATAGGGATAGCTATGAAGTTTAGTATTAATTTCATAACTTCTAACTTTCAAATAAAAATAAAGATTTTTAGATAGCTAAATTCTACAACTTTTAAACCGGTTTATTTGAGGAAAGATGGTACGAAAAGTAAGAACAGGGTGGAATTAGCCCACCCCCCCAGAAAGGTATTTAAGAATCATACACTCTCTAATTGTGAATTATACACCTGGTTCACATCACACACCAACAGAAAGCTATCATATATCCTAGAAAGTGATGTCACACCTCCAAAATGCGGTGTCATAGAGTATGAAACTCAGAACCCCTCCAGAAATATAAATGCCCAACAACCCATGAGAATCCATGTCTCTCATTGAATTAAAAGTTTTCTTCGTAAATTAATTGCAAACAGTTGAAGTCAGTTCATTGAAATCAGCCATATGGTGTTCTTACAATGTTGGACTAAATAAGTAAAGCTATTTATTGAAGAACATGGAGTTTTTTCGAAAAATAATTATGTTTGTTAGAAAAATTATTTACTAAAATCGATAATTTTTTAAAAATATTTGATTTTTCTTCTTTCTAATTTTACCATATAAGATGATTTTCTCTTAAAAAATATTATTTAACAAGATTTAAGCAAAAAACTTATAGTAAACTATAAATTTGGATCGTGAGAGTTTATAATTTTTTAAAAATATTTTCAAATCTTTTATTAATATTCTTTAAAACTTTTTTTTAAAGGTTCTTAAAACATCTTACTCTTTCACAAATATTTTTTTTCACTTTCATAAAAATATTATTTTTATAAATGTTTTTTATACTTTCTTTTTAAAGTCACGCATATCTTTCAACTTAGGGGTGCTAAATAAATAGGCCGTGTTCATGAGTTAGCGGGTTCAATGTGATATGATACGAACCTAAAAACAACATGAATATTTAAGAGTTGATACGAACATGACCCGTCTTAACCTGAATTCGGTTTGTTTGTGTGTTTTTGCCTATTAAATCTTCAATTTTACATTTTTAGCATTTATTCAAAAACGTTCTTAAATTTAAGTGAATAAATAAAAAATTGGAAAACAAAAATTGTTGTAAAAAACAGTGTTAAGGAAATTACAAGAATATATATATAGGTAAGGAGTTTGCTAAAAAAAAATCTATTTTCTCAAAGAAATGTAAGTAGTGTACGTAGGCATTGTGATTTAAATTTTTGGAGAAAGGTTTTATGTTCTTTTAACTTTGTTTATATATAAAAAAATAAAAGTAACAATTTAATTAAAAATTTTCTTGTAAAAGGTAAAAAATCTTAAAAATCGTTTAAAAAATTTCGAGCTCCAAAGGAAATGTTTTTGTAATTTTTCTAGAAACTTCTTTTTAGTTCTTGTTAAAGAACATACTTCAAAATAAAATTATGAGTATGAAAAAAAAGTATCTTTTCAATAAATACTCGTTTTACTAAAGACTTTTTAAAGTATTAATTTTGATAAATAAGTTTTACAACCACTACATGTATTCTTTAGGGAAAAAAAACTTAAAGCGCTTGTTAAGATGAGTCACGTGTCACTGTTGATACAATTATGTCTTTGAGAGTTCTAAAACTATTATTTCAAATTTTCTAGTTTATAGTTCTTGACATAACGTAAGAACATTCACAATAGGTCCAACAATCCATTTATACCTTTATCATTATTATTTTTTATCTGCTTTACTTACAATCACATTTAAAAAGTATTTAAAAATAAATGAAGGAAAAACGTGTTCCCTCAAGTATCTCAATTATACCAATAAACAATAGGTTCTTCATCCCTTGAACGACTCACAACCCCTATCATAAAATATAAAAGATTTACTAACAAAAATACGGGTAACCTAATGTGAATACTCTAACAGTGTTTAGTTTAAGGGCCATATTTTAAATATAGATGACCTAAGTTTAAATCCTGCCCCAAAATGCCTTCCCTTGATTATTGTAAACTTGTACGATGTTATATTACAAATTTATTTATGTTGCTAATACGGTTTATATACAAATCAACATACCAAATTCATGGGTGGATAGAGATGGTTGGAGATGTGGCCGACAATCATTTAGGAAGACAAGTCCATACTTCTTTCGACTGTTGTTGCTAAGACGTCGCTTGGAGGTATAGGCCGCAAGTAATGTAGCGGCAACCAGAGCTCCACACAGTTTGATTCCTCTTAGCTTGCATCCCTGTCAAATTTACAAGTATGCAAGTTAGAAAACAACATATTTAAATCGCGTGGACAATGTGCCCTCAGACTACCTATAGTCAAACTAAACCCATAGCCGGAATCTTATAGCCATCCAATAAGGGGGGAAGGGGCACTCCAGGCTATTAGCCTGGTCCCGACCAATAATATTCTGCCTTCTCAAATTCAACCCAAAGTAGTCTGGAACTCTCAAATCATTCGCAGTACTTGCTATGGTTGCTTTTTTTTATTTTTTATTTTAAAACAAACAAAGTTTAATAAAATCACATTTATATACAACATAATATTATACATAAATTACAAAAAAAAACTAAAAATACATTTAAACAAAAAAAAAAAAACTACACACACAATTAAACTAAAAAAACACATAAACTAATTAAACTTAAACTTAAAAACTAATTATCAAGGCGCACCTTCATCAATTGCCACGCGCGGAGGCTATGACGGTGGTGTTAAGTGGGATTTGTTGGGAGGCTGTGGTGGTGCTCGACGGTGGTGATTGGTGGGATTTGCTGGTGTTGTGAGAGAAAATGACTGACAGTGGTGGGGTTGTGGGTGAAAATGACCAACAGTGGTGGGTATATAATAATAATTTGGGTAAAAAAAGTTAAAATTTTTTGACCGTTTCTGCTTGGTCAAATGTCAGAAAGGTAAAAAAACTAAATGTTTTTCAACTGTTGCAGCTCGGAAAGATGTAACCAAGCTGTTTGGTTTTTCAACTTAGCCGGGGGGTGGCGGCAGTGTAGCCGTCTGGCTACCGTAGCCGAAGGACCCTAGCCGGTTAGTGCCCCGTCCCCCTAAGAGATTAAGCGGTGATCAAGAACGAGGTCGGTTGGCACTTGCAACATCATTATGGATGGTCTTAGCGGAAACCACATTTGTACTATTTACAATAACTCTTTACAAACTTGGATTGCAAATCAGAATTAAGCTTCCTAAGATTATTTTCATTGGTGGTATAGAGAGAAAAGGAATGTCATCTTTCTCTCTCTACCAATGTAGGTATTCTAAGAGCATCCATGATAACGATGTTTTTACTTATTTTGGTGACATGTAGAAAAGAGAGCGTTGAGGTGAAGGAAATAAATGGTGGGTTAGTTTTTGTGGAAGAACTATTAAAGGCGAGTGTGCAAAGAATGAGAGAGAAAATCGATTTCTCACAGGTTAGACATATATATGCCATGTGATACACTTAAAAACACACGCAAACTCAACACATACAAAATCACACCCATTGTGGGTTCCATAAATTTCTAGTGTCACTATATAATCCTTCAAATTGGTAGTACTCCATAATTCTTCAAATTAATTAATAGTACCCATGATGATGACTACTCCTTACCCATGACCCCTTTTACTTCTAACATCCATCATACACAACATTTTATTAGAAATATTACCATATCTTAAAATAACATTCACATCTCATCCCCATAACCAACCTCATTTAAAAATTTAGTGGAAAATGACAAAGAAAAACATATAAAACATCTCTACATCTCATCCCCATCCCGATCCCATCCCCCATATTTTTGTGGGAAAACATTACAAGCCATCAAATTTAGTTCCCATTGTTGATCTCCATATATTTATTAATACTTTTTAGTGACGTATGTGTGTGGAATATACAGAAAAAAAAAGGAAGAAGAAGAAGTGGTAGTATTTAATTGAATGTAGATAAATTTGGAGAATGATATGTGGCTGGTTTTTAAAAAATGAGTTATAAATTTAGGTATTAGGTAATTGTGACCATTAGTTAAATTATAGGTATGAAGATGAAAAATCTAATGTGAATGCTTCAATTAGGGAGAGTGAAAAACTACAATATGTACACGTGCCTCACTTTTGTCCCTTGCTTCATTCACATACCCATTTTTTCATCTCAATAATGTAGAATATGGATAGAGCTGCAAACGAACTGAACTTTCAGTAAATGTTAATGAATCGTTTAGCGGAAAGTTCGTCTGTGTTCGTTCGTTTAATAAATGAACGAACACGAACAAAAAAAATTGTTCGTTTTAGTTAAACGAACGAACATGAACAGAGGCCGCGTTCGTTTATGTTCTTTTGTGCTCAATAGTTTAATATGGTTTTTTATTTTTATAATGTCTTTTACATTCTTTAAATTTTTTATTATTTTACAAAAATAAATAAATAATTTTGTGTAAGGTAAGTATATGACTATATAAGATCAATAAAGTTTACTTTTAGTATAATCATTAAATAAATAATTAATGAAGAGTTCAAATTTAAATAAATAAATAATTAAGACTTTAAGTTTAAGATGCGGGCTTAGTTTTTTTTAGACACTACTTTATTATGTTTATATTATGTTAAGTACCTAGTATGTTTATATAACTAGATTATATTTTGGGTGGATCAAATTAATTTCTTAATATATGTGAAATCGATCTTATTCGAAAGTTAATATATGTCCCTTTGTGTTCATGTGCGTTCATGAACAAAATGAACAAACAAACACAACCAATGCCTTATTTGTATTCGTTTGTTTCATTTGCAACCCTAAGCATGGAAAAGACAAATTATACAAAAAATTTGGAACTACAAATAAACCCTCCTTATCTACAATTCCTAAAGATTTTAGGCAAAATTAATCAATCAACAAAGAGAAATATTACAACTGTGTTGTTGCCCTCACAACCAATGTCCACTAAAACCGTCTAAAAGCATCCTCATCGTGGGGCATCATACTTTGTCTGGTGAAGTGGACTCAAAAGCGGACTAAGGTGATGTGTTGGAGGAGAAGGTTGGGTGGTGTCTGGTCCGTTCCATCGAACTTCAACCGGACAAATGTATGGTCCCCCACACAAAAAAACTATTTTTTAACTATTTTTTTTAATTTTAAAAGTCAGGGTGTGAGGTTGAGGTTTGAATTAATTTAGCATTAGAAGAAATGGTAGTTTTTCTAATGCAGAGATTTATAATAACGTGACATGTCGCGGTGAAATCAGACACACCTTGGCACTAGAGATGCTCTAATAGATAAGAGCTCATATCACTTTAGGGCAGAGGGGGACACCTTAGTACTTACCACACTTTGTGTAGTTTTTTTTTAATTCCTATATATTTATCATTTATATTTTGCAGGTTTTACTCTTAATTTATTACTACATGTACTTTGAAGTTTTCCGTAAAAAACGAACAAGGGTTAAGACCCTAGGCTCGTAGCTCAGTGGTCATGGGTAAATGAGGGAAGACTCTTGGCCTTGGATCATGAGTTCGATTCCTAATCTTAACGGGTTTTACCGGTTCTTTACTGTCGTGCCTCAGGCGGGTGAAGAGTCGGGTTTTCCCCGAAACTGGTGGCTGGTGGGCTAAGGGCTCCGTACATGCAGGTTGGGCTGCGATGCGGGCTACCTTTGGCCAATTGGTGTCGCGTACGGAGTACCCGACGTTACTTAGTTGGACGTTAAAAAAATCTGGCCTTAATGACTGTTTTCTTCAGAAATGTTGGTTGCAATTAATAAGGGTGGATGGGGTGGTCATCACACCCATCACACTATCACACCCAATCACATTATGCCACTTCATTTTCATCACACTCCATCACATTCATCACTAAAACCATAGGGTGGTGTTCATACTTCATATTTCACCACTAAACTTAAAAAAAAACTATAAATTTTAATATCCTCTGGTTTCCTAATGGTCCTCTCCGACCACCGCCAGCCCGTGTTTCTATTCAGCCTTCCACTGTTTGGCGAAGCTTTGTTGCACACTCCATGACAATGACAGTTTGACGAAGCTTTGTTGGGGGTGACGATGACGGTGTGAAGATAGGGTTGTGGGGGCGGTGGTCGTGATGGTCAAGATGAAGAAGAATGGTGATGAAGAAGAAATATGAGGGAGAATGGTGAAGGAGAGGTGGAAAAAAAAAATATTAGAATGGAGAATGAGGTCGTGATGGGTGTCATGAAGTTCCATCACGCTAGTGTTATCGCGGCCGTGATTAAATGGTGGGGGCGGTGGTCGTGATGGTCACGGGCATCACGGGATGACCATCACAGACCACCCCGACCACCCTAGTGAAATTGATAATGGTTTATAAGGGCAATCTTCACTACATTATTGAATCGCATAGGTTTGAACCCGCAAATGTCTACCCGTGGGGCGCCCCCTCTTAGGCATAAGGCTATAATGCTCTGTTCTCGAGTTTACTTGAGGAGGGAAAAGAAAGAAAAAGAACCGAAGGAAGGGAAAGGAAAAGAAATGATACATATCCTTTCCTTCCGTTTCATTCCAAATCGAAAGGAAAACAAAACTAAAGAATTTGACCTAGTTTTCCTTCAATTTCCTTTATTAAGTGAAACTCGGGAACACAACATGTTTTGTTTTCCTTTCTTAAATGAAACTCGGGAACACAATCAAATTTTTCTTTCCTTTCATTTCCTTTCTTTTATCTCGTTAAGTTAACTCGGGGACACAACGTAAGAGTTAAAGAAAAACACTAGGTGATTTACTTTGAACAGACAAAATAGCTATGTTGCACTATTGCCAGGTGGGTGTGGTATTTAATTCCATAAAAAACATTTTATATAATAGGAATAATCATCAAAATAGACAATTGATCAATCAAATTTATCAAAATAAACATCTGATGCATCTAAACATTAGGGACTAGCCACTCCTTTGCGTCTACTAATTAGATGATTACACGTGTAAAGTCTTCAGACGCTTTAATTTTTAAGGCCCATGCGTCTAAACTTTAGGTCTTCGTAGATATCTAGCAATATCAACCCTAACTCTATATGCACTCTATATAATGTATGCAGTCACTAAACAATTAAACACATATGTATTTACTTCAACAATTAACAAGACAGAGTTTGGTTTATAAACTTACAGCCAATAGCTTATGAGTATCTTCTGCACTCATCTTCAGTCTCACCACCTCTGAACGTCTGGGCGATTTGACATCCTTAAACTTTAAGTTTGTGAGCGTCAGTGAGTTAACCGAGTATGTCACCATATCTTTCCCATGTGCCCAAAGCGTCTTCTTAGCCTTCCCAACAGGGATAAGTTCCTCTATTCCAACATTACTCTTCTTCTCCTTATACCCACCTCCTTCAGTCATCGCCTCCTTCAACTCCTTAAGCAACGAAACCGCAGTGGTTCGGTCGCAGATCGAGGCGTGTAACCTCAACACGAGCACCCATTTATGGTCAGGCAAGGTGTACGCATTGGCAAACCATAAATGAAATGCTCCCATGCATGATGAACGGCTCCCAATATCGGACCACTCGTTGATGTTTAGTTCATGCTCTAGGATCATATGTAAAGGTGACACGGATGCATTCGAGTAGCGGCTCGTTATGGTCATTAGGAGTTCGGATGTCTTCATCAGGTCCATGATGTTGAGGCGGATATTAGGGATAGGAGGGTTCATGATAAAAGAAGTTGAGCCTGTTGAGGTGTTTTTGTGTAGCATGAAGTTGAGGGTAGGATGGTTATTTTGTACTTTTTGAAGGGCTTTTTTGAAAAGTGGAATGTTTGGCTCCTTAGATACTTGGAGAGCCAATGTTGTGATGCCTGTTCCACCTGCCACTGCTTTGCACCAGTTTTGCTCTGTGCTCCCTAACAATCTTGTTTGGGTCACAGAATTTATTGGAGCATCAACCATTTCTATGGTTTATATATTGTGTGAGTATATATTAGTGAATATGTTGATAGATAGAGGAAGGTGGGGGAACTAAAGATGAAGGAACTGTGTGAGAGTAAGCTAAGAGTGGAAGCTACTTATAGGAAGTCATATTGAACAAAATATCAGAAGTTAGGTTAAATCTTAAATGATATTTACTCATGTTTTGAACTACTTCCTTAACTTATTATAAGATGGGGGGGCCAAAGGTATACCATGTGTTTAGATGGGATAGTAAATCTGCATTATTGCATTTCTAGCCTTTTATTGGAAATCATTTTCCCAAACTAAAATTAAGTACGGATCAGCGCTGGCGCACCCGTCCTAGACAAGCTGGGTGCGTTGACACATGATTTCGTTGTCATTTTTGTTAGTGGCGGAGCCTGAAATTTTTTACTGTGATGTCTTTTTTTATATACCCAAGTTTATAATAACTCTGAGTGAAAAGTTTCAGATCGGAATGGGTCGAGGCGGGCCGAATTACATAAAAAACAATATTATAATAAAATACAATGTCATTGAAAGTAACACAAAAATAAAAATACAAAATCATTTGAAATATATATAAAATATACACTTTATAGTTACTCCCTACATGTTTTTATGTTATGAAAACGATTCATAACGTTTTCAATCGCAACTTTCGCAAATAACTCTTTTTCAATATAACAAATGCAAGCATCAGACAAATAGTTATCACCCATCTAATTGCGCAAATACGTCTTCACATACTTCATAGAAGAAAAACATCTCGATCTCAATACATGTTGTTGCAACTGATATCACTAATGCTAATTTTAATAAATGATGGATCAATAGATATCCAACATCAAATGTGAAGGACCCTCGTCTAGTCCTATAATCAGTGAATTTACAATCTATCTTCATCACTAATACACGACTTGGGTGATTGTAGGAATTCTGACTGGAATTCAAGAGGGAGGGATTCACGCATTTTTTTTTTGTTAATATAGATTTAAGAATTGAATTAACAAATTAGATATGAGCTATAATTGTTATTGAGTTAATAAACTAGCAAAACATGGGCCTTTTAATGTCTTAAAGTTTACCAAATCAAAATTAATTGATTAGGATTTATTTTTAAACTATAAATGTGTTTATTATGTAATAAGTTTAGAAAAAAATGACAATGGTGTAACTTAGAAAAAATAATGGTGTCGCTCGTTTTTATTCTGTTACATAATAATGATACTTATAATACGGAAATTTAAAGGGTGTCGGACGACGCCGTTGCCCAGTATATATGTGGCTCAGCCGCTGATTTTTGTTATACATATCCAGAAGTAAATCAGTAAGTCCACCCTTTTTTTTACTTGCCAGATTTGTTTAGATTTCTAAATTAGTTAATTGTTAATAATTCCTATTTACACTTAATCTATATCAGCATTATCAGGGTTAGCGAAATCATATGGTTCCTGAATGTCTGAATGAAATTGTGCTTAGCCAATGTTATCATCCGTCACATTTTGTGTTCATTTTGGTGGCAGAAGCTCTTTGTGATTTTAAGCTAAAGTAAAGAATATTTTCGAAGACTTATCTTACACTTACAATTCGCAGAAGACATGCTTATTGTAAAAGATTGGTGATGGAGCCAAATTCGAGATTGCAGAAGGCATCCTTCCAGAACTAAATAAATAAAACTGGCCTGAAAGTAATGAATGTAAAATAAAGTGTTCATCAATTTTCTGCTATCTTTCTCAATTCAAGGTATAGTACCTTAAAAAAAATGAAAAAAAAAAGAAAGAAACAAAGGTGCCTTGCAACCTTCTACTGGGTCGACACGGCAGGTTGCAGCCATGGTTAAACATTAGGAGCCGTATCATCATGGGTCGTATCTATTGGCATTAGACTACACGGTGTAGTTAACCTCTTGAGAGGACATGGACCAACATGTGGATCGTAGTCACATAGTTCGCGGTGCGCTCCGGTACGGAACGTGGAATGGGGTTGCAATTCGCTAGGTCCCTAAACTTTGGTACGAGTGGGGGTAGGCTCATTTCGGATCGCTCCGGTACGATGTACCATATAATGTGGTACGATGTACCAGATAAACTTAATATTAAGCTACTATTAAGCTTTATTTATGATTTAATATATAAATAACTTATATATACAACATATGTTATATGTACTAACATCTTGATACACTAAATTTTAATAGTCTAGGGTTAAAATTGACAAAAACTATAACTAAAGGGGAAATTGTAATTTAGTTGAAAGAAAAGGTGTAAATAGGAAAAAGGAAGACAATTTTTTTTACGACCCTACAATCATCTTCACCCAAACTAAATTTTTTATAACCCTAAACTACATCAGCAATTCAGCCGCCCCCCTTGTCTCTTCCATGGTGGCTCCATCTAAAGTTCTAAACCTAAAAATAAGAGGTTTGGATTGCTCCAGTTTATGATCCGAACACGATCCGGTAACAAAAGCTGAAAAGCATCATGCTCTGCCTCTTGATTCGGTCCACATCAGGTACGATTGAATAGCTTTTTTGGAACGTGCTTGTGGTGGTCGGAAAAGCAATCCCAAGCGTTCCCGGATCGTGTTCGTACCGCGTTTCGGAACGGACGTACCAAGTCGAAAATCGTGGCATGCTTAGCGAACTATGTGACTATGATGTGGATCCACCTAACCCAACCCTCCAAAATACATTTTACAGGGGGTGGTGGTGACGTGGACGGTCGGTGGATGGCCTCCACGTCACAGTCGATTTATTATTTATTTTTTTATTTAAACTTAAAATAATTTATTTAAACTAAACATAATATTAAACATTATACTACAAATAAAAAAAAATACATAATATAAACATAAACAAACCTAAACATCAAAAACATAAATTAAACCTAATCGTACTCGATCTTGGTGGGGAAATTCCAAGTGCCCCCGAATCATTTGCCAAGCCGATAAGTTGGGAAATTCACCGTGTCTCCGAAACTTGTACTCGATCTTGGTGAGATCAACCACCTCGTAATCAGGGGTATTGGGGGGAGGGGTGGGGGGGTTGTTGCAAAGTTGTTTGGTAGACCGTCTCGAAAGGTCCACATTTGTTCCGGAGGTCCGTCCACTTTCGGTTCAGTGAGTCGGTGATTCAGTTTGAAACACTGACCAAGAGTTTAAACTCTAGTAGGACGTGGGCCCAAATCGAACCCCGACGTGGTGGGTTGTTGTGCACTTGGCACCACGCCGTACAAAGAGCATTTTTTTCTTCTTCGTCCAACGAACCATCTTTGAAAGGAGGGGTAAAAAGAAACGGTGATGTAGACAATTATTTTGTGAGGTATGAGAACCGTGGGGCAAGAGTTTTTATAATTGAATTTAAAATTAATTAAGGTAAAAAATAAATGAAATCAACTGCAAACCTACTGTTGTCAAACGGTCAAAGCACAATAAAAGTAACGGTTTAATGAACGAAAGTTATGTCAACTGTCACGTGTTGCACTACGCAGGTGAAAATTTTGACCGGATGTGCCCCACACCCTATTCCACGCTTGGTACGATGTGGTGGGCTGGCGTGGAAGGGCTCCACGTATAATTTCTACGTCACCATACGGTGTAACCTTAGGATTGAAGGTTATACTTTAAGAGCAAAATTGTTTGGTGTGCGAGTTGGGACTGGTTGTTACTCAGTTAGTTGTACACTTATTACCAACAATTATATCCACCAATGTTAAAAGACGTTGAAATTTGAATTGCTGTATTTAAATGAAAGTGATAAATACGAATATGATCAGTCAATTAGAAAAGCCAGATTGTTAAATATTTTATGCGTTTAGAATTTCAAGTAATTAAACAACTCAAAAAAAAAAAAAAAACTAAATAGAGTTTAGTTTGTTATATATTGAACCCTAATTAACATTTGAGATTAAAAAAAATAGGGTTGAAAAAGAAATGTTGTGGACTTGTGGGTAAAATGCGGTTAAGAGGTAAAACTTGAAAATCTTACAATGTTGATGGGTAGAGATGGGCTCGTTAACTGGTACCGAAAATGCTCAGTATGATATGGTACGATAGTTGAAGGTTAACAACGGTAAAATACCACGGTCTACCGGACCTTAAGTACCGGTCCTGAAAAAGCCAAAAATTGGGTACCAAAAATACTTTGGTATGGTAATTCGATACTTGTACCAGTTCAGTTTTGAGATTTGGTACCAGTTGTTCGTCTCTACTCATGGGAGTGCTTATGGTTGGGTTTAAATCTGTGATACAATTTAAAATGATAACGACTTTCTTTTGCGATCGACTTCTTAAAGTTTTGGCTAGTCAAATGTCACCACAAATAAAAAGAATGAACCAATGAAGCCACAGCCTAGTCGTGGAGGTGGGGAATTTACTCCTTAGGAGGTTCTCACTTTGGAGTGCTCAGGTTCGAATCCCGCATCGACCGAGCTTTGGTCTTGTATAGTCCTGGCCGAGAGCTGTTCAAAATAAATAAATAAATAAATAAATAAATAAATAAAAAATAAAAAAAATAAAAAGAATGACTTTTACAGGTATATATATATTTTTTTTGTTAAGGTGGGCACATGACGTGGTACGTCAGTGTAGGGCTGGCAATGGGTAACCTGTATAAGACACGATAAGACCTGTTAACTGAAAATTACACTATGTGGTTTTTTACTTTTTTTCAAATAATTAGAATTAAGAGGCAAAGATCATTCATTTATATTTTTGGTACATAAAACATAAAACTGTGGTATAAACATGAGATATAAAGTAGTTAAATGAGTCGTGTTCATGTTTAGAACTTGATTTGTTCGCGTCGTCAGAAACCTGTTAAGACACGATTTGCCAGCCCTACGTCAGTGACACTCTGTTGGAATTCATGTCATGGGTAATCTGATTTTTGTGTCTTTAGCGACGACACATTCAATAAAGTATTGTCGACAACTCTTTTACAGTCGTACTGTGACATTTTTCTAACAGATTACCAACAAACATTTTTACCAATAGTTTTACACGGTAATGCTCGCTTTTTAAAAATATAATGATAAAATAAATTTAAATTAGGGTTAATAGAAAAAAAATTTAAATTTTGGAAATTACCGATAAATTGTCAATTATGGTTATTCAAACAGATATATAATAACTAGATTATACATCGGGAACGTCCCGGGGTTGAAAAATCTAATATGACATATCAATTTTATGTATGAAGTAGAATGATGCGCTTTACAGTTACATGCAGGAAAACTTGGTAGCACCTAACCAAAAACAATTAACAATGTATCTCCAATGTTAACGCGTAACCTTAAACAATGTATAACTCTAATATTAATACTTAACCTAAAACAATGTACAAATTCAATGCTAACACATGTTGAAAATAAAATTCATATTTACTGATTTAAACATAATTAATGACTTGCTTATACATGTTTAATAAATTACCTAAACACTTTGTGTCCTAAAACAATGTAGAATTCCAATGTAACTCTAATATTAACACCCATCCTAAAGACTAAACAAATGTACAACTCTAACATACTAATATTGATACCTAACCTAAAACAATGTATAACTCTATTAACCTATTCGGCTCTGGTGGAAAATAGAATTCATATTTAGTCGTTTGAACATAATTAGTGACTTGCCTATACATGATTAATGAATTACCTGAACACGTGTTTTTTTCTGTATGAACAATACCCCTCAAAAAAATAGTCGTTTTTTTCTTCGTTTTTTATATAACACTATGGTGCTAGTTGGAAAAATAATAAAACGCTTGTTAATTTGGTGTAATTTTTTTCTTTAAAAAATCTCGTAGATAAAAGATATTAACGTTTTTTCCTGTATGAACAATACCCCACAAAAAAAATAGTCGTTTTTTCTCTGTTTTTTATATAGCACTATGGTACTCGTTGGAAAGATAATAAAACGCTCGTTAATTTGGTGTAAATTTTTTCTATAAAAAATCTCGTGGATAAAAGATATTAACGTTTTTTCCTGTATGAACAACACCCCACAAAAAATAGTCGTTTTTCTCTTTTTTATATAGCACTATGGTACTCGTTGGAAATATAATAAAACGCTCGTTAATTTGGTGTAAATTTTTTCTTTAAAAAATCTCGTAGATAAAAGATATTAATGTTTAAAAATTATAGGAGAAAACATAAGAGAGAAAAATCTAATTTTTTTGTTAAACTTTTTTTTTTCCTAAAATTACTTAATGCAACATGGCATCATACATAACACTCTCAAGGGAGATAATGACTATATGAGTGCCACGTAGGATTTGAGGCTTTCAGTTATATAATAGATTTAATATGAAATCTCGAGACGAATTGTGTTGGGCTCATTTTTGACGTAACTAGCTAAGTCAATCGTATCTATATATTAATAAAAAACTTAAAAAACATATAATACTACTCGTCGTTTAGCTCTTCTTCGAATCCTTTACGAGACGCTTCTGTTCTCGTTTAAGTATCGCCCGACGAGGCATTGGGAGGTTGCTAAAGTCCCTCGTTAAAAAGTCCATGTTCCTCAATCTTACTTTATCGACTTTAGTTTTCGCCGCCATCTCCAACGTAGTTCTTATTTTGCTAATCTCACCCGAGAATTCGTTATCGGCTTCATTAGAACTTTGTTTTTATTTGCCTTGTCCCTTCCAGCCGGTCACCCTAGGGGAGACGAGGGGAGACCCTTATCACAGTTTAGGTCAATCCCCACGTGAGCATCCGAGCTTGTGGAGGAGATATACCCACCCGTTGAAGAAGTTTTGGTCCGCTTTGATGAGCCACCTTCGCTCATTTCTTCAATCGTAATTAGCCCGACCCATTTGAAGCAACTACGAAGGATTCCTCACAAGTAGTCTTCATCCCACGTTTCCGTGATCTTGTACTTGCGAAACACCTCATCTTTCCACTCGTCGCAAGTGAACTTGTAGACAGCAAGATTGCTAGCCCCACTTACTCGCATTCGATTAACGTTCCTTTTATGAATATTTGTAAATAAGCCCACATATTTTCTAATTTCGGCCCACCGGCCGGAAATCATATTGGGGGAACGCATTTCACTCCCCACTTGTGCGTAGAAAATTTCTCTGATTTGTCTCCAAAAAACCTTCGCCCGTTGATTGGCGGTTACAAAAATAAAGATAAAAAGATAAAAAATATCATTAAAGTAACAACATTATATATTTACATAAAAAAATATACCGGCTTTTCGATCTTTCGAAACTTCCACCATGCACGACAAAGGGCTGTTTTTTCATCTTTCGACCACGGCGTCACTTGCCGTTTTGGACGTGCATCTTGTTTGGGCGGTTCACCACCTCTACCACCACCCCTGGTCACCGTCGTGCTACCTCGGCCACCACCCTCGCCGCCGTGCCACCTCTGCAACTACCCTTCCTTTGCCCTCGCTTTTTTGGGGCTGCAACTTGCGTATCCGAAATAACAAAATCCAGAGACGGGGTTGGCATTTGGCTAAAATTTTCTTCAATTTCGGTATCGCTTCATACCCTTCTTCATCTAGGAACTCCAAGGCCGGTTGGTAACATCCTTCCCATTGTGATGGATCCATTTTTCAGTGTGTTGTTTGAACGTTTGAAGATTGTTTGTGATTTATTTGTGTAAAAATAAATTAAAAATGTTTTTTTATAAATAACCAAAACTAGCGTTAGCCGACGGCTAGTTGCTGCCAACGATTGAATTCTCCTCGCCATCACACGCGAGCAGGCTATCGTGGGCTCGCTCGCGCCAATGGTCACCCAGATGTGTTGTGGTTCACGCGATCCACGTAGATTGATTTATGACTCGCGAGCCACAACACATAGTCTAACACATATTAAAATGGTACAGGAACTAGTCGCAACTGAGTTAGGTAAATAGTTACTAGAATTAATTAATGATTGCAGAGTTTAATTAATTTGTATTAAAAGATTTTTTTTTTTTAACGGAGAAGAAGACCATATTATACCATACGCAAATAAAAACAGTACGAGTACATAATTTCCTAACCAGAGGTTAGAGAACGGAAACAAAAAGACACAATTAACCGAAACGGAATCAAAGTACTACAAAGGCTATTTTAGTAAATCCAACTAGTCGACCAATATGTAAAAACATCCCTCCACTCTGCAGAATTGGCTAGCACAATCAGATTCGCTCCATGCCCGGTAGCAGCAGCCAAAAAACAGTGTTGCAGGGCAAGAAATACAGCAGCAGAATTCGCAGAATTTCCTTTTCCATGGTTCGACCCATTCAGACAATATGCGCAGAAGATATGCAGCAGCAGATTTGCAGAAAACGCAAACATATTTGAACCAGTTAACAGATTTGCAACAAACGCAGCAGCAGAATAATCCTATGCCATACATACTTGAACCAGATCGCCAAACGGACATCTTATATGCAACAGAACAAATTTTTATCCAGCTTTGCGGCGGGTCTTTATACGGACAATCAGATTACAGCAGAATAGGTGTGCATTGCAGCGCCAATGATTTCTTCACAGGAGCTCAAGACCACGAAGTATGATTTTATTTCCTTTTGACCATTTGTAGAGCCGACCTGAATCCTTCACCTCAATATAACTATCATGATGCACATGCCTTGGAACTTTAATATAGATAAATCGCAACAGGGGACCTGAGTAAATGTTGTCCGATCCATATAGATACCATTCCGATCCATGAGACAGTCGTTGTTTGCTGTATATCTATGGAACCCAAACCCGAAAAAGAAAGGAACTCACACCACGAAAGGATATACACGAAAAGAAAATATATGAGCCGGATATAGGTAACGCCAACACAGACATATCATGCGATTAAAACTCACACCAAACTCACGCAAGGCGTCACCCATCCAACCCACCCCACCGGCTTATATATACACCAAGACCCACACACACCTAACACTTTGTACCCAACAACTGAAATTACACACCTAGCCTGAAGGCTTAAATCAAAACCCATATGTTTCCGGCATTATTGATGACTTAAAATTGATACCTCCCCAGAAATGAATACAACACACACCACACCACATGGTTAACACGAAACGAATACCCGAAAAGAAATATATGTAAACCGGACCGGTAGCACCAATACCACAATTTGACCCATATATCCGTTATCCACACACACCAAGACACACACGTTGGTGCAAACCGAAACCCCCTGCCCGGGCTACATATAACCTTGCAAAACACACGCACACCAAGAAACTCATCATACTGATAAGGGTAGAATCAGGATGTACAATCTGAGCTTACCATTATACACCGCAATTGGTGGCTGGAAGTGTTATTCTAATATTGGTATCATCTTATGAGGACCCCTACCTCAACCATAATCAAGCCCAAGAAATGAATATACGCACACCCCACGAAACGAAATATACCCGAAGAGAACGTATGCATCCGAGTATTATAGCATCAAGGAAATACACTTTACATACACTCAATGAAACCCAACCAGACCCCTTATTAAAGACCTGAACAATACCACACGCACGCCGAAACACACACAATGATGCTATCCTAACCCGTCCCACCCGGAATGCATACCACCAAAATACACACGCACACCAAGATAAACCCTCCCCAAACACACACCCACCAGGAAAGATTTAACGTACCTAATTACACTTCATTTCGCGTGGCAGAAGGTCTTACTCAGTCGTTGATGACGAAAATGCCGTCCTTTAACCAATCATTAAAATCGCCCATCATCCCATTCGATCTAGCTTTGATCCATGAGAACACACTTTCTTTAATGTCCTCGACTATTTTTGTAACCGATAAGGCCTTGCCATTGAATACCCTGTCATTTCTTCTAAGCCAAATCAGCCACAATGTAGCCAAAACTATTGCGATGGCAGCCTTTTTTTGCTTCCTTTTAACCTTCATTGTAACCGTTTTTGACAACAAATCGCCGACTGTCGTACCATTCTGTAATGTGTTGTTTCTCAACCATGACCCAATCGACCACCATACAGATTTGGCGAATGAACATGTTATCAATACGTGTTCAATAAGTTCATCCTCGATGCACAGCAAGGGCATGTCCGACACCCAACCTGCACTCCACGTTTTTCCAGCTCAAATCTTGTAGGGATCTTCCCATTTAGCACCTTCCATACGAACATATTCGCTTTTGGGATAGCCCAGTTGCACCAGACCATTCGGCATCCATTATTCTGATTATTTACCGCCGCAATCAGCTCGGAAGAAACTTGCTTCACTGTGAATTCATTCAGCTCGTTAGCAACCCATGCCCATGAATCTCCACCCTCTTCCATATTCTTGCGACGTAGGAATAGTAAAAGGCCCATTACTTGTAACCATTCCTCACAAGTCGTTGGATGCTTCTTCCATTTCCATGCCCATACTAAATTCGAACCAAACCTGATATAATTATCCGACACCCGAGAATTTTTGTTGGCTGCCAATTTATATGCCAAAGGGTATAAGGCTTTCAGACTAAGATCCAAAGCCCAGCAATCCTCCCAAAACCTGATTTTGTCACCTTTCCTTACTTTGCAGACAAGCTTATCATTTAAATCCATGTTTCTTCTCGCGAATTCAGCCCCAATCGACCCAATGTTCTTCCATACCCCAGTAATTTGTTTTTTAACGGGAATTATGCCTTCAGTCCAGCGACCACCGTGTAAAGCTCGAATTGTCTTTGCCCAAAGTTGGTTATTATCCTCCCTGAATCTCCACCACCATTTAGCAAGAAGAGCTAAATTCGTCTCCCTAATGCCTCCCAATCCGAGACCACCATTTTTCTTAGACACAACCAACTTTTCCCACGCTACCCACCGGATCTTATTTCGAGCCGCACCACCCCCCCATATAAACCTTCTGCGAATACCTTCTAGGGTCTTAATGACTTGAATTGGAGCTTTATATAATGACAAGAAGTAAATAGGTAAGTTACCCAAGACCGCTTTTGCGAGAAGTACCCTCCCAGCGAATGACAAACAGTTTGCCTTCCATCTTGACAGTCTGGCATTGAATCTATCTATGACCGGTTTCCAATTTGCAACTCGATTCATGTTAGCACCTACCCACAGTCCAAGGTAATTAAATGGGAAAGATTGGGCTGCGCACTTTAGATTTAAGGCATAGTCCAAAATTTGTTGGTCATCCAAACCCACCCCAAAAACCTTGCTTTTCATGTAATTGATTTGCAGTCCGGATGCCATTTGAAAACACCTTAGTATTCTTTTCAAGTTTCGTGCCTCCTCCAAATTACCATTTCCAACAAAGACGACATCATCCGCATAGAAGAGATGTGAGATGGTAGGGCCTTCATTTGGTAGTGTTACACCTCTAAAAAGATGATTGCTTCGCGCCTTTTCCATCGCCACATGAAGTCCCTCCATGGCGAGTATAAACAAAAACGGGGATAATGGATCCCCTTGTCTGAGTCCGCGATGAAGTGAAAAATTGCCCGTGTTCGAGCCATTAACCAACACCATACTCGTTTGAGAATATAAAATTCCCATTATCCAGCATTTCCATCTACTCGGAAAGTTCATATTGGTTAGAACTTTGATAAGGAATTTCCAATTTAGAGAGTCGTAGGCTTTATTAAAGTCTACTTTGAATAGAGACATCGGTTTCTTGTGTTTCTTCGCCCAAGCATAAACCTCATTGAGTATCAACGGACCATCCACTATGTTTCTACCACCTAAGAATGCCGATTGGGAATGGGACACCAAATCATCTATAACCGACCCCAATCGGTTGACAAGGAGCTTCGATATTACTTTTTGAACAACTCCAATGAGCGAGATGGGCCTAAAATCGTTGTGAACTTTCGGATCCATCACCTTGGGAATAAGCGATATAAAAGACGACCCGCTGGCATGGCAAACAGAACCATGATGGTGAAACTCATCTATGGCAGCCATAAACATTGGTTCCAAGTCCACCCAAAAATTTTTGATGAAAGCGAACGTGAATCCATCGGGGCCCGGTGCCTTTTCGATATCACAATCCCAAACTGCGTTCTTCACTTCCTCCTTTGTAAATTTTCTGACCAGATTATCACCTTGTGTGTTTTGAGAGTTTTTTGAAACCATCTGCCTCAATATTCGGCCTATCTTCCAACTTCTCCTCGAATCTCTCTTTAAAAAATTTCTGGAAGGATTCTTTTACTCTATCCGGAGCGTCTACCCATTCATTATCCACGAAGATGCCATTGACCCTGTTTTTAATCACATTACAGTTCGCCACTTTATTAATTTGTATACGTGAGTTATATGAAAAGGTCGTAAAAGAGTAATTGAAAGTTGAATTGAATTGAATTGAATTGAATTGAATTGATTTTAATACTCAACTTTATGTCTTTAATTGTTTGTGATGCAGAGGAGATAGAAAGAAATAAAAGGAGATGGTAACTTTTGGGGCTCGCATAGAAAATTCTCGTGATCACCAAACAAAAGAAGTTGGAATTAGCTATTATTGGGGCGACCGTGGTGATATTAAATCAATTAGTTTGATTGGCCAAAACTAAGGGAGAGGAACTAAATAAAAAGCCCACAAAGAAGTAGGTGGAGCCGGTAATTAAGGAGCTGTTTGGTAAGCCTCTTAATGAGGCTTTGAACTATTGATTCAGCATTTAGCTTATTCAGCGCGTTTATTTCAGCTTCTAAATGGAATGGTTAAGGCTGAACCATTAAGACTTGGGATGTAGCTGAACCATTAAGCGTTGAACCAGATATAAACCAATCCATTTTAATTCCCCTAGCAATCGGCAATAAGACTAACCATTCAGATGTTCAACTTAATGATTCAGCACTTTACCATTCAGACCTCTTAATGATTTAGCACTTAATCAACCAAACAACCCCTAAGAAGGGTTGTGGACGGCAGACACAACAGTTTGGAGGAGGGAAGAACCAGGCATCGCGCAAAGAAAGAAAAAGATGGGAACCATAATGAAAGAGATGCAAGGTTAAATCCTTTGTAACGCTCGGGTCCGATTTTGTAGGTGTTTAGGGCCTCTAAAACCGTTGGACTGGCTCTGGTGTCACGTGTATATTTTTTTAGGGGAATTGGATTTTAATAATCCAAACTTTGCCTCATTGGCCGACAATAATCTGTACTTAGAAAATTGCTCACAACAGTCCCAACTTTCAACGTATTGGCCGGCAATAAACTTTTGTTAAATGAAACTAACCCATTTTCAAAACTGAAAGAGTTTGAAAGTTAAAAAGTTCACTGTCGGCCAATACGTTGAAAGTTGGGACTGTTGTAGGAAATTTATTAAGTACAGATTATTGCTGGCCAATAAGACAAAGTATGGATTATTAAAATCCAATTCCCCATTTTTTTATGTTGATGTTAGTGGCATTGCCATGTTTCTGATTCACATCCTTATATTTTGGTTTCCATATTTATCTCTTTTTTTACCTTTCATTTGAGTGAGGCATCCGGATTCTAATATGTTATCATATCTTCATTTCATCGGATCTCATTCTTCCGCTTTACAAGTGAGTGCTGACACCTGACCGTTTACGCACATTTGACAGTCTTATTAGGGTTTCTAGAGAGAGAATGATGTTAGTGCACGATGTCCTAGGCTAGTATATTAGTAGTTTGGACGTATTTCGGGGTGTTTGGAGGCGTTTATACGCGTTTTGGAGGTTTCAGGGTGCTGAAGGCGATTAGCAGAGGGATCCACACGATTAGGGCCCTAATCGTGTTGCCTGTCATGCGATTGGGCTCTCTCCTTTTAGGCGTTTAGTCCATAATCGCTACCACTGTAGCAGCTAATCGCCTGAAATGGGTCTGGTCGTACCCGGGGTGGTATAAATACCCTCATTCTCAATCCTAGACCTCAGTTCTTGCCTCACACACCCTCCAAACACCCTCCCCTGGTCATAGGACGTCTGATTTGATCTCTGTAAACACTCGAGCTCTGTTTTTGGTGATTAATAGATAATCTTTTGACCTGTGTGTGTTGTGATTACTCGTTTCATTGTTTCAAGCATCGTATCTGTTATTAGAACATTCTAGAGGGATTCCGCACCTCTAGGATAAAACCCTGTGATTGTCGGATTACGCGTTCGCCGGTCCTAACAAATGAGATCGATATGTGTGTTGCCTTCCAGTTGCCGACGTCTTTCCGGCTGTCTACGGAGCGACATAGCTTATTTGGTGTTTTGGTACATGAATCTTACCTATACACCATTTTGTGTTGTGAGACATCTGTCCGGGGGGGGGGGGGGGTTGAAACCAATAGTTATTTTTGACGACATTGAATTTTTAGTGTCGTTTAGAGTGCGACAACCAGTGGTTGTTTGCTTGATGTTTTTTAGCACGGTGATGTGGCATGGTCACCGACCTTTGAAAACAAGAGTATACATTAATCTGTTGTTCATTGTGTTTTACTTTACTATCTATTGTTCTTTTTATTATGTTGCCATTGTATTTTTAGTCTACTGTTAATTGCGTTTTTGGTTTGATACTCATATTATTGTGTTTTACGTTATATCAATTCGGTTTTACGCAACTGAGTTTTTTTTTAAAAGTGTAACAATAGGGTACTCATGTTAAAGATAAAAAGACATTCAATTTTATGGTATATATCTTTTAAAAAAAAATATGAAAAAGACATTTAAAAAAAATGTGGGGTATAACATGTTCCTCCTTAGACATATATATGTCACTCTATAGTGCCTTCTTATAATTCTTATTTATTTTAGCATTCGTAGGATAATAGTTATAGATATGCATACATTTTTAATAATCACTTTAGCCATTCACCAAATGCATGTTTTATTGTTTTTCTCTATAATTTACGTGAACAAACATACCATGTATGATTTTTTATTTCTTTCTAATTTTCGAACAATATGAACATTAGTTATTATTAGAATTAGATTATATTAATAATCAAACCACTTTGAACAGTGATTTGTTTGTTGTGTTATTTTTTTTTATTTTTTTGGTGTTTGTATATGAATAAGTATATTTTGGGCTGAATGAGATAAGCATATTAAAGCAGTGGTGTAGTGGTGAAATCATTTGTCTTATAGAAAATGTACTCGTGTTCGAAACCCGGCTCTGCTCCATATTTCTTTTTATTTTCTGCTTGCTTTTGCTGGACACATATTTTTCAAATGCTTTTTGTTGTGACACGTCTTGCACTGATGACCACGTGTCATCTCTTCATCCTGAAAGGGAGACATGGGACACATGTATCTCCCACACATTCTTTTCTTTCTCAGTCCATACATTCACACACATTAACACATCTGAATTCAATTTTTAGAGAGAGAAAGTAAGAGAGGGAGAGAACACCCTCACCACCGTCACATTAAGACATCTAAAATCATTTTAAACCACCCTACGTCGGCCGGAAACCACCACCATCTCACACCTTCCTGACCATTCTAGGTTGCATTGACGATCCAATGGAAAAGGCATCGATTATTACAAGGTTGCTTTTGGGTTAGGTAAGTCTTGTAACCTCCATCCGATTCAGTTTCTAATTTTTTTATGTCACTTAATGGAGATTGATTATTTTATGAGGCTTCATTTTTACACACACCTACACCTAGAATACAGAGAGATACCACGCATGACGGAGCACGGCAGAGAGACACCATGTACGGCGGCGCAACAGCTTGTTACAGCACGTGAACCACCCGAACCCAGTAATCGGAGAACCCAGAAGCTTGTGGTGGTGTCGGTGACCTCTTCAAACGTCGATGACGGTTTAGTCGGACTCAGAAGTGATATGTTTTGTGGAAACCGACATTTGTTCATGTGAAGATGGTACAAATTCTTTATCTGTGACCAAATGAAGAGGTAAGATTGATTATTAATTCACTGTTGGAACAATATTTATTTGTTTGGTGGGATTTTAATTACTTACTAAATTCTATTATTCTTATGGTCAGATCTAACCTTGAGTTCCTTGAAAAGCTTGGAGCAAACAGGTCATGCTTTCATGATAGAGACATTGCTCCTAATAGTGAAACAGTGGAGATAACTTGACCCAATTTGTTATCTTATTATTATTTTTTTTTAACGGCCAACGAATCAATTTCCGAGCACTCTCGGACACCCTTTTGGCGAATCAGGTACTCGAGAGTACCCGAGCCACCAATTGCCACCAATTCCCGGGAAAACCCGACCACTCACATGCCCGAAGGCACGACAGTGAAATAATCGGTAAAACCGGTCGGGATCAGGACTCGAACCCAAGCCAATGGCTGGGTCATCCCTCATGGCTGGGTTATCTTATTTAATGTTTATTTTATCATGGTTAATAAAAAATCTATGATGGAACTGGATCCCCCCGATCGGGAATATTATACAAAATTAGGGTTTATGATGTAGTTGTGAGCTCTGATTTGGTATTAAAATGGCGATAATTTCGAATTCGAGGTTCATATGTGTACATGATAATAGCAAGCACGTCGTTGATACTCACCATGTCATCGCTCAAAAAGTGTTGTGAAACCAATCGTCACATACCTGGTTGTTATACGTTTCGTAGCACATACTCTCTTTCTTCATCTCGAAAGGTACAAATAACCGTTAATTAGTTTATTAATTGCTTTAGTTTATCGATTATAACCGTCATATTACCTAAGGTTTACCAGTTCTAATATGTTTAGGTTATTTTATATAAATGTGTTGCATATGTATGGATATGCTGTTGTGGTATAAATCATTATGGAAATTAGTTGCATTTTGTATGAAATAGTAATAATAATCCTAGATATACAGGGGAAATGGTTATTCTTGAATTATAAATGTTGCGAAAGTAATTACTTTAGACTTTAGTTAAGTGGACTTTTATGGTGGTGATGTGTACAGTGTACTTAAGTCAAGTGGACTATTAGGAAAACTTAAAAGGTCCTTAAGGCGGGCACGTCATGCACATCTAGGTTGAAATTGGGCAAAATTGCGGTCTGTAGGAGGATGATATGTAAAAACGTCTAAAGGGATGACGAAGAGGTTGTAAATTGTTCAATTGATAAAAAGGTTGATATGTAAAAGAGATGAGATGATGCAACTTTTGATTGTACGTAAAGCTTATTTGATTATACATAGAGCAACGTCTCACCTACGTGGAGCTCTTACCTCATGCCTGGGCTCTCTATTACATTATTATACTTTGACCACTTTTGTTATCTTTGTAGGAATCAAATGAAAACGGGGATGAAATTGTAGCTCTTGAGAGAGAATTTCAAGTAAGCTTCTCATGGTTAATAATGAATATATTACTTTTTCATGGTGTTAATCAAGTGCTTTATCTCTCTTATCATAAAATAATTAATATTTTTTTGTGAGGTAGTCCATTCTCTTAGGAGTCATAATAATACAAGTTTTATATTTGTCGACGACCAAAAGATACTGCTATTGATAGAAATTTGAATAGAGGATAAAGTTAGAAATTTAAATATTAATATTACTAAAAGAGGAGTTTATTGGCATACCGACGATAAAATTGAATCTGAGCGACCAGTTTCATACATGATTTCAACCTCGTACAGGTAACTAATCTACACTAATTGAATTTTAAGAACCTCTAGGTGAACGTTCATGAAGTTCAACATGATTATGATATTGTATTATACATATATCATGTATACTTTATTATGATAAAACTGTGGAAAGCAACATACATTTTTCCTTCTTATGTTAGTTATCTAATTTGGTAGGCATGTTGTAGAGATAAAATTACACTGGGATACATCGCTTGGATATGTATAAAAAAAATTGTTTGCTTGCGTCAAGCTTTCAGGGGCTCATTTAGGTTGTTGTTAGACAAATGGATGAATTTAGGGTTGGTTCTCTTGGATACTGAAATGAAAGAAATGGAACAACAGTTGCAAGTGCTGGTGAACTTGGTGGATTTACCAGGTCAGAGTAAATTAAGAAGAAAAAGAGTTGGACAGGCTTGCATCTTTACTGCCCGAAACAAAAGGTTTGCGTTGAACATATAATACACTTTTTTTTACAAAAACCATAGAATTCGAGCTTCAATAATACGTTTGTTACATTTGTGACGTCAAAACAAGCTTTTGCATAGTAGTTACTTTTCCAGCTTTAAATCATCATGTGGACCGGTTTTGGACAATGTTTATTTGGTTAGGGTTATGGATGGTGTTGATTTTCGTGTCTGCTTAGGAAAGGAATTGTAAAGAAATTAAGAGAGGAAAGGAATTCTAAAGAAATTAACAGCGGCTGGAGATCGTAATAAAATTACTTCATAAAGCTCCGCTAAACGACCACTCTTCCAGCCAGAAGGTATGTCAATTCCAACTCAACAATATCATTTCACCTGCATAACAGCTACACTCAAACATGTTAAATGGAGCTTTAGAAACTCCACCGTCGAAGAAAGGAAGGCATGACGACACAACCAAGTAAATCACAAAATCAACAGTAATAGATGGGAACATTTTTTGTGCAAGATTCACATGCCGAGACCTTTTGATGGAACAACACTCATAGTTTAGTATCGAACTATGTAAGCATTAATCCTGCAAAACATGTGACACAAGAAATCTATCAACAGGTTTTTAATGCTTTGTGATCAGATATGCTAGCAGTAACTAAAATCGCGCAACATGCAATGTTGAAAGACATGCTCATGTACTCTGTAACTGTACTTCTAATACCAATTGAATGAATCATTGCTTCTATGATTATTGTACAACCCCTTTAATTGTCGAATGCAACGAATGCGCAAATCCAGTATTACAGTCGCGCAACGCGCGTCGCGGTAACCCACTATTTGTATATATAACAAGCATCATGTGTGTTCCTTTTATTTTGTTTACTTGTATCTTTACAAGGGTGAGGGGTGGTCTATGATGGCCACCACGTGATGGCTGTGATGCCCACGAATACTAGCCCGTCAGTTGAATCACGCCCGCGACCAAATTACAACGTGATCTGCATCACACTTGCTAGTTGATTTTTAGCCGTTAGCCTAGGGCTAGCAATTTAGACACGAACACGATAACACGACGCAAACCTACACGACCTTAACAAGTTTCGTGTTTGACCTTAACAGGTTTCATGTCTTAAACAAGTCAACACGATAAGGCCTTAACAGGTTTCGTGTCTAAACATGTAAAAGACCTGTTAACATGTTAAGCACCCATTAAGACACGTTGATAATTTTATTTAAAAAGGTTATATAAGGGGTGTGGGTAGGCTTTATACATATGCAGATTATAGATCAAGGTACTATAATTTTCAATTTTCAAATCACAGAGTACGAACATATACACCTCTCAGTCATCCCTCCTCTTCCTTCTCAACTCCACTGTCCTCGTTACCTGTCCACCGTTCCCGTCCGCTGTCACCGATCACCTGTCCGTTGTCACCCGTCCTCCTCTCAACCCCGGCGCCACTCAGTCTTTCATTCATTGGTTTGTGGATACGTTTTTAGGGTTAATGTTCATAAACAAGTTTTTATCTTATCGTGTTCGTGTCTTAACAGGTCGTGTCTAACACGATGTGCCAACCCTACGCTAGCCAACGGTCAAATGCATTAAAAAACAAAAATTAATTACCCCACTATAAATACACATATTTACCCCATTTTTTTACACACATTCAAAAAATTCTTCTCATCTTCACAAAAAAAAATCACAAAAATCACACACAATAGTTACGTGGACAGACTAGAAGGAAATTGCGCTCATGATCGTGTACAACACCGTACAACCCAACGATGGCGTATCAACGAGCGCAGGGGTCGTGTTTGTAGCATGACCAGAGCGCTCCATGTTGGAAAAAAGTGTTAGCCGTGTTTGGTGCACTTGTTGGGGGATCACAACGTACGTGTGATTCAATCTCTCACAAGTACGCGGACCTTGAATCCAAGTGTCAAAAATACGAAAAAAATTTTAAGGCAGCGAAGCTAAACTACCCCGACGAGAAAGAAGATATGTAGGAATACTTCGTTAAAATCGACTATGCTACCGAGGTCGGCATGGATTTTTCGCACTTTTCGGCGTGGTGAATGCTACGTAACAAATTTTAGGTTTTATATTTTCTAGTAATGTTTTATTTAATTTCTAATATTTTTACTTAATTAATGTAACTTTTTTTATTTAATGTAACTTTTTTTATTTAATGTAAGTTTTTTTTATTTTATTTATGTAATTTGTTTTTATTTTTTTATTTGATGTAAGGCTTTTTATTTAATGTAATGTTTTATTTTTATTTTAAAAAAATGAGTGTGATTGTATCATTCCACTACATGGGTTTAATGATGAATGTGATGGGGTGTAAAAATGGTATTGAATGTGATAGTGTGATGATGTGATAGAATCACCCACCACCCCATCCACCCTAATAGCCTTGTTTAGAATTTCATATTACAACCATTCACTAATTTATAGTAGTGAACTTTATAAAAGTGCTCCTGACACTACTTAATAATGGTGTTTGTGCATGTATTATAGCAAGTTTGTTACAAAGATATTATCTACAACTATATCCATTCACAGATTCACTCCATGTTTAATTGAAATCCATGTGTGATTTATATATATGATCGAAACTTAAGGTTTAAATGGAGTAGCATAATACAACTTCTCTCATTCAGTTACGTTGTAGTTGATCTCTTCAACTAAGTATCTTAAATCAAACTTTCCACTGTTGCATTTCACAGCACTTACAACCTCTTGGAAAACATTGACGCTACACGGCACCACCAGTCTATCTTTCTGTTCGAACCCGAATTCATCGGCTGTCTTGTCTAATAACATCTGGAAGAGGGGGTGCGAAAGATGGGATGTGTGAACCACAAACCGTAGTCTCTCCTCTCCAACATACAGTGCAATACATCCCCTTGGTGTGCGTGTGCGTGTGCATGATCGATGCTGTTGCTTGTTGTCAGGATGATCACTATTCGACAAACACTCGTAGCACGATGACTGATCAGAACTATCACCCATGAAGCCTCTGACCTTGATCTTGTTGGCCAATTTCTTGACAAACCCAATTTTCTTGCACGTCATTTTGTAAAGTGAAGAGTGTGTTTTATTATAATTATTACTTTCTTAGTTATGGAGAAGAACCAAAAGTGTGAGTTTGTGTAATGTGGGAGTTGAGGTTATGCTATATAAAATGAGGAACGCTTACCTTCTCAGATAGTATTTTTTAAATATTTGTGGGTGATCTATGATTAAATGTGCCAATGTATCGTCTTTATGTGCTTTATACATATTATATATTGAATGGTAACTAGCTGCTGACCGAAAACAAATACAAATTGGTAAAGATATACAAAAGAAGCAAAAAGTAAGGATGTACCAAAGATTCTGTCCAAGTACGTTTTATAAACTATTAGAGCATTCACATCCCATCCACCATTTTTTACCCTATAATTTAACTAAAAATCACACTTTTTAAAATTTATCTCTCATTTTACAAAACTTCCCACATCCCATCCACCATTTTTATCTTTATCTTACTCACAAACACATATTTTATTATATTTCTCGTTTTCATACACTCACAATAATTTGGTGGAGGGTGAATAGTAGCTTTTTATAGGATAACAAATTTTCATAATATAAAGATGGGGTATAAAATGGTGGATGGGTTGTAGTGTGTTTTTAGTAGGATTTTTTAAATTTTAAAGATGGGGGAAGGTTTGATGGGTGGGTTGTGAATGCTCTTAGTAATTACATCAAAGTGCATAAGTTTACCTGTTATTGTCTTACATATACATGGTCGAGATGATTGAGTTTAAGAAATTGTCGGTTTTATTGTTCGTATAGGTCTGGATATATCTCTTTGAATCATGTTGAGATTGCTTTCAGATTAAAATAATTTGATGGCACTCTTGAAGAAAAATAAATCGGATAATTTAAAAAGGATAACAATAATAAAAATGCATAATTTGTTAACGTATCATAACTAGACGAAAAAACTTCATAATATAGGTGTTGAACCATTGCACCGATTCTATTGAAATATTGATACTCCTTGTGACAGAGGATACATGTTGGCGGTTATATAGTCTGACGGTTGGACAATTACATCAGTAGAGAAACCATTAGTAGAAACTCTATCAATAATCAGTTAATGTTGACGATCAAGTTACCACTAAGTATGTCTAGTTACGTATGATGTACCAAGTTACCAATAACAACTTATATTGATTACTTCCCACTTAGCGAGACCCCCACCATGGGCTCTGCCCTTGGACCCTACATGGGGCATTGCCCTCGAACCCTAACTAAGCGGCACAACCTTCTTGGAAACCCTGCCTATGGGATGTTGCCCCATCAAACCCTCAAGTTTGTAGATTTTTGAAAGTATAATAATCTCAAACAAGTGTCTTGACTTGTATTGATGTACAATCTATCTTTACTTAAGTAAATCCTGATAAAACAAAGGAATTTTTTGTAATAATAGGTAAAAATCAAGATGGAAGAGTGTTTTTGGGTGTTGTATGTGGAAAATTTGTGAAACTAGGTAGATCGATAGTTCAATAGCGAACTTCAAAATCTGATTTTGAAGATCGCTGGTCCATTCAGCAATCTTCATTGTAATTCGCTAGTTGAACTAGCCATCTTCAAAGATTATGGTAGTCGAATGGTTGGACGTGAAAGTTGCCGCCCTCCTTTACATAGACCCATCAAAGAAGTCAACGCGGGGAACTATCATGCGTCACATATTGATCGCACAACTTCAGGGTGGGATTAGGGAGCTTTAGCTGAACTAAAATCGGAAAACTAGACAGAGACATAAACTGTTGTCGAAGATGAGGAACGTGATGGGCATGGGAATCTCCCATGGACACGATTGATGTGGGATTTGCCTAGGATGCTACAGTGGCCATTGTTAATCTTCTCTATATCATTACAATTACCCCCTAGGGACCCATCGTCTTGATGAGGTTTGCCGCCACAATCCCAAATGACACAGGAGTGGCTTTGATGCCATTTGTAAATATAGCCTCTCATATCACCAATATTGTCCGCTTTGCATTCGATGGGTTGCATATCTAAGAACTCACGGATTTGGTTTTAGTTGTATCGGTAGAAACTTCCCAAGAGGTCACCTATCCTAGGATTAATCTAACCTGAACACGTTTAAATGTGGAGTTTTCATCTGCTCCACAGTTAATTTGCCCAAAACGCGTCGTTATTTTAAGGGGAATTCCTTCTAAACCAAGAATAGCTCATGACCACAGCTGATGTGAGATTTTCCTAGGTTGTTACATTAGTTCATGTTAATCTTTTCGGTGCCATTACAAGTTGAAGGTCAAGGTTGTGGCCATTGAGTTGAAAAGGTAGGTTTGTCTTGATTAGAATAGGTTAATAGGCATCAACCAAAACATAGAGAAATCTTTTGTTTGGTCGTGGTCCAAGAAGAAGAAACTACTGAACATGAAGTTTTTTCTGCCTTAACATAGCCTAGAGGTATTCCTAGATGAACATCAAATTGTGCAGAGAGCTATAATAGTTAAGGAATCGGTTTTTTGACCATTTGTGAATGTGGAGTGTGGTTGATGAAGAGTAAGAAGAAATGATTGTGAGGTTTCTAGGGGCTTTGAAACCAGAGATTTTGGATCTGGATCATCTTTAACAGTTTTGGATTTACACGAATGTGTTTGGGTGGCGTTCAAGGTTGAAAAATGTAAAAGGACAACGCTGGAGCAACATGAACTAGGGTTGTGACTAGGAAACATGCGGAAAATTTCACCCCTCTTGTGAGTCGCTCCGCATGTCAAAAACACTAGTGTGAAATAGGTTAAGGTTGCCGCATAGACTGTAGGCCTCTTCGCGCAAATTATCCGATGTTTCTTATGAAACAGGATTGGGCACGACTCCCGGAATTGTCCCAATATGCCGGTAGTTACTCTTGTGGATGATACTCTACCAATTTTTCAGGAGTATGAGCAGTTTGGTTAATGGGAAGAATTTGTAGTCACTGATGAGATTATTGGTTTGGATCGTGGGGAGGCTTAGTTCATTTAATGAGTGCTTAGTGCTACTCCCGCGGCTACCAAAGATGATGAGGTGTGGGGGCGCAACAACTACTTCTAAACCAAATGCACCTCGAAGGACAAGGCATTTAATATGATCAAAGACAGGGGAAGTTGCGAGAACATGTTTTTCCATGCTTGAAAAACTAGGGTTGGAGATGGCGGATCATCTAGATCGATACCAACTTACATGTTTGTGGAAGGGTAATAAGGTAATGGTTGATAAATGATGCCTAGTAGAGTTCTCGATTGGGTTAAAGTATTGGGATGAAGTACGGTGTGAAGTGGTTTTAATCGATATTGCTTGTCACATCTTGCTTGGGGTTTCGTGTTACTTTTTTTTTCTTGTCTATATGCTTTTATATACATTATTACTATCGTTTTCATTTCTTTCCGTATAGGTAGTTTACTACTAGATTCTTAGTAAATTTTTTAGTTTTGTTGTTTTTTTTTTTATTATTGAGGCGTAATTTATGTTATTGTGGATATTATACATGTTGAGAAAACGTTTGCGGAGCCCGGGATCTAAGTGGGAGTAACTTCTCTATCTTCTGAGATTGGTGAAACATGAAAGGTTTGTCTATAAGTGAGATTTTACTGAAGTCGTTTGTTTGTTTATTACATGTTAACAACCATAGAATGGAAGTGAGCACATATCTGTCTTTTGGAGCCGTGCGGGTAGGTATGTACTTGGCATCATTGATTACAAAGAACCGACAACTTCTCTTATCAAAATCTTTATCGCTTGAATTATGTTCCTCAAATGTGAACAAGAAAACAAACATAAAGGAATATATGATTTTTACAAATGTCTCATCTTCGATCTTTGATTGATATCCTTTGATTAACTTAGTATAGTATCCCATGCTGCTGACATGATCTATTATATTGTTTCACACATAATTTGATGAAAAAAAAATTGTTATTGCAGTATCATATTTTATATCTATAAGGTTCTAAAGGACATCAATAATTTAACTATAAAAAAAATCAATGGAGAGGGATGGTTGTTATCATAAAAATATAGTACACGAATGACTTCTTTACTAAATGATGCTCTAAATAAAATCAGTGGAGATAATGAGATACATTATATAATATTTCGTTATCTAGCGTAACTTTTAGTGATGCTCTAATATTGTTATTTTATAAAATATAATTATCCGGAAAACATGACAATTCACTTTGCTATAAATATCTCAATCCAAACAAAATCCATTTACAGATTTTTATAAGATTTGCTTATACCTGCCGAGGCTTTGGATATTGCTATTTTAGAAATTGAAATAAGAAATATTTTTATCCTTTAAATACTACAAAATAACGTAGATATATATCTCATGATATAAGTAGATTTTGTTAAAAAAAAAAAAAAAAAAAAAAAGAGGCCTGATTATGTGACATATTTGCGCTCAGGAAATTAAGAAATAGAACATAGTTACAAAAACGGTTAATGTAACTCAAAGGACCACGTACAAAATATGAAATCCTATATATTCCAAGTTGTTAAATTTTAGTTTTCTACATAAGATATGGTTCTATTAGTTTCTCCGTAAAAGAAACGAATAGCAATCGGATTCTTAAACATGTACGAACTTTGTTTCCATGTCCTCCAAAACATATCTAAGCAAAATAGAACCCGATCTTTTCGTACCAACAGGGGTTCACAACCCATTTTTTTAACAACCAAGCTCTATTGTTCTATCTAAACCATTTTTTTAACAACCAAGCCCAACATAATTATTTAAATTTAGTTCAATACTTCAATTAGTTATAGTAAATAATTATGTTGGGCTTAGAATGTGACTGGACTCTAAACTCTGGTTACTAGGTTTTCTGTAAAACGGATTCGGCCTAAACTGTGGCCCAGCCCTTAAGTGACCCATACGTTGAGGCCCAACAACAAGAAGAAAAATAAAAGAAACTGGTAGGATGCACCGACGTAGGGGTTGAGCCGGTAGTTTAAGATCTTAACCAGCATTATTATTTTCTGTTAATATATACTACTAGGAACCCTTACGTTGCAACGGAGTTGCACATTGTTTAGCTGTTGCATTTGGTTAATCACCTCGCTATGTTTTCTGTTTGATTTGAAGCGCCGCCAAAATAGTGAGGAAAGTAAAGTGACAATCTATGCCACTTGGTTGGAGTACCTAACTAAGAATATGTTACGTGCAAGCCCCTACGTATGTGTCAGGTACAAAATCCGTTTATGCGAGCGAGATACTGTAGTGTGAAGGCGTACGTTGCAGCGGAATCGGCAATTTACAGCGGTGGGAGTCATCAATTCTCTTTTGGTGAGCGTAATAAAACCAGACAAGCCTTAAACACCTAATATATTTGTGTGTTACGAAAGTTGTAAGAACAAAAAAACATCAATTATGTAGAAATTAAGGCACTTCCTACTTGTTAAACAACCAAAATCATTAACTAATTGTGAGTGCACCGACAAAAGTTAAACAACCAAAACTATTCCAACAAAGTTAAGCTATGGACAATCCTTTACTTCTTTGCTATTAAAGCCCGTTTAAGAACTCTCATGAATAGCAAAGCTTCATCATGGAAGTCATTTTCTGCTACACATTTTACATTGTTAATATGTGAAAACCTCAAGTCACCACTATTAAACATGAAAGATTGGATCTATCACTCAGATTTATGGAAGATAATCTCTTTCTATTCTAACATCTGCAGTAGAAACATCGTAGTACCAACTTCTAAAATTTTGCAGGCATGGAGAGGGTTATTTAAGAATCTTAATCTTTCTCACAACTTTTCCCGGTAGTTGTACTACGGGTCGGAACAGAGGTGGTCGTGGTTTTGTTGCTGGACTTAGGTATGCAGGAACGTGGTCAGAAACACAGAGGTCAAGGGAAACAAGTTTGGGTCATGGGTTTTTGGGTCTTTAAACAGATGTGTTCCGATCGGTTTCAATTTAATTGCTTTGATGATGATTGAGTAATGTTGAATAAGTTGAATTGAGTGGTTTGTTACAAGTTAATGGTTGACCGATCATTTATGTTTTCCACGCTGGTTCCCTTTTCTATGATGATGTGCATATATACGAGGACAAGATGAATGACATGTTTTTTTTCTTGTATTATTCACATTTTACATTTCTATTATTATTATTTTTTTTTTTCTTGTATTATTCACATTTTACATGTCCATAAAGGCATAAAACACTTTGAAAACTTGACTATATTCACAATTTTCTCTATTATTAACAAACAATTTGAGAAGAAAAGCACAAACCCGCTCTGAAAGATTGTGGACCTCTGCAGCACGGGACCTTTTCGTAGAGGTTGATCCAGCATGCGATTGCTTCTGTCCATCAGCATAATCAAACTCAACGTCCTTTACATAATAGATAACAATATTAGAATGAAGCATATACATTAATGCAAAACTGAAATGAACAGTGTTTATATGCTTTGAGAATAAAGTACTAATAATATTTGTACAACAATAACAAACAATAAATTATAATCTAGGTTCGATCACATATTTATAAATGAGGGTCAAGGTTGCCTTTTATAATCAAAAAATATAAAATTTTAAGTTAAGCTTTCTCCATAATTACTATCATGAAATTAATATTAAAAACTTAAATTCTGATTGGGCTAAATTATTTATGATGACAATACTCTGGGTTGCAACTTCACTCACATACAACATGCAATTGATTCAAACACAGGCTTCAACATGATAAAGACTAACTACAAGTTTGGTCCTACTTGACACTCATCCAGTTATCCACATATATTTTTGCACAACAGGCTTCAACATGATAAAGACTAACTACAAGTTTGGTCCTACTTGGTCCTACCGGTACCGAACACATACGGTATGGTACAGTATCGGTACGGTATCGGTATTTTACCTTAAAATACCGATACCATACCGATCCCGTACCGATACCGATAATATCGAAACCGAAAACCGGCCTCTAATTGTGGGCACCGATACCGAACACCCTCGGTTCGGTATCGGTTCGGTACGGGATCGGGATTGGGACGGGACGGTATCGGTATTCGACTCTTGTGCTCATCCCTATGCTGAATAACCGAGGTCTTTCAAACGTGTCAAAAATGTTTTATATGTAGCCCTTGTATTTGCTGAATAAAGGGTCAACTAACTTAATGTTCATCACCCAATTTATGGCTAAATTTAAAATGATCAAATAGGGCTAGGTTGTGTGAATTAAGGTAGTGAAACAAAAAGATAAAAAATAAAAGAGCATACCTTCAAGGCGGTTGGTCGTGTGTTGTGGTGGTGCGCTGGTGGGCGGTGCTAGTGACCGGAGGGTGGAGCAGGGATGTCAACGGTTCATGTTGTGGCATTGGTGTTACCGCTCGCTGTTGTTTTGTGTCTTCGTTTCTTTTATTCTTTTAAGTTTATTGTTGTAATCTTATTAATTAGATTTATATTAGGTTATTAGATGATTGAATATTCGGTTCATCAATTATTGATCAAATTGGGTCCAATATAAGTTATAAGGTTTTAGAAAAATCATAAACGACCCAATACGTTTTAATGTTCTAATTTTTTCTAAAGGACTCAATAAGTTTTTCATTTTCATACTTTTAAACATATATATAATATAAAAATAATTGGTCCGTCAGAAAAAAAGGCATCGGTCGGGGGGTGCGACTTGCCCAACTGCCAATGGGTCTTGAGTTGTGGCAATGGCACTAGGTGGTGGTAGTGGCGAGGAGAGCGAGAAAGCCAATAGTGATGAGTGGAGATGTGTTACAACATCAATAGGGGAAGCGTGAGAGGGGAAGGTGACTACAACAAGTGATGGATGTGACAAGCGGTCCGATATGCTAAATCTTTTGGTTGTAGTGGAAGTGTTGATAATTTTATATATCAGGTCAGAAACCCTCAAAATATTAATTAGTTAATAACGAAGATTTGAAATTTTATAAAAAGATTAATTGATCTAAGATATGATTGAAATTACGTATAAAATAGAATACTAAATTTGAATGAATTAATTTACGAGAAAGTATATGTTATAAAGTTTCTTAACATAAGAAGTGTAAGAAGCCACTAAAACTTGCCACATGTCAATTTAACCTAACCATGATTAAACTATCACACACTCTTCCACTTTCACAATTATCACTGCAACTTCCCATTCACCACTGCACCTACCCACTTTCACGAACCCTAAATCGTATGATTAATCAAAAATACTAGAAGATCAAAAATAATAAAACATTGATTGGAGATCAAACCATCTCTTCTTTCTCATCTCTTTCTTCACCATCGTCGCCGCTCAATTTAAACATCTGCAACTCTACTTTCCCAATCCCTAACAATTGGGTGTTGTTACAGGCTGATGTTTGGCATTTTAAATGAAAGGGAAGATGAGATTTTTATTATTATTTTTCTTGTTGTTGTTAGTTGATTTGTATTCAACTCTATATCGTGATATGATTTCTGATAACTACAAGTCTACAAATCACATATGATTGCGCTCATTTCAAGGGGAGATTTTCATTTCATTTAAACTAGCATGATTACCCGCGCGTTGCGGCGGGCGCTCGGTCGGTATCAATTCTATTCGTTACAACATTAGTACGATATTTGTTAACATTGGTACGATACCAACACCATATAGTAATCGATACCATTGCCGATGCTATTCGGTGCAGTGCAGTCTTTAGATGTTCACTTATCCTTGAATCGCCTATCTGAGTGCATGGTAATCTGGGCATAATCATATGGATTTTGAGAAGCAATCTTACTTATTGAAAAAAACTCCCCCTGCAGGTGGTAAAAATAAGTCTGTTGCAGTTGGGACTTGATTTTTTCATGGCAACTGCAATCCGGGAAGCCCATCATGAGCCTTCTGTGCGGCTAATGTTGCACTATCCTGCCATCCTACGAAAACCTTCTCGTAAATACCGTCAATGCAAGCTTCTCTAGCTGGCTAGAATGCCAATGACTTTGATGTATAACTTGAAGCTACAATGAAAAGAGTTCCTTTCACCTACAACAATCAATAATAAATGACTTATCCGTCTAATATAGTATCAACTTGGAGTAATTTTTGTTAATTCGAAGCGAAGTAAATATGATACCTTCGTGCGGACACAAATTCCTCATCAAATCAATGCTAAAATGCATTTACTAAATCAAGGGTAGACATGTTTCGATTTGGAATCAGCGTGGGATGTGTATCCCACTACCATGTTGAGATAAAAGGATGACATTCCCTCCCATCTCAGCATTGTAGAGGTCGACTAATCGAGCGAAACTATGACTTTCATCTAGGAGTCGGCCCGATCACGTAGACGTGAAACACTTCGTTGTCCAACTGTTTTTTTAATAATTTATGTTAAATTTGATACACGCAAAATGTTATTACAATAATGGTCTTTTTTTTTTAAAGCAAAGCTGTTTAGATAAAATATAGCACAGTTAACCCATTTCTATAGAGATGGATAAACCACCTGAACATAGTTGTGGTTTATGTTGTGTTTAAACTCAAATGGTCATTAAATGGGTCAAGTGTAATTATTTTCCTACAGACGGAGCAAACAGGTAGTGGCCCAAAAGTCCAAAACTCTAATTTAAAGTATACAAACTACCATATGACTTCGTTCAAAAGTTTAGATTACTATTACAAGATCCTAATTTGGAAACAAACGGACTGACTTATAGTGTAAATTTTTCGCTCTTTAATGGCTGTATAACGACCTCTGTACTGGAAAAAAATCCCATTGGGAAAACAACTCCTAAAAATGTTAAAAGCTATAAAGATTTAAGTTATAAATTAAGGTTAGTTAATCTAGTTAGTCTGGTAAAGGTCAGCTTGTATTGATAGGATACTTATATGCAGAAGTGAACCTAGTGTTGTGCTTTGGTACTCCATTGTCCCGGTGAGTGTTTCAGTTACTTAGTGTTCTTTTATGTTCTAAAATCCAAACTAAATAATATATATGCAACTATTGGTCATAATGAGTTACAATGAAAAAAAACTTATTTAAAATTATCATTTCTTCTAGAGTTGTGTGCTTGTGGTGATATTTATAATATGGCATGATGTGTTGTGATTACCTCAATCATATTTAATGGTGAATAAACGCAAACAAAGAACAGGAACTCAAATAACAAAATAAGAGCAGGAGTAAAATATAAAAGCAATAAGCTAATGTAAAAATAAGAGTAAAGCAAGTAATATACATACCGATTAACAACAGGAGCAAGAATTTGCTAGTGCATAAGTTCATCAGGCATGCCTTCAACACCATTAAGATCATGTTCCAATTTGGCTGAATTTTTGTAACAAAATATCATTTGCTTGCCACAACCTGTTAAATGAATGATATTTGTAAACCTTTGGGTGAATGTAATCTTATAAAACTCTAAACATGCTCATAGTATTTTATGCTTTCCAATTAGTAGTGCCCACCTTGTGTACTCAAACATGGTCATATAGTGGAGTATATACACTAATAAACAACACTCTGTTAGCCTAGTAGCTTCCGTCCCACCTGTAACACAATTAAGACAAAACAGTTTTCAATATATATAACCATAATTAATAAGTAATTAAATAACTGAATTGAAATTAATTAGTAATTAAATAATTGAATTGAAAATGAAAATGTATTATTATTTTTAAGAGTAATAAAAAGAGGAAATCATTATGACATTTGAAAGCCAAATTTGAAACGATACATCAGAATAAGCCTAATTTAAGATGCCAAGAAAACCCAAAAAAAATGTAAACAAATTCATAAGCAAGAAAAACAGAAACCTAGAAATGAGTTTGAATCAAGTAATAGTAGAAATCCAGTACCTCGAATAGTAGTGGGACTGGTCATCCTCACAGTTGAAAAAATGTAATATTTTTTCCATGTATATTTGTGAAACATCAAAGATTACGTCAGATTATCACAATATTGAGATAGTAATTATGCAATTCAGCATAAGAGATATAATTATATGTGTGTGTGTGCGCGCGCGTGGATGTGTGTAAATGTATAAAGAGACTTACCAGATAGAAGCCAAAATAGACTAAAGTTGGACATCAGCTAGCCTCCAGCCTTCTGTTTCAGGCTCTGTATCTCTTATCTCTCTATATTTGTAGAAAAGAAGCGACAAAATAAGTTTCTGATTGACTGAAACTAAGAAATATAGAACCCTAGTCATCTATCTAAAACAAAAGAATGATTAATTTTAACTTTTTGCCTCAATTAATAAAAATCCTAACTAAAATAAAAGATTGAAATTAAGAACCAACATAAGCCTAAAAAGCCACAGAAGCTAAGTGTTTAAATGATTGAGCAAACATATTCTTTGAGTTCTTCACTGGTTGAAACTTACTGAGATATGATATTGAAGGAAAGATCCAAGCGACAACAGAGGATGTGATAGACACAAAAACCGAGCTATGCCCATCTGAAGCCGTCGGAAACCACAAACTCCGGCGACCCTCACACACATACACAGGCGGACAAGCTAGGACCTATACGTGTGTATCAATAAATAGAAAGGAAAGTAAAATATGTAATTTACCTTTAGTTTTGCACTTTTGCCTTTTCAGTGGCTCAACTATTCAGGTGATTGCGGAAGGAAGAGTATTGTGGAGCTTTGTCAATTGAGTCGGGAAAGCAAGATAACAAACCTGGAGAAACCATGGGAGACAGGGAAGAACCAAAACAGAAGCCAAAAAGATAAAATAGGAGCAAGAAAGCTGATGATTTGGGTTTAAAGGATGAAAGTATCAAGGAAGAGATACGTGGTGAGAGCAAGACCGTTGCAGGGTGACTGTTCAGCTAACTTAAGCAGCGATGGAGGTCTTTAGAGTCTGCCACGTTTCAGCCCAATAAAATTACATATATACCCTCAACGACACTATTCATGATCATTTTAATTTGATATATAGTATAATTCTTGAAGATGATATTTGGACGATTATTATAATCAGGAGGGAAGCTTTTGGCTGTGGAGATAACATAACAACATATAATAATTATCATTCAAGGGGAATTGAAAAGGGGAGAATATATTCGAGAAGATAATAAAGTTTCAGAAAATGAAGAGAGGGAAGAGAGGAAGGTGCTTTTTAAAGAATTTGGAAGGTGCGTCTAAAGAATTGGAAGGTGCTTTTAAGGTCCGTTTAAAACAATTGGAAGGTGCGTTTGTTTATACAACAAGTGCGTTTAAATATTTGTAATGAGTGCGTCCAAAATTGTAAAGGTGCGTTTGTTTTTATTAAGGGTGCGTTTGTTTTTATTAAAGGTGCGTTTGTTTTTTTTTTTTTTGTTGGGGTTGATGAGTGCGTCTGAAAATTTGATGAGTGCGTCTGTTTTTCATCAACTTCATCTTCTTCCTCTGCAACATTTTTATGAGTGCGTCTGAAAATTTGATGAGTGCATCTGTTTTTCACCAACTTCATTTTCTTCCTCTGCAACTTTTTTAAACAAAATCATCCTTAATGAAACAAAATCCAGAGTTTTTGACAACTATTACAATTCATAATTGTTCATATGATTGGTTTAATCCTCTGTTTTTTGATTTTTTTAGATCAAATACTGATCTTACGTTTTTCTTTCACTGTAAGCGATTTTTTTTTAATTGTGTAATCATTCTGAACCTGAATCGATCTGAAAACGATGAAAAATCAAGGTTCATATTAGTTATGTTGTTACAATTTGAAAAAAAAATAGACGGTTAGAAGGTTTTTTCCTATTTTACGCTTGGTTAGTTTTAACCCATGTATGGTTAGGGTTTTTAATCTGCATCCTTAATCTAATGGCTGAGATTGCTTCTTACACTTCTTACGTTAAGGGAGCTTTATACGTTATCTCTCCGCTTAATTTACATTTTAATTACAGACATTAACAACGTAACGGAAATTTCGATTTCATTGAATTTTATAAAGCAATGAAATTAAAATTAAGATTTGACTTTAGATTCTAATACTATGAATTCTGTGAATCATACAAAAATCATTTTCAAATTTCGTCATGTGGAGAAATCTAGTTCGATCAATTAGGCACGGATTCACAGACAAGCAATATTGGATCTTATTCTACTAGGTAGCGTTTGGTATGCAAGAATGGAAAGCGGAATGGAATGAACCATTACGATGGAATGAAAAAAAAAAAGGTGTTTGGTTGGTCAAGGTAAAGGAATCATCCATTACATCCTCTATTCCATTCCCCCTAAAAACCTCAAAATTCATTCCATCCATCCCCCATGGTTTTTATTCATTCTATTTCCTCTTTCACCCTTTATCAGAAACGACCACCACCACCCACCTTTACCATTACCACCGATCGCCACCACCACTTGACGCCACCACCGACCACCGCCATCGCCTACCACCACCAACCACCGACTGCCTCCACCCACCGCCACTCTCCGTCACCGACCACCGCCACCCCACCCACCGACTACCGCCATTACCGACCACCCTGCCACCCACCACCAACGGCCATCTCCATCACTGACCACCGCCACCCACCATCGAGCACTGACCGCCATCACCGCCACTCTCCGTCACTGACCACTACCACCATCGCCACCACCCACCACCAATCGCCACCCCCACCTCCACCACTGACCTTCGCCGCCCACCACCAAGCACCGACTGCCACCACTGACACTCTCCGTCACCGACCACCACCACCAACCGCCACCTCCACCACTGACCTTCGCCGCCCCCACCACCAAGCACCGACTGCCACCACTGACACTCTTTGTCACCGACCACGGCCGCCGTCACCACTCACTGTCCCCGTCACTCCCTGTCGCCACCCACCGACCACCACCACCTCCGCCACCACCAATCACCGTCGCCGGCACCCGCTATCAACCGCCATCGCTACCACTCACCACCGCCGGTTTTATAACTAAGTCTTTTCCTACCTACCAACACAATACAAAGTAATGATTCATTCCATTTTTACGTGGTAACCAAACAAGACCATTGAATGGTAATCATCTATTTCATTCTTTGGTCCATTCCATTACCCCATACCAAACAGACCCATATTCCCATTGGTCCACATTCAGTAGCGAAGCTTGAGAATTTGAGCGGGGGGGTCAGAAGTCAGCGGTCACGGGACGAGACTTAATTTTTTTTTTTCTGTAGCTATGGTTCGGGAGATATGTTCGGGTCAGTGATTCGATTCGGGCTGAGTCAAACATTAAATACAATAAATAAATATCTAAATTTTAAGCATTGTTTAACAAATAATTGAACAAATACACTAAAACATTAAGAATGAGACAAATTGTTGGTAGATGGATGAAGAATTACAGTTCAGCCCGTCGACCTTTAAGATTTTTGAAATTCTTCAATGATGGATATGGTTGCAAACGAGCCGAGCTAAGCCCGAGCTCGAACAGGCTTTAGCTCGAAAAACTTATGAGAGCTGGAGCTCGGCTCGTTTACTATCTATTAGTTAATATTTTAAATAAAAATAATAGGCTCAGAACTCGATAAATGAAGTTCGACTCATGCTAGTTTAGTAAATAAACTTAAATGAGGGGTAAATATTATTAAACCTAATACTACACTAAGACTCGATAAGGCTCGATGAGCCTGACGAACTTCACATGCTAGGCTAAGCTCGAGCTTGATTAGTAAACGAGTTTCGTTTTCAGCTCAAGCTTAGGCTTGGCTCGGCTCGTTTCGAGCTTTTTACCAACCTCGCTCGAGCAGCTGAGAGATAACAACTATGTCGCTTGCTCATTGAATCTATAATCCCGCTCATCTAGTTGTTGGACTTAGGACTTTAGGATTTGGGCTTTACATTTACTTTGTTTTAGGTTAAAGTTTTGGTTTATATAACTTTTTTTTAAAAAGGGGGTCAAAACCGTATTTACCAAAAAATTTCAAACGGAAACTATATACTCAAAACTTATGAACGAAAATTCGGGGGGGGGGGGGGGGGAGGGAGGCCGCCCTCCCTAGCCCTTGAATGCTACGCCCCTGTCCACGTGTCACTTAAGCCTTTAACAGAAATTGTGAAAACCTTCAATGATATCCGCGTAACGCGACGGAAAACATAAAAAAGGCAAGAGAAAAGATCACAAAAAACCTGGAGAATAAGCTAACAAATTGAAAAAAGGTCATCTCCAAGTAACGAACCCGAGTGGATGGGTAAGCAAAGCCATTGGACCACGGATGGCTTTGTGTTATCTCCACCATGTAGCCTTTATGGCTTTGTGTTATCTCCACCATGTAGCCTTTATGAACGCGCAAGAGGTATGAAAACAAAAAAAAGGCACCTAATAAGCAAACGCTACGTGACACCACCATCAAAACTACTACTACTACACTACGAATTAGAACTGTTCGTGATTTGAACTGTTATTATATATAATTATTATTATTTAAAGGAAAAATGGAAATAAATAATCCCAACTATTAACTATTGGCCAATAACAGTCCCAACTACGAAAATCACCAATATTGGTCCCAACTTTCGACATATTGGAAACCAACAGACCCAAACTAACGGAGTTAGCCTCCGTTAGTGTGATGCTGACGTGGCATGCCACGTAGGATGCCACGTATAATCATTTTGCCACGTGGCATGCCACGTAGGATGCCACGTAGGATCATCTTGCCACCTAAGCATGCCACGTCAGCATCACACTAACGGAGTTAACCTCCGTTAGTTTTGGGTCCATTGGTTTCCAATATGTCGAAAGTTGGGACCAATATTGGTGATTTTCGTTAGTTGAGACTGTTATTGGCCAATAATCAATAGTTAGGATTATTTATTTCCATTTTTCCTTATTTAAATGATTTTCTAAAATCAATATATAACAAACATGTTATCTCTTAACATTATCGATTTGATTTTTTAAAAGACCATGTATCTTGTAAACTCGAACCTTTGAATTTCCTTTGAAGCTCCAGAAGCGTTTGGTATGATAAAATAGAAGGAGAAAAATGGAATGAACCATTACAAGGTAATGAAAGCCTTTGCCAATAGAACCAGCCTCCCATCCACTCATGATTTGATTTAGTTGCATAGTTTAACACAATGGGCAGAGGATTTAAAGGGTCAGGGGG
>JAUTDX010007376.1:0-75425 GCA_030844895.1 Ambrosia x helenae
CTAGTGCCTAGCGCCTTTTGCAACATTGTTAAAAATAGACCTCTTTTATTATGTGATATTTTACATTTTACAACATTGTGCTATAATTTTCAGGTGATTACAGTGACATTCCAAGTAATACCGAATCTACATCAGTTAGAAAAAGGGTTCCTTTATCAGTTAGAAAAGGTGGCCATAGTTATGTGGAAAGTCCTCAAAATTCTAAAGCGAACGATTGGCATGTAGAAGTCAGTGTTCCAAAAAAATGTAATATCTCTTTAGCGTACACGCATGATGAAGAATCGGAGGGTAGTTCTGTTACAAAGACGTTTGAACGGACACGATCTGATATCACATCCACTCAAGATATCGTTTATGAATACGTGCCGTTGGATGACAAACAAGAATGTTTCTTCTGCAACCAACATAAGTTGGTCCCGATCACAGGGGACTCACGTGTTGAAGGGTGAATTGGTAAAATCACATGGAGTAAATCTACATCAAGTGGAAGAAGAAATTATACTGAAGAACAGAGGTATTTTTCGAAGAATCAGGATCGTAGAAGCCTTGATTCAACTGTTACAGAATCAAGTAGTCAGATTATGCATGAGCAAAGTGGATGTTGTCTGCAGACAGCTAAAGATATGGTTTGCATAAAAGAAAAGCTTCTTGAAATAGAAACCAAACAGTCCAATCTCATGGATTTGTTGCAGGTAATTTCGGTATTTTTATGTATGAATGGATTGATTTGGGTTTAATTTATCTCAAATGGGTCAAATTGAAAAAAAGAAAAACAGATTGCGCTTAAAGGGCATTTCCGATGATGCATTGAAACATATAGACATTTTGGTGCAGAAAAACGTCTTCTTGAAACATACATACACCTAGGGGTGTGCACACGGTCCGGTTCGGTTCGGTTTTTTGGTAAAACCATAACCATAACTGAAGTGTTCGGTTTTTGGTTTTTGAAAACCGTTCGGTTTTGGTCTTTTCGGTTTTAGTAACGGTTCGGTTTTCGGTCTTTTCGGTTTTTGGAACATAATTTCATAAAACTTAAAATAGAACTACAATCCAAGATTTAAGAATCTTTCTTAGATATTTATATTTATGTTAATATATTTAACCTTTTAAAGTAATATTGTTTACATAGACCGAACATTCTAAACGATTTCCATGTTTTTCAAAGTTTTTTTTTAACACATTTCTTTGTAATACTTTGAAGATTAATTATTTTCAAGAATAAAATTAATAATTCCTAAATCAGTGTATAAGATATATTAAAAAAATGATGTTTTGGTTATTCGGTTCGGTTTTTTTCAGTTTTTATAAAATGCAAAACCGAAACCGAACCGCTAATTTCGGTTTGGTTTTTCAGTTTTTTGAGCGGTTCGGTTAAATCAGTTTTTTCGGTTTCGGTTCGGTTTTTTCGGTTTTCTGCTCATATTCTACATTCATCTTTCACCCATTCCGACTCACCATCTTTACCATTAAGGTTTGCTAGTTTAAATCTTTATTATATATTTTTTTTGAAGCTTTCGACGTCTAAATTGATTTAATTCGTAAATGAATTTTAGATGTTTGCTACAAAAACAATGGATAGCTTATCCACGATACACAAAAAGTATCAAGCTTAGAAGATGTGGTGGATCAAATGTCGGAAAACATCAATCACGGAGGAAAACAATATGAATCAACCGCCAGACTTCTAAGAAAAAGTTCGACTACCGCTTCTCCTAGGCTCTCAACATGCACGCCGAGATCATCTGTGGAAACTACATACTAGAAAATCTCCGTTGCAGCCCGTTAAAAAGTCTGATTCTTGGGAAGATTCCACATTTCCTAGGGCAAATCTAGCGTTGTTGACCCCGGTGTAAGGGTAAGTAGAAATCCAGTAAAGGGTATGCAAAAAAACGGTTGTGGTGGTGGATTGGGTCCTGCGGCTTTTGCTAGTTTAAGGCATAATGGACTGCAAGTGGAGAAATAGCGTCTGCAGGGTTATAAAAGGCTATTTGTCACAAGGAGATTTAGATTCTGCGTATGTTGAAGCAATGAATTCTGTGATGAAATGATTTTAGTTGATCTTCTTGATAAACCGGACCTGTTTTGGAATGTTTATCAAATAGAACCGCGAACGATGTTCTTACCACTTTAGCTTCTTTTTTGTCTGAACAACAGTTCATGAGCCTCAATAATCCCTTGGCTGCAGCAGGTAATTTAGTCTTGTGCATAACTTCGTCGTTGGTCGGGTTGTAGCATTTGTACTTACAAGTGTTTTCTTGGTTTTAACAAGAAAGGGGTGGCGGCGCAGCTTGTTGCCGCCTGCCCGCTATCTTGATGTAATTTTTCGCGATTATGTGTTAATAAAAAGTTATTAAATCTAAAAAAAAAAAACAAGAGCCTTATAGTAAATGATGTTCTTTTGCAGGCGGTTGACTTGAGCAGCAGTCATGGACCAAACAACTTGTACTAACCGCGAAAGCAAGGCGGCATTTTTTGGGTGCGATTCAGGAAGCTGTACACATGGAGTTCCCGAATGTCACAGAGAGGAGATCCATAACACAGTTGGTATCAAGACTTCATCAAGCTTGGGGTAAGCAGTCGTATAGTTACTAACTATAGCGCTACTAATAAAATGAGCGATAATCAAAGGTTGTATTTTTTGTTATTAATAAAATGCTTGATGACTTTTCCAATGCAGGAAATGCTAGTGAGAGGGAACGCGTATGAGGCCGATGATGTGGTTAATGGAAGTCAGTTCGAGTTCTTGTTTTACATTCTAGTTAGTTTGATTGTAAGCTTAAGGCCGAAATTGCAATTTGCGACATGGCTAGGTCTTGTTTCCCATTATGTTTTGGTTTGTTTAAGCTTTGGAAATGCACACTAGGCCTTGTCTAGTTTATCTTGCCAAGGTTTGTAGCTGGATGGGTCAATATTTTGACCAAGAATCAGTCTAATTTGAAGGGATGCAGTCCATTTTGTTGGTTATTTGACATTTTTATGCTCTTGTTTATTGATTAAATTACATAAATAGTCTCTTCAAAGGTAATACCTTTTTGTCATTTTTTTACATATTGGTATACTAAATGTGTTACCTTTAACAAACTACAGGGGCTATTTGTGTAATTTACTATAAAATCTTACACGCAAGTGCAAGTTTTATATATCTATCGTCTTATATCAAGAAATAGACCCGGAGTATTAGATTTAAATAATCTTGATTATTAGCAATTGACTGCCATCAGTTTCAACTAACAAAATCACCTTATAACATATTGGCCAGCAGCGGATTATGACTAAAAAATCTGTTCCATTTATATAATCAATTAGTCTTGGTCCGTTGGTGGCCAATATGTTAATAAGTGGGGACCACCAGCGCATATTTGTTAGTTGAGAATCTGGTGGCAGCCGATTTGTTGATAGTTGTTGAGTTTGTTTAAATGTAATGCTCCTAAAAATAGTAAGTTACATAGAATTCAAACATAGAAATGCAACATCATTTTGTGTATAGTTTCTTTTAAAAGTTTTTTTAGAACCATAACACACTAGACACATTACCTCAAACCTGTAATAAAATCCTACAAACACTACACAACCAATCAAAAATTGTGTTACTATAACCTAAAAATCTAAAAATATATAACTAAAAAACTTCGTCGAAACAACTTTTACGCGTATGACATTAAAAACTTGATGAAATAAAGATGAGCAATGTTCTAATCAAGAACAAGATTGATTGATATTATAAGCAGAAATGATTAACTGAAGTCAATAAGAAAAACTCATGTTTCTAACAAATAACCCAAAAAGCTATCAATTAGATCTTGTACAACACTCTTTCAATCAAAACATGTTTCCTTCATTTTGCTTTTCTTCTAAAAACTTACATCTTAATCTCCATTTGAGCCCCATTTTCGCCATCACCTTTCACTTGATTTTCCTTTTTCTTAGAATCCGCGGCCTCAAACAACGTCACACTCCTTGACCCATTTTGAAAAAGTGCTTCTTCTTGAAGAAGGTCACGTGTCTGAACTGATTCAAGCGTCTCAACCACCTGGGTCATAACGGGCCTACCTTAGGATTTTGACTGAGACATTGGTAAGCTAGACCGGCAACTTTGATGGCTGTTTTTAGATGAATATTGACCTTCCATTCTTGGGTCAAGTATTCTAACAAGTTTCTTGTTGTGGACCAGAAGTGGTCTAGCCCACTCAACCAAGTTGTGCTCACGGCTAGCCGGCTTTTGTCCATTGCTCGCCGCCCTATTAACATCTCAAGAAGCACCACCCCGAACCCGTATATATCACTTCTGGCTGTCAAGTGTCCTGCCAATGCCATCAATGTTCATAAAATAATTACATAATTGACTTTAGAAAGTCAAACTTCATACAAATTCCAGTCCGAACAATTACATTATCACCTAGGCTAATGAAGGCCAGAAGAATAAAAATAAAACAATAAAAAATATGTGGATATATAGGTCTGATAAGGCCAGTTTATCAATTAAAACTATGCATTGGTTGGACAAACTGCCCATACTGGGTCAGAGTTGACCAGCCTCATAGATGATCTCTATGTTCAGATTGATCATGCAGCAATAGTATCCATTTATTATCAATTTTCATAATAAATAATATGTCATTAGACAGAAGTAGAAACTTGAGTAATGGTGTAAACATTTAGATAGTACATACATAATTAATATACTACTTTTTTCCTTCTAAACAAGAATGTAGTACATTGAGTTTCAAAAGTCAAACATGGACTTTTCATTCAAAACATGTGTAATAAAAATAAAGCAGTGGTCCTACGGAACTACACCGATTTAAATATTATGTGTTAAAGCAACGAGTGTATGTAATAAATATATGTAGATAAATTTTACACAAAACATACCAGTCATGACATACTCAGGTGCTGCATATCCATATGTACCCATAACTCGTGTTGATACGTGGGTTTGATCTCCCATAGCCCATCCTTTGCAAGCCCAAAATCAGAAAGCTTTGCATTGAAGTCCTGCAATTTGTTTTCGAACCAAAAACAATTATTCGACATTTTTTTTTAAATAAGATAAACATTGTAGCCTATTAAGTAAACTAAGTCATGGTGACTAACCGCATCCAACAAAATATTTGATGTCTTAAAATCCCGATAAATAATTGGCCTTTCGGCGTCATGGAGAAAAGCAAGCCCTTTTGCGGCATCCAAAGCAATCTTCATTCTTCGTGACCAAGTCAATGTATCACATACTCCTTTTTCACATAAAAGTAATTACATGAGAATAATATTTTGTGACTGAAATAATTCAAGAAACATTAGCTTGTACAAACATGAGTCAGGCAATGCTATAGGTGGCAATTTCGACTTATTAACGTATGATTGGGTCATTTCAGATTATGTTTTAGCTCTAAGGGCCTAATGGGTGAAACATATAAAATGAAATAAAATTTTTTGCCTAAGGAAGCAAGTCAAATGGATGGGACATGTGAAAATTGCCGATTGTGTACGTTTAGTGCATAAAACATCCTAAATCAGTATATATAGGATATCAATCAAAGGGGCGAGATTGGACATCATTACCACATATACGGGATTGTCAAAATTCATAAAAAAACCACACACAATAAATATGTAAATATGAGTTGTACTAACATATTAAAAGCTTTAAAATAGTTTAGCTACTCACTGCGAAATAGGTGTTTCTCTAGACTCCCAGAAGCCATATATTCATACACCAAAAGGCGGTGATCTTCCTCGCAGCAATATCCAATAAGCTTCACTAGATTTGGGTGCTGCAGTTGTCCTAAATAATTGACTTCAGCCTGTAAATAATATAAAAACCTTTCAGACAGACAAATTGTTCCATTTTCATCCTTACTCCTTAGTTAATAAGCATAAATCTTTTATTGCGGTGAATTAGTGATACGCAGAAAAAAAGATAAAATTTTGAGGCAATGCATCCACATCTCGTTCGTAGCTCGCTCGAAAAATCTAGCCAAAAAAACTCGATTTGCAACGACCTGAGACGAGCCAGCTCATTTGTAACCGAGCCAAGCTCGGCTCGGTTCATGGCTCGGCTCGTTCTTAGGCTTGTTTAACTTTGAGCTCGAGCACGGGTAACAAACATACATCTATGTACAAAACTACAAATTAATCTAACACATGATGATAACCTTTTCATATATACAGAACAACTACAATCATTACATGTACAGATTAATAAATAAACACGGATGGAAGCACATACCAGCCATTCCCTATCACCTTGGATACCTTCGGGATCAAGCTCCTTAACAGCAACTTCAGTTTTAGCATAACCCGCCCTCACATTCTCATCTATAAGTCCTTTATAAACAACTCCAAATCCACCCTCACCTAAAACTTGATCCGGCCTAAATAATTTGGTGGCCATTCGCATCTCGTCGTATGTAAATATATCAAGATTGCTATATCCAGGACTTTGCCTAAGATCTTAACATCTTTGGTGATCACCGCTAAACTACTGGGACTTCTTATATTAGGTGAATCCAAAACACTCTGTTTTGGCGGAGTTTTTAATGCATCTTTAGTTGAAGACGGTTGGATTTCACCTGCAATTTCGTATAAACGCAAATATGATTCTAACTTCCACATTAATGTAAGATAACAAAAGTTCTCAACTTCAACACCAACCAAAACACAATACTTCCGAAATTTATCTATAATCGCAAACAACATCATGGAACTAAGTTCTTGTTTCCACATAGAAACAAACGTTAATCATAGTTGTAGTTAGATTAATAACTATTATGTCACGTTGGACATCAAGACTCAAGACTAACAAACAAACGCACCTAGTAAAATCCCACTCATAGAGTAATGTAAGGCAAACGCACCTAGTAAAATCCCACTTATAGAGTAATGTCTAGCGAGGGTGAGATAAGGGCAAACCTTACCTCTATCTTAGTAGACGAAGAGGTTGTTCCCAGTGAGACCACCAGCTAATCCCCCCCCCCCCCCCCCACACACACACACACCCCTCCACCACCTCCACCACCACCACCACTTTCTTAATTTACACTATAGTTATACATATCTCATGAACTTAAGGTAACATCATAACAATACCATATTCCCCCATCGTCTCACCGGCCGACCTTGACCACTGTTTTGGTGCGGGCGCGAGAGCGGTAAAATAACACAAATGGGGCATCAAAAAAGAAACATTTTGGTTCTCAAAAGAAAAAATCTATAGGTAAAACTGGATACTTTGGACAGATTGATCAACAAAAAAGATATAAAACCATACTTTATTTTATTTTTTTTACTAAAATCATTGAACCGATCTTTAGGCTAGCTAATCCACTCAACAATGCACATTAAAACTGTAAAAAAAAAAAAACAAAAAAAACAAGATATTGACAATAAATCATATAAAAATACCTGGCTTGGTCTGAAAAGAATATTGTTCATCATACTCAGAACTAAAACAAGTACCCATTGATCAAATCTTTGTCAAGATTCAAATCAAACAATAACCCAGATTCAAATCTTTAACCATCACCATAAAGCTTACAACTTTCAGTCAAAACCACACTCCAAAGTCAAACTTTCAACAATCTTTGCATCATTTTCTTCACAAATCAACACTTTCCCAATCTGGGTTTTGTTTAAAAATATCAATCAATGATCAAAGACTACACTTAATCCAAAAAAACCGATCTGGGTCACTCAAAGATTAAAGATACTCTTTTTTTTTTCTTTCAACAAAACTGATTTAAATATTATTATTTTTTTAATAAAATGAATGGATTTTTTTAATAATAAAGATTTGTTTGAGTTTATAAAATGATAAGAAAGATAAAAAGATCTGCAAGAAAAAGTATGATGAAATGCCAAAAGTATCGGCTTATGGTGTAACGAGTCCAAGATTGTGCCTTTTCATAAAAAAAGGAATAATTTCTATACGGCTAATAATAATATTGTGTTATTCATTTTACATATGGAATGGTATTAGTTTTATTTCATTTAATTGTATCAATGGCTTTTTTTTATTTTAAATATTTATTGTAGTATTAGTTTTTGGTTCCTTTGTGTATGTTTATCTCGTCGTGCATAATATCTCGCCGTGTATAATATCTTGTCACCGAAGTTATGTTTTAAGTAGGATTGATTTTGATATTCAAAATGAGGTTGTTCGCAACGTATCATCAGTTTACCTGTTATTCTATTGTACTTTTTATTAAAAAAAAAAACCTCAAATTTGTAAAGCAAAAATTAAAATCTTATAGAGTGAAATGTGTAAATCCAATAGGTTTGGAGATTTTGAGATGTGACAATTTGATGCTTGTGTATTTGTATTTACTCAAGTGTGTATATTTGTTAAGAAAGTTAAACGTCGAAGTCATGTAAGGCACCTCTGGATCGTACATTAAGAATGTCCTTTTGGTGTTGTACACGTTCACATAAGTATATCAAATATAGACGATGAGGTCCATACTCTTTTGAGAGACTGAATATGAAAAAAAATGAATAATTTTTTTAAAGTGTGTGGTAATTGATGAACCGATAATGTACTACAGATGATTATGTGTAAAGATTGCTTTAAGATGTCATAGTATGAAAAATAGATTTGACCGGAATGTAATGTAATGTAATGTTTGTTTTGAGTATGTAATAGATATTATAGGGTATAAGTATGTTCTTTTTATCCTCATACTCTCATAGTCACGATATTTTAGAGACCTCTAAAAAATGCAAAACACATGTCTACTTTTTGTACATAGGAGTGTTATACTACGGATAAAAATAAAGTTTTAAAACAACGTAGAAGACGAGTATGTTCTCTTTTATTACATAGTCGTATTACACTCTGATAGAAATAAGTTTTTGAGGAAACCACAAGGCACATGCGTGTTATTTAACCTAACATGTGTCATTTTTTTATTAAAGGGAAACTTTTCTAAAATTGAAGGACACAATTTAGTCATGGTACTTATCACATAGTCGTTCGATCAATTGTAAATTATTAAGTTTTTTGAGGAGTTTTAGTACACAGCTATGTCGTAAGTCTAATGGCCATGCCATGTAAAAGACCACGACTAGGTGTAGTGGATTGAAGGCCTACTTGATTCGATCCATTGAAAAACTCACTTTCACACATTCTACCTTTGAACCAAACCTTGGAATCAAGTTTATTTCTCTTATATTACCACAACTAAGTAACAAATTAAAAAAAAAACATTATTACTCTACAACTTGATTGCAAGCACATTGATTTGTTATATGCACCTATTTGGACGAAACTCACCTTAGATAACCTAAATCTTAAAATGCAAGAATAAGGTTTTATGCTTTGTTGGATGTAGAACACTTCAAATACCTTCCAAATTGTTGTTTATCCTTTAATTAAAGATGCGTTTTATTTCACTTCTTTTCTCTCTTTGTCAATACTTGCACCCACTCATTTTAACTTTCTTTGATAGGAATGAAATATGTGGACTTCACTTTATCTTGTTCAATTTTTTCTTTTTTTTCAAATCGATCATTTCCCTTTCTTAATAATGGTGAATTGCAACTAAAGTCTCCTTTGACTTTAAAACTACATGAAATTTCACAATTAATTACATAATAATTAATATAAGTTTCACACTATTAAATGTGAAATGCATAAAAGTTGATTTCCATCCACATCGCGCATGCACCAGTATTGTAAAAACTGTTTTTAAACTACACTAGGTTGGGCTCATAAATGATTCAACCGTTGTATCGAGTGGTTCAATCGGTTTGACTAGTTAACTTTACATCTTCATAAAATACAATTACAACTTAAAAAAATAATCCAAAAGTACTCAATTTTTCAACAAATTTCTTTCACGATTTAAGATCGATATTACCTTAATATCGAATTTTAATAAATTTTTAAAATCAAATTTGTTATTTTTCAAACCGGTTGAACCTAATTTACCAGCACTGTATAACACATACCTTATTTTAGTTTTACCGGTCTTTACCATACCAGCCATATATCCGGTATCCGATATCAATGACCGGTTCATACCACTATTTAAAAGATTGGGTAAACTACAAGGTCTTTTCCATGCTTCTCCCAAACTAAAACCCGACCCGTTTACATCAATCGGGTCACAACTTTTATAACCTAAATCAAGCACACACCTTTATTATTAGGGTTTATCAATCAAATTGTACACTTTGCTCAATATCTTCAACAAAAATGGCTGATGAAGCAAATAAAACAGTAACTTTATCCCCAATTAATTAACTTTAATTCGTTATACATACAGTTGATGCATTGTTTTTAAATGTTGGTTTGTGTTTTTAGGCGTTTGTAGAGATTCAAGGCCGCATGATTGAGACAACTGCTAAATTAAAACAGGTAAGTTTTATATTAATCTTTTCTTGTTATTGTTTTGATTTAAAGTTGTTGACTTTAAGGTTGAATTGTAAAGTAGATTGATTGATTGTATATGATTGGTTTAGTTTTTTTAAGTTAGAACCATTCAGACTCTGTTTTGTGTTTTGTCGGTTTAGAGGCAAATGTCTGACCGATTCATACATCTGCTTGCGAAACAAACAGTCTGAATGAACTATGACAGATGATTGACCTATTAAGAGCTGAAACAGATAACCGTAAGAGAATTAGAGTAAACAATTGTACAAAATACCGTTCATGAAAGTTGTAAACTATAGTAGCTACGGATAGAACTTAGAAGAGTAAAATGACTAGGAAAAAGAAGCATGAAACTGTATGCAAGAACCTATACAGTCTCCTAGAAGGGTCTATATGCCCAAATAAGGCAAGGGCAAAAACACGAATATAGGAAAAGCTAAAGCCCCAAGACATATCTAAGACAGATCTATACACTCCTCCGTAGTTGTTAATAGCAAGGAGAGCGTTCGCTATAGCGAATAGCATAGCGAAGCTGGAGTTTCCTGCTATGTGATGTTTGGCACCTAAACAACGTGGAAATAGCGGATTTAGGTTTTCTTCGATAAATATAGATAAGAGATTGAAAAAAAAGAAGTGTATTTAGGGTTTTTGTTTCAGGACTGAAAAAAAGGAGCGTATTTCTTCCATATTTACCGGATTTTTCTTTATAAAACATAAAACATAAATGTAAAATATTTTTAAAGTTTTCTTCTACTGTATCGCTAAACAGTAAATAGTGCCTGCTATTTCATCGCTATGTATCGCGCTATCGTCTGCTATTCGCTGTTGACAACTATGCACTCCTTCAAACATGCATAAACCTAATACACGTCTCCAAAAATTCCTATCCTCAACATGTCCTCGGAGAGGTGCAAGTCTAGCAAGATAGAGGTGATGAATGATTGAATATCTCTGTAAATATATGATGATAGTGTTAATCAGCTAATAATTAATGATCTCAATTATAGTTGTCAAAAGCCATCGCCTCTTCCGCCTAGGCCCATTTTTTTAGGCGAGGCGATGCATTTGCGCTTTGAGTCGAGGAAATTGCGCTTTAATTCTCTAGGTGATCTTTTAGGCGCAGATTTTAGCTAGATTCCCAAATTTTGAAGAGTTTCCAGCCAAATTCGTTAAATTATGGCTAGATTCCAACCATATTTCTACTTTCATCTAAGGAAAACTACTTATATACACTAATACATCAATATTTTAAAACTTTTGATACTAAGTAGATGAAAAATAGTATTATTTTACTATATTTTTACTTTATTTTCTTTGTTGCTTTTTTTTTATCTCAGGCCCTCGCTTTTTTTGCGCCTCGCGCCTAGGCCCCGGGCAAGGCCTATGCACCTTGAGTGCGCCTAGCGCCTTTGATAACTATGATCTCAACCTTGGTAGCTGTAGTCTGTAGACATGTTTTCTAGATCAACATCTAGGTTAAAGTCCATCTTGCTTAAAAAAGTACTGAAGCTTGAAAAATAGACATCCTGTGTTGTTTATGCGTTTCAAGTAGAGGGCAGTTATTCCTTCTGTACTTTGGCTTTCCTTTCATGTGTATATATTTTGTAGCACGATATCATACTTGGCTTGAATTAATAGTTTTCAAGACGTTTTTCTACCATGAATTATTGTCTTTCAGGTTCAAAACCAGATGCGAAACAAGGAGAGTGAAAAGAAACGTGCTTATTTAACCTTGGAGGAACTGCGACAGTTATCCGATGACACAAACACATACAAATCTATAGGTATATAACACTAATTTCTGTTTTCATGAGTTCATGTATCTGATGCTATCTCACAGTATAATGCACACATGAAATTGTTATGTTTATTTACGTATTCTAATTTGTTTTGCAGGGAGAACGTGAGTACTGGATAACGTTTATGCACTTACTGCGACTACAAATGAATCGAAATTAAATTATTAATCAACATCAATTTACATCCTTTTTTGCAATTTTTGTTTTTAAGAACTTCTACTACCTTTTACAGATTACTTTCTTGGACACAGTTTTGTATCTCAAATGACTAGTCCAAGAACCTTATTAGCTTATAGAAAAACCATGTACAACATGTATACAAACTATTTATATCCTTATGTTTCGAGCAAAAGAGAATTTATCTATGCTTCAATAGGCTTTCGGTTGATTCATTTTTTCATGACCTTTTTTTTGTCACTGCCTTATTTATATTCTTGTGTTTTGTGACTAGATTCGTCCTAGAGCCGAAGTCATTTTTAATGAATGAACAAGAGAAGAAGCTCAGTGATAGTGAAACTGCAATTGCCTCTTTACAGGTTTGCCCGTTCGTCAAAAGTTTTTTTTTTTTTTTTTTTTTTTTTTTAAGTTTGTTGAGAGCATAATATTTAGTTTTTATTGAAACATGAACAGACTTCAAAGGAGTACCTTGAGAAACAATCGGCAGAGGTGGAGGCTAACTTGAGGGAGCTTTTGCAACAAGATCCAGGTCTTGCTCGTCAAATAATGTCCATGGCTGTCGTGTAAGCATTTTACTTTCATAAGAATCCGTAATTTGCTTATCATCGAATCATGAAACTCAAATAATGTATTGACGCCTTTATGTGGACATCGTTTGTGATTGTGCTAGAACCAAGTTCATCAAACATTCGTGTAATGTAACCACTTTGTACTTTCAAATTTGCTGCCAAATTTTGTTGATAACAATTTTACGAGTTTGATCATGACATTCATGATTCACGAGTCACGAATGGTTCATAGGTACAGGACATATTGCGCTACTGCCCTGTCATACACTCATACTTGTATTTGGTGATTTCTCTTAATGGTTTTATCTCTTTTGTATGCTTATGGCTTACAGTAGATGTGAGAATTTCTACACTTTATCTTAGATATGTCGATGTTGATTTTTCTATCGAATGGGTCAAACAAAAAATTTAGGTAAAACATGTACATTCTGTAGTTTATCTTTGATGCATATGGTTAAGATTTTTGAAAAATGATAGAAGGAGAAGAGAGATAAACTATCTACTTGATTGCAGTGGCGAAGCTTGAGCAGAAATTTCGGGGAGTCGAAACCGTATATACTAAAAAAATTCTATTGGATACAATATAATCGGAACTTCTGAGCGAAAATTTCGGGGGGTTGGACGCCCCTCTCCGCCCCTGTAAAGCTACGCCCTTGCTTGATTGACCACAATACCTTTTATATAAACTCAGGCGCCTTTCATTTATTTGTGAATCTCCTCCATTAATCGGTCATTTGTTACACAATTTAGTGGCTTTGATAATTTCTTAGCCTTGTTAGCCAAACCAACATTCTATTATATCTCACCTAATAATTGTGAAATTAGCCGGAAAGTACCCCTCGAAATCATTAGGCATTGCGGGGCCTCTTATGTGTTGTTCAAGGGGGGCGGGCACCCCCTTAAATAGAAAAAAAAATAGTGTAATTAGTAGGCGAAAATCCTGACTGCATCCCTTAAAGGTTCGGTTAAACCCGTCGATCGAACCTCTTAAAATAATTAATGGGATCGCTAGTGTCATTAGGTATTTAGGTGTATACTACTTTGATAATTCTTACCGCCCCAGTCCATTAAACTTCGTGGCAACTCACTTGAATAAGATAGCCCATCTTCAACTAATTAAATGTATGGCCCAACTTGAGTTCAATCCAGTTAGCAAACGTGAAACGTTAAAGAATAGAGATCAACAAGCTTTGTAATATTTTCTTCTTACCTTTCATTACAAACATAAATCGCCTTATATAGTCTCAACAACTAAAAGAACAAACAAGGATAATACGTAATATTAGGAATATAATATCACACTAACTATGAAAATAACCAACAATCAAGGAAAATAGAATAACTTGCATCAAATAGTACACCCACATAATGCTTGGCATGGACTACATGGATTGTGGAGAACATGGAATAGTATCGCACGTATCACATACGTGATTAACCTTTACCTGATGGCACACACACTTACAATTTGAAGTGTGCAATATATTCATTGCAACACTAACTAGTTTATTTTTCTTCAGTTAAAAAAAACTAGTTTATTTTCTTTAGTTTTATTCTTTATTCGTATTTACTTGTACCCCGAAGACCGTTATATTATAGTACATTATATACTATGTAGTAAAACAAACTGAAGTTGAACAGTGTTTATGGGCAAGTGCAATTTAGGTATTTTACTTGTAGCGGATGGTTATTTCTGGGATTTCACACGGTGTTGAACAATTGTTCTGCTAGCGTCTCTTTGTTATGCCACATTTCTGAAAAGCCTTATGCTTTTCTGGTGCAAGTGAAGGAGTCCATGCCTCTTTCTATACCATCTCACCTTTGCCCCCACTGCTTCCTTGTTGTTATAAGCTTAATTTTCAAATCGTCATGTTTCATTTTTTTATTAAACTTATTTTCTGTGTAACATACCTAATATAAAAATAATTAAAGTACTATAATTTTAACCAATACCAATATTAATTTATTTATAATCTAATTAATATAAAATAATGTGTGTCCAAAATGCGAAACCAACGCGTATCATTGGTTATTATAGGGTTTTAAGATCAATACAAACCTTTGATATTAAAATCAGGTAAACCATTAAACATAAACGTAATTGATTACAAGAAAACAAAGAACAAAATTGTAAATAACACACAACATAATCTGTAGTGTTGTCTTCTTCTTACATGGTATTGACACACAGATCATCGACATCAAAGTGTTCTTTAGTGTCAAATGGTATTAAACGCTTCACAATAATCGAAAGTATAACATCGACACTAAACATTAACTTCAGTATTGAGTAATTCGCATCGAAAGACGTGAGCACCATCATTTGCCCTCGCGTAGATTTAAGTTTCTTGAAACCAAGCTAATTTGAATATTATATGAGTCGAGTTCGAGCTCAAACTTCTTGATTGATGGATTATCCCAAGCCTATTGGAGCTAACTCGTTTAGAATTGGAGCAATTTGAGCTAACCCACACTCACTTTGATTACATTCGGCTCGTAAATAACCTATTTTATATTGCTTTAAACATGTTAGAAAAATATTAGTCAATTAGTTGTAAGTTTGTATACACTTACAAGTTAAAAAAGATACAAGTATTGGATTTAAATAATCCTAACTATTAGCAATTGGCCGCCACCAATCCAAACTAAGGAAATGTGTGTCGGCGGACCCATCTTTTAATATACTGGCTACCAACGGACTATGACCCTAGGTGGCGAAGAACAAAATTTGGCCGTTGAGAAAAAAAGGTTGTTGGTTTTTTTACGGAGTGGGATTTTGTACGGACAGAAAAATCAGTGGTAGTCGATGGTCTTTTTTTACGGAGTGGATCTTGAAAATAAACCATCCAATAATTGCACTCTTTAAAAATAAAGTGCCAAATTTCTAAGATAACTAGCTAGTTATTACGGTCCAGATTTAATCTCATAAACAACCGCCTAATGTGGACGGTTAAGATTATCCGAAAAACGGTTACAATGTATAAAATGGACGTTTACACATAGGTGAATAATATTATAATAATTTTAGATCTCACTTACCACCGTAGATACTCTTAGGGGCTGTTTGGTTGATTAAGTGTTGAATCATTAAGATGTCTGAATGGTTAAGAGACTCTGAATGATTAAGTGCTCAATGATTCAGCTGTGCATCAAGTCTGAATGATTCAGCCCTTAACCAATCCATTCAGAGCCCTTTTTATGTTGAAACAAACAGTCTGAATGCTGAACAATTTAGAGCGAGGCTACCAAACAGGCCTTAGTGTTATAGATAGATAACAAATACATGCTTATATTTATTTAAAGAAAAAAAATTTCACATACAAAATGACATTTTATGTAAGAAAAAAACATCTTACCAACGAAAATGTATAACAAAATAGAAGGAAAAGATGGAGAAGTTTCATACACACGCAACAAGTACGTGTAGTATACACACATATGTGTCACACACACATACATATATATAAACTCTGTATCTATATGCCCTAAAACCCTTTCCATCTTTATTAATTTCTTTCATGATTCAAACAATAATTGCTTCTCTTCTAATAATCATAATAATAATAATCATATGAGCAATTGGTACCCAATTCTTCAATCTTTATTAATCCAATTTTGTTATCCATCATTTCTTTTTCCATTAAAGATTTAATAAAAATCGGTTCTTGAAAACCATGGAACAAGAAAAAAGTCAACAGGTGAAAGATCAACCCTCCCCTTCTTCAATTGGTATGTATTGTTTTAATATTTGTTACATATTTTGAGGTTTTATTATGTAATTGTTTAATAATATTGTGAATATTTATTGGTGTTGGTTTTGGGTAAAAAGTTTGATCCTTTTTAATAGTATTGTGAAATTTTTTGTGTTGGGTTTGTTATTTATTGTTGTTGTGATATGGGTTTTATGTTATTGTTGATTTTAAGTTGTAAATATTGTCAATTTGTGAATCTTGGTTACTCTTTTTTTTTTTTTTTTTTTTTTTTTAAGTGTGGTTTAGTGTTTTTTTTTTCTTTTTTTATGAATCTGGGTTGAGATTTGGATTTGTGGAGATGTTTGTTTTGGGTTTTTAGATCTTGCACCGACATCGTTTTTAACGGTAGAGATCAAGGTTATTGTAATATTGTTCTTTTGCACTTGTAGAGTGATTTTTTTTAATTATTATTTGAGGTTTAAATTAGTTGAATTTGATAGATGCTGACTTTGAATTAAGTAGATATAAGGTTTGATGTGACTATAGTAGAAAAGTTTAAATGAATTGAATTGCCTAAACCAAAGCAAGTCGGCGGGATTGAGACTTAAACAGCTCAGTTTTGGCGGTTTCAGTTTGCGGGGTTAATTGTTAAGTTCGGTTTGAGAGTTGGAAGTTGGAACCAACTGTGTAAACCGAACCGTTCATTTAACTTTTATAATTATGTATATTTTTTTTCTATTTCTAGAATGTGTAGTTATGTATATGTGTTGTAATTATGAAGCATCTAATCATTCGTATGTATTTAATAGTTAATACAAACTGAATATTTTGAAAAAAAGTAGGTTAATACCGACGAAACCAAAGGTTGAACTGTCAAACCGGTGAAACCGGTCAGTTTGGTTTGTCGTTTCTTGGAATGGTAGTTAGCAGTTCGGCCCAAAATTCCGTGAAAACCAGTCTTGCGCTGTGAACACCCCTACTTCATAGGATGTGGAGAACATATTGCCATATTGGTTACATGTTATGAAAAACAAACTAGATTAACTGAACATAATGATGCGATTTTCTCCCTCACACGTGCACAGTCGAAAGTGTGTGCAAATGAGAGACAATGTCATGATGAGCCACGTCATCACTTTTAACTAATCTGATTGGTTCTTTGTACCATGTCAGCATAATGACATGGTCAAACTATCAAAGTCAAACAGTTGTAACTTATATGATATTGCCCTTTAGTAGACTATTGTTCTTCGTTAATAAGCGGAATCACTAATTCGCGCTTGTAGCAGGTGATGGAGTCGTGCCTGATAACTACATGGATAAGGTAATTTTTAGTTGTTTGATTTTATATCTTTACTTTTTATTAAATAAATGTAGGTAATGTGTTTTTTGTAATATCAGCCACTTTCTCGACAAATGAGAGGATTGTTTCTCCAAATCCGTCTCCGGATGCAGCCATCATAAGAAACATTTCCAATCAATCGGAAGCATTGACTGCAAGTGGATCTCAGAACCCTGTAAATCAATCAAATATTTTTACGTCTCAAGAACAAACCTACGTTTATGGAGGTTAGTTTCTGCTTTAACCATGTGATCTTTGTGGCCTTCTGCTGATATTACGGAGGCCTAGAAGTGGAAAGATCGACCCGTTTGGCGTTTACTGATAAATGTGTTGGTTGGATTTATGTTTAGTCTAACGGGTCCATTGGGTAATTAAGACATTAGCTTAGAACAACAGTTATAAAACGGGTCACAAACTTTCTAGCGTAGGTTCAAATGATTGGAACGGAACCTCTTCTATCATTTCTTTAAACTTCTGATATATATTAAAAAATGTACTTTTTTATCATTATCTATAGCAAACAATGTATTTATAAAATTTAAAGTTTTTGGACACTTTTTTTATTTATCATCAATTTACGCATGATTCAGCATCAGGTTATGATGATGGTGCGTCTACATGGGGAGACTATTCGAACTACGTTCATGCTAATAACTTGCAAGTTTTGCCTTCGGTGAGAATGCATACTATTTTATCTAACAAATATTCATTTTAACTATCGTAACTCACATGTTTACATCGTATGCTTTGGACCAAATGCAGGCTATGTACAGTGATAACGCCTCACTATTATTTCACCCTGCTTACGGGTTTGATGCTCAGATGGCGTATGGCCAATTTTCTCCAGTTGCTAGTCCGTTATCTCCAATAATGATAGATGGTCAGCTGTTTTCACCACATCAAGTTCCAATGTCTCCAAATTACTACTCGCAGCCCGTATCTCCTCATGTTACGTCTGCTCTTCCAACCGATCTGGCCACATCAGCAAGCGGTGGCCAAGAGGCTCTGTCTGAAAATGTTTTCATGGGTCCCGGATCCGGTTATTATTTGCAATATGGTGGAAATAGTAACCTTGGATTCTATAAATATCCTGGGGACATCGGCTCTGCTGAGTCAGCACCAAATCGATCGATGTCCTCAGACACGGGTAGCTATGCATCTCCACTGACGTCAGCAGGCTTATACCCTTCACCGGTTGGCGCACTTGGCTCCTATGAGCACATTTTCAGCCAGGTTTGTCCTGTCAACATATATTTTTTTCTACATTTTACTTTTTTTAGTATCTATAATGTGTACTTTGTGTTCTTAATTTCCAGATTCCACAGCAGCAGACAGCATATGGATACGGGTCAGTATCTGGTTCCTCGCAAAGACGGTACCCGCAAAGTGGATCTTATCGAGGGTATAATAGTAGTTCCCTTTTTCACGGGGAAGCTAGTCGGTTGAATCATTTTGCGCCCGATAAAGGCGGGAGAAACAGGGAACGCGATGCGATTAACATGATTAGTGAACCGCATGGTACTACCGGTGACCGTAACAGAGGACCAAGGGCATCAAAACCAAAGGGAAATAATAATGACAATAACAGTTCTGCTGATGGTGTAAACGAGGTTTCGTCTGTGCTTGATATCGAGCTTTACAACCGACCCGATTTTGTTACTACCTATGACAATGCTAAATTCTTTGTGATAAAGTCTTTCAGTGAAGACAATGTTCATAAAAGTATTAAGTACAGTGTCTGGGCCAGTACCCCGCTTGGAAACAGAAAATTAGATGCTGCGTATCAAGAAGCGAAGGAATCTGGTGCCACCTGTCCCGTCTTCCTCTTCTTTTCGGTAAGATTCGTTTAACTCTTCAGCAATTGTTTCATCTTGAGTATGAATCATTGATTTTTTGAACTTCGTAGGTAAACGCCAGTGGACAGTTCTGTGGGGTGGCTGAAATGGTTGGACCTGTAGATTTTGTGAACGATGCGGAATATTGGCAGCAGGACAGGTGGAGCGGCCAATTTCGTGTCAAGTGGCACATCATTAAGGACGTCCCCAACAGTCGATTCCGACATATACTTATTGAAAATAACGACAACAAACCCGTCACCCATAGCAGAGATTCACAAGAGGTATTTATTTACACTACAACCCATATTTAAATGTTACACTTTTAACCCGTCTCAAACGGGTCAAACATTGTGCTGAAGTGAACTCTTGCTTGTATAGGTGAAACTGGAAGCCGGTAATGCAATGTTGAAAATATTTAAAGACCATGACGCGGATACATCGATCTTAGATGATTTCAGTTACTATGACGAGAGAGAAAAGAATTTGCAGGAAAAGAAGGCCAAAGAGCGGGATTTAACTAAAAACATACCTGCAGCTGCGGACGATACTTCAATAAATCAACTTGCTGATAAAGTTGCAGAGTCCCTGCATGTGGAAGAACATAGGGAAGTACAGTAAATATTTATAGCAAGTTTGGGTGCAAAGCGGAATATGCAAATCCTGACATCAGTTTCTGAGGTGGTTTCCGGACGAGTAAAATGGAACCACTTTTTTAGTATTATGATAAGTTTCAGCGTTCTGAGAAGGCTGTAGCGTCGGAGTTGACTGTTTGACTTTGGGCAAGCTTCTATTCTTTCACCCCTTCTTTGTTTCTAGAGATAGGTGGTGGTTACAGGTGGAGTTGAGGCTATGCTTGAAGATGTTTTCATTGTAGTTGTCAAGTTTTTTTTTTAATTTATTGCAGGGTGGTGTTATTGAGTTGCTCCCCAAAACAAGTGTACAATTCTCAAGTAAAAGAATGAATCAAAATATGACCTCATTGCTCTCAAATGGCCAGGCTTGATGTTTTCGGGTATGTTTAGACCCGAGTTATATGAGTTTGTAATCAAATAAGGGACCTTGCTTATAACTTATAAGCATACGCTTTTATGTTGTGTTATTTTAATTTATACTTCTATGCCCACATGCAAAAAGCACACGTTAAGATGTGTTAAGAAGGGTCGACTGGTTTTGCATTAAGAACAAGGAGACGCATGTGTGCTGGTTCTGCAATCGCTATGATCAAAAGGATATCATAGATTTAACAGTCGCCATTAGCGATTAGAGCATTCTGTCGTGTTCAAGTTTCACTACATAAACGCGTCATTCTGTATTAAAATGTATACACCTGAATAACGCGTTGGTTAGTAGGATCTAGATTGGAGATCCGAGAGAGAGAACATCGAATGAAAATGTCTATTCGCTGTTCACAAAAGATCTTTAGAAGTTGATGCGCGAAAGTTTGTTGCTTATTTTAGAGTTAATTACACAGCAAAAGGAACTCCTGTGTTCTCTATATAGCTTATGAATTATAATCAAACCGTATACAGGGGCGATTCTTTTATGGGGTGGCCGACCTTTCCGAATTTTCGCTCAGAAGTTCCGATTATATAGTATTCGTATAGAACTTTTTTGGTATATAAGGTTTTGATTCACTGAAACTGGTTTTCGACCCCCCGAAACTAGTGATTTCCGACCCTCCGAAGTTTCGGGTCAAGATTCGCCACTGACCATATACGAGAGTAGCACAACACAAATCTCCTCCATTACCACAATTCAAAAGCATAATCCATAAGCATTCAACAAAAGAAGCCAAAAATAAAATCCATAAAGCAAGTAGTAGATCATATCATAATTTTCTTCCTTTGTTCACCCTATCTGAAGAAAGAAATTACCCTGATAATAGATACATATAGATGACAATATAAAATCACCTTTTTTTTTAAACATTTTAGTTTTCTTTACCTTTTCTTTTTCTTATATTCATCATACATCATCAGTCAGTAGTCATGGGTTGACTCATGCAGCACCTGAACCGCGCCTTTCGAACTGTGGTCATAATTTCGGTCTCAGCATGTTCCAGCATTCTAACCACCTCTGTGAACGGCGGTCTCACATCTGGATTAATGTCCCAGCAACGGACCATGATTTCGCCAAGTACTGGAAGGCAGTCGTATGGGATAGTGGGGCGGACGCCTTTGTTGACCACTGCAAATGCCGCCTGTACAGCTGTCATGTTTTGGAACGGAAGCATCCCGGTGATCAGTTCCCAGAGAACTATCCCGAAGCTGTAAACATCTACTTTTTGCGTGTACGGCCTATGCTGTATCATCTCCCTGCAATTATAGTATTAGACGGTTTCTGAAGTTAAGCGTAAAGTATGCGTTCATACAAGCGTCACTGTGTAAAAAACAGTTATGTGAACTTACGGAGCCATCCAACGGTAAGTCCCAGTCTCTGGTGTCATTCCTTCGGTCTGCACTTCAATTCTAGCAACTCCAAAGTCAGCAATTTTGATCGACTTATCAGCAGAAATTAAAAGATTATCCGACTTCAAATCTCTATGAATCAACCCGAGTGCATGTACGTATTCCATTCCCCGAGCAACATCCAACGCCTGTTTCACAGCTAACTTCAACGGCACAGATCTGTTTTGTCTTTTCGTCAGAAACTGCCTAACGGAACCGCCCTTTGCATACTCAGTCACAATACACCAAACCATTGGTTTCCTGCACGCACCAATGAACCGTATAATATTTGTGTGCTTTAGTCTCGCGAGCGTCATAACTTCCTGCTGAAACTGTTGCTCCATAAGCTGGGCCCGATCCAAATCATTTTCAGGCTTTTCCAAAAGCTTAATAGCGACATCCACACCGTTGTAAGTACCTTTATACAGCTTTCCAAACGCCCCTTGTGCAAAAGCGGGTCCCATGCTGAGTTTCCTCAACTCAATCGTCCATTCCATATAACCCTCTAGCCCTCTAGTCAGAAAACGTGGGTCTAATAACGCACGAGCCAAAGCGTCATCACTTAACCCTTGTGAGACTCGACCTCTGTTAACACTATTGGCGTCTGTGTAATTTTTATTACGTTTTAGACCCTGGTGGTTTAATATGCGAGTGTGGGATTCGTTGGACCCCACACTACTGTTATCAACCGACATTGTCACTGACCCGCCACCATTGCTCATTTGTAAGCTGTTGAAACTGTCGATTGACATATTTGACCCTTCACCGAGCTTATGGTAGAACCCTTGTGACAGATCAACAATTTTATCGTGACCATTGTTTATGTCCATCATGCCTGTAAACTTCGGAGCCTCTAACATATCTTCAAGCTTTATACCCCTTCAGCATGCGTAAAAGCCAAACTTTGCCCAGTCTAAACAATAACACAACAAAAACCAATATTAATATCTAGTCACCAAATGGATTCTGATGTGATCTTCCATAAAAGAGCATATAACATATAAAAAGGCGGTAAGAAATGTGTATAATTAGAGATGCAGCGTTTGGTTGTACATAAAGCTTATTTAGTTTTACATAAGGCAACACCTCGCATACATAAAGCTCTTGCCTTGCGCCTCACGCTTCCATATTCCATAATTTAAAAAGCAAATTAGTATTATTTATACCAGAGGCCATAGTTAAAAAAAAAAAAACAGCTGAGGCGCGGCGCTAAGAAAACGAGTATGAGGCAACGCCTCATGGGGTTATATCGTATGTACTCCTCAAAGGGCCGAGGCGGTAAGAAAAGAGGCTCCTCAGGTGTTTTTGATGTGTTTTTTTTCATGTTTTTAATTTCGCCTCGTGAGGAGAACCGAAAACGCCTCTAGGCTCGATTCCGTTCTTTTCAACTTTGGCATCTAAACAACAAGCTAATTCTTATAATTTCTATCACAATAATGTATCTTATCATATCATATCTTATTTATTAACATTAACATTAAGCACATAAGATGAGAGATGAATAATAATCTTGAAAACAAACCACCTATTTACACATTCACAAAATCAAAAAAATTCTATTTACACCTAACAAATCCAAAAATCACTATCAACTTAATTCAAAAAATAAAAAAAAAATAATAATAATCCCCAAATCACAAACCCCAAAAACCTAAAACATTCAACAGCTAAAAACCCGTATAAGATAATAAGAACTTTTTATAATAAAATAATAGCAAAGTTATCAATACGTTATAAAAGCACAAATTAAGAGTGACCCATTAAGTTAAAAGGGAGGAAAAGACTTACAGAGTGTGTAAATATAGGGTTTTGTTTCTTGATTTTTCAATTGCTTATGATGATGATAGTAATAATAATAATAAGAATAATGGTGGTGATAAGTATGAGAAAGAATGATAGTGTTGTGTTGGTGGATTTGAGGACGATGAAAGTCTAGAGAGAGAGAGAGAGAGTAAGGAAGAAAGAAAGGAAAGAAAAGCACGAACAATTGGTCTTCCTTCTCTCGTTATATTTTTATTTATTATTATTATTTTTTTTACCTTTATTTATTTATATTTATTTTTAGATTATAACTAAACTATTGCCAGGCTACCCGGGGTCACCCGCTCCCCTTGCAAAGGCATCCCATACGCCACATCAAATGCTAACGCGGGTAGCCTGAGCTTGTGTGGTTCCTGAACCGGGGAAAACCCAACCCTACCTTGCCCGAAGGCCTAAAAGTAGAAATTGGTAAAACCCGGATGGGATCAGGAATCAAACCTGAGACCTTTCAGCCTCAAGTCTTATCCTTCACTTTCCATGCCACTTCACCACAAGGGTGGGGGCATAATAACTACTATTATTATTATTATTATTATTATTATTATTATTATTATTATTATTATTATTATTATTATTATTATTATTATTATTATTATTATTATTATTATTATTATTATTATTATTATTATTATTATTATTATTATTTAGTTATATTTTTGACAACAGGGTCTCATGAGTCCGCATCACATCATTCACTGTTTTTATTTTATTATTCGGATATCATTAATTAATTTGGTTTTTAGTAGGGCTGTACACGAGCCGAGTCGAGTCGAGTCAGGCCCAGCTCGAGCTCGAACCTAAACCGAGCCAGCTCGGCTCGGCTCGTTTTTCTGATCGAGCTGAAAAGTCGAGCTCGAGCTCGGCTTGTAAATGTTCGAGCCGAGCTCGAGCCAGCTCGATATATTTTTTTTATTTTTTTATTATTTTTTATTTTTTTACAAATATTTATTAAATAAAAAACAATAAAATTAAATAAAATTACACATAATCATGTATATTTTTTTTATTTTTCTAAATTACACAAGCCTAAGTCGAGCCATATGTCGAGCCACGAGTCGAGCCATCGAGCCGAGCCACGAGCTGAACACCCCTGGCTCGAGCTCGGCTCGATTACAAAACGAGCCAGCTCGGCTCGGCTCGAAAACAAAACGAGCCTCTTCGAGCCGAGCTTTTTTCAAGCTTTTTTCGAGCGAGCCTCGAGTCGCGAGCTTTTTGTACACCCCTAGTTTTTAGTTTTTAAAAAAGTTTATACAATAAGATATATGAGTTGGTGCAAGCTTTGGTTTTTACATGTTTGGGTGTTTTTATATAACTAACGTATCTGTTTTTTTTTTTTTTTTTTTTTTTGTTTTTGAAATGTTTTTCTTATGCAACACGTGATGGTAATTTGATATACTTTTGGATTTTGTGGTTATTGTGTCGGAGAATGATTTGGGAATAGATTAGAAAATATCAGTTGAAACTTTTAGGCGTTTTTTTTAAAAGGTAAAATGAAGATCACATTTGTAAAAGAAAAGGTGGATCAAATATATGTAGTCTGTAAGAAGAAGATCACGTTGTAAAACTATTTGTTTTACAACGTCTGCAGACTGCTAAAATAAACTAGTGAAGAAGGTGGTGGTGGTGGTGGACAGTGGGTGGTGGTGTTTAATCCTCTGCAGACCTTAGAACTTAGAGTGGTTGGGCCAAGTCTGCACTAAGAAAAGCTCGCATAGACGTTTTATTAATAAAGCATCTTCGAAAAAACAAACAGTCTGTAGATGATAATGTCTGCGCGTGGTCTACGCGGCGCAGACATCTGCGCCTGCGCAGACATTTTTAGAAAAGCAAACAACGCCTAAATGGATATGGTTTTTATTTTTTTTTTAACTTCAAGTCATCTTCATCGTTATCTTATTTAGTTTTTGCTAGATCTTAATATCTTCTCAATTAACAGAATCATAATGATGTATCACTTACGACTTACTATACACTTCATAAATCTTAACAAATGTCAGCACACACTTCTTCAAGTCAGACGATGTTATGTCATGATGAAGATTCGAATGTAAAACAAGGTTGTCACTGCGTTGTGCGTTGTGATTTGAATTGTTGATAGGTGAAACTGAGGGGGGGGGGGGACGGGGCGCCATTAGAATTGGGCACGGGTACCTCATTACCAGCACGGTAACGCCGCCGCCACCTGTGCTGGTAGGGTTCCCGTGAACCATTTTCTGGTTCTTGTTACCATGCTGGTACAAAGAAACGGTCCTTTTCTTGACCAATAAAAATATGCCACGTTTTTTCTTTCACCTTTAACCGTGATTTTTTGACCGTGTTTTATTTTTTGACCGTTTACATTTTGACCTTTTTTTATCTTTTACCCCTATATAAATCATACATTCACATAAAATAATTGCCACGGTTAACTTTAATTAAAAATTAAACAACATTAAACAATAAACATTAAACAACATTAAACATTAATTATTAAATAAATCTCGCAACATTCGCCATGACGCAAAATAGGTGAAGTTACTCATGTGTGCATGGTAGTAGTCGCCGCGCGTGACTTGGATTGCAATGTCTTCTTGAAGATTAGGGTGCCTCTCCATCGTGGCTTCATAGAGAACGTTCCAATGGAGACACCTGGACCAGAGAAGAATCCACTTATTAACGAGCGAATCCTTGGGGCGATCATTTATGCCGGTTAAATTATTGAATATCACCGACACCGGTTCCAAAACGAAGTTGGGGTATCGACTTCATGAACCCATGTGTCTCTCACTATCAAGTATGCCCTCGTTAGCGCGATCTCCTCATTTTAGGGGTGTACAAAAAGTTTGCGACTCGAGGCTCGCTCGAAACTCGCTCGAAAAAAGCTCGGCTCGAAGAGGCTCGTTTTGTTTTCGAGCCGAGCCGAGCTGGCTCGTTTTGTAATCGGTTTTGGTGTGATTTTTGTATTGGATTTTTACGATACGATTAAAGTATAACCGGTTTTGGTGTGATTTTTGTATTGAAGTTATGGTGTTTTTATAGAACAAACCATAACGGTACAGATTCTCGAAGGTTGCAACGGTTTAAATGTTAGTAACGGTAACAAAATTAATTACCGTCTGCAGATTATACAACGGTTAGTTTTTTTGAATTTAAACGAAATATAATGAAAGAATCAGTGGAGTGCTGCCTATAAAAAATGCTTCAGTAAAGTAAATTAGTGAAGTGATATAACAATGTATAATTGGTTAAAATCAGTGAAAGGAAAAGTACTTTCTACAAATGCCCCTTAAGGCCTGATATAAAGGGCTAGTATATTGCTCGATGAACCAAAACCGAATTATTAAATAACAAACAATGGTAAACATTTCATATGGATTCTTCTTTTGATAATCCTATTGGGATAAGAAAATATGTCATTGTCATCTATGGGCTATTCAAATCGCTCGTGGCTCACTTGTCGCTTGTTCGGAAAAGGCTCGAAAAACGCTTGCTCGATCTTCCGTTCGGTTGTAAATGAGCAGATCGGCTCGGTTCGGTTTGTAAACGAGCCAAGCACGAGCAAAGGTCCGCTCGGCTCGGTTCGGCTCGAATAAATTTTTATATATTTATTATATATTAATTATAAATATAGACACAAGTTACAGATATATTTATAGCTTTATACATAACATTCTATTGGATTTGACTAATATATACACGAACAAAATATAACTAGCCCACTTAATAACAATAAAAAATTTAACACTAAGTTTAATAGTAAAACCGTAAGTCATGAGGTGACAGTCTTGACTCCTCTATGTTATTAGTTATCCATCACTAATTGTCGCTTGATATCACCCTACGTCACAATGCAACAATTGTTCTTTGCAGTATGCTCATCGCTTCACCAGCCTCAACTTAAGCCATATCCTCGGGCACTCGGATTTCAATATTAGTGTTATCATCGGACAGTTCGACCTTAGTTGTCACCTGGCAATGAAAACATCGAATGAAACATCCCAATTGTATGGTTGTCCAAATTACCCTCTGCTTGATTCTCGCTCGACGCTCACTCAGAAATATTCACGCTTGAAAAATGCTCACTTGATTTTTGGCTCGATTCTAAATGAGCCGCCCCGCTCGGTTCGATTTGTAAACAAGCCAAGCACGAGTAAAGCTCCGATCAGATCGGCTTGGCTCGTTACCAACCCTATAACGCCATCCAATATATCAGTTGGATATGTGTACATAAACATTTATAAAATAATATCACATTTTCATTACCTTTCCTTTTCAAAAGAAATGTTATAAAATCATGATAAGTGGTACTTGTAGAGATATACATTAATACGTCTCTAAAGATACAAACAATGTACGTAACAACGTTATTTAAAAACTCAAATTTCAATTTTCCAACACTAGAAATGGCCATATTGGAATAGATTTCTTAGAAGAACACCCATAAATAAAGACTTATAAATGGATTTACAAACAAGAAATATAAATAACTTAGAAAATTTCTCTAGCCACAAGCCACCGTTTCATTAGCTAGAATTCTCATCCGGTCAAAACTATCATTTTTTTCCGCTCAAAACTCTTATATGACGAAATTTTAAACTTTGCTCACGAGTCAGCATTGACTCGCTCTCATCACGATTTCAAAGCTTTTAGTTAATGTATCTTTTAGTAAATTGATTGTTCTAACATGTTAATTTTGTTGAGTTTCTCTTTTATCTAACAATATATCATTAATTTGGTTATTTTTTTATACAATAAGATATATAAGTTAAAAAGTTTCACTTTAAGAGTTGGGTACTCTTACAAGTTACAATTGAGGGACTAAGAGGAACATAAATTATCAGTAAATAAATTCAAGTTCTATACAATCTTAAAGTTCTAATCATTTAGAACTAACAACGATGAGTTTATGTTTAGCAGGATAAGCTTTGCGATTCAAAAAAGGATAGCGGCGCAACTTATTGCCTGCTTACCCACCATCTTATAAATGTAACTTGTTTTGTTTTTGTAAAAAAAAATCATTTAGTAACTTCACAAGATATTTTATAGATAATATTTTAGATTTACAAAATGTATATTCGCAAAGTGTATACTTTTTTGACATGCGATGGTGTGAAACCATTTTTTTTTCTTTTCTTGACACTTGGAAGACAATGAAAATTCGCTAACTAATTTTCAAGAGATTCGAGATTTCTTTAATGAGATTCGAGGATATTTATAGAATGGAAAATATTTTGGTTAAAAAAGAAGAAAAAAGTTGATGGGCACAAATCAATGTCTTAATTACGCATGGGTCCCTAAGGGAGCTTTATGGGCTTGTGCATGCGACTGATTTGAGTCTTTTGATTTTAATCTAGCAAAATATCTGATGTAAACTTAAAAATTTAAATATTAATTTGTAACATTTATTATATAAAAATCTTAGATATCAGTTTGGTATGTATAAATAAATTAGGATTAGGATCAAATACACAGCGAAAGAAAAATCGAAAGTCGTAAGAAATGTATTAAACGGACTCCGATTGAATTCATTCAAGAGGCATAGGAACTGTCTCACCGAACCCTACGATCTTAGTTCTTAGGTTTTCGATTTTTTTTTCATTTTTTTGCTTGTAGTTTTTATAATTTACGTTATATCATTGTGTCTTTTATGTAACACTGTGCCGTTTTCTTATTTTCATTATTGTGTCATTTCTGCAATTCGTTGTGTCTTTTTCTTCAGTATTGTATTATATTTTGCCATTGTGTAATATTTTGTGGCTCATTGTGTCATATTTCGCGATTTATTGTGTTTTTTTGTATCATTCTTACCCTTCTTATTTTTATTACGTTGTGTAAGATAACTGAACCCATGTAAATTATTATATACGCGATTCATATTCAATTGATTGTAGACCTCGCATATATAGTTAGAGATATAATTAGGTAAAAATGATTTCTTTATATGATAGATTTAACATGCACCCTATAATTCCTATATCAATATCTAAAGGGAGGCTTGAACCCTCAATCTCATAGAAAATAACATTACTTTACTCATTTTGATATCACTAGGCTAGAAGCCTCGTGGTCTTTGGTCTGGTGTATGACTAGGCGAATCAATTAACATTAAATTATTAAATTGACATCAATAAACATTGCCAAAAGTGAAATCAAAAGCAAAGCATGTGAAAATTAGAAAGCTCTTGAGACTTGAGAGTATAAATAATGGCTCTATCTATTTCCACCTCTGGTCTATATCAACTCCACGTATGATCATAGCACAACGTTTTGAAATGCAAATGTTGACATAAACGTCAGCCTTCCTTTGGATTGGGGTTGGGGTAGGAAATGGGTTTTTTGGGGGATTTTTGGTGGATGTTGATGGGTTTTTTTTGGATTTTAAATGGGTTTAATGTATATTTTATAATGTTTTTTTTTTGAAAATATATTAGTGTGAACATGCCAGATCATATGATAAGTTTTTGAGTCAGGAAAAACTATTGAAATGTAACTTTCTTTTTTGTAACAAGTCAATGAGAAGTAATTGGTGATAACACTGTTTATAATTTTTAACCGATTTTATTGTTCATTTGTTATTTATTAGTTCATTTATTATTCTAACATTTTATAAACATTTGAAACAAACATTGAAAAAGATTATATTCATTCGAAACATACATTCAAAAAGTTATAAGCATTCGAAACAAACATTGTATAAACACAAGATCAGCGATATAAATATAATACTCAGTTTGCACAAACAAAACATAAATACAACTGAAAGTCTACTACAAACTAACATAAATACATAATAAGTCATTTTGTGGTTATCCCGGTGGCTGTGATGGCTGTGGTAGTGGTATCTCCGACACCCCAAACCGCTGTCCGGTCGCCTGTAACATCTGAACCGCCCAACCCTGAATAAGCTCGTAATGGTGGAAGCGGCGATCTAAGTCGGGGAACCGACGATCAAAATCCAGCGCCACTAACTAAGCAACAGAAGTTAAGTCATCGTATATATGATGTGGGTACTGCTACTGCGGAGGGGGTCTGCGGAGGGTCGGGCCATCATTTCCTGCATCGTGTGCCTGTTGCTGGGCCTGCGACTGCATGTGAGCAGGCACAGGTACCCCCGTCTCTAGCTCCAGAAAACACGGGATATGTTATGGCGCTGGCAAGGACAACGTGACATAAGGGACTTTTTAGTAATCTCTGTATATTGTTTATCAACCATCTGATTGACAAACCCCACAATTCTAGCTAACAGTTACGGTTGCCTGGAAGGTGAGTTTTCAGTAAAGCATGCATGCCCTCAACTCTGTTGGTTGTTGTCTAGTGAAAGTTAATTGTTCGGTTAGTCTATGCAACCACAAACTTTTCACTGTACGGATCTAACCAGTTATTCTTTGTATACGCAAAAGCCTCTGAAAAACATAACCATAACTTGTCAGGTGTATGTAAAAAGGTACGTATGTAATTATTTAAAAAAATACTCACGTTCACGACCAATCTCTACCAGATGTGACTGAAAGTTTCCCAAATTATACCTGTATAGGTCTTTAGTCGGAGACTCATTCAGTGTCGCAAATGAACGAAGAAATTCCTCCCACTCCTTAGCGGTGAATTTCTTCTTGCTGCTCATGTTGGTATTTTGTTGAATATGGAACTAGTAAAGATACTTGTACGCATTCGGTAAAATTTGATCACACGTGTTCATTAGCGCAAAGTCCCTGTCTATCATAATGACACGCGGCTCCATACAGTCTACCAACATAGACTTTATCCTTTCCAACACCCGAAGGTAGTTATCAACATTCTCAGCAGAAATAAACGCACGGGCAACCGAAAACAACTGGTTTGTCGACCTCATACCTACAACCTAAACAAACGTCATCTTGTACATGTTTGTATTGTAGGTGGCGTCAATCATTAGCACATGCATGAATGCACACCACATAGTAAATGAATGTCTGTGGACGAAGACAATATCTTCAACAACGTTCGTGTTGTGATTCTCGCGTGTGTAATAAGTGAAATGTTTCTCCACCAAGAGGTTTTCGAGTTGCTGCATTGGATCTTCACCGAATCCCTTTTTAGCATTTATATTTTGAACCTCATTGTGTATATCTTTCAGAATAAGCATTTTATCCGGGTTCTTTTTCGTCAATGTTCTTTAGATGTTACGCTTTGGAATATCATGCTTTGCCATCTGCCCAACTAGTTCTATATCCTTCGAAGAAAACTTTTTCGCATACGCGTGACCCTCTAAGTCTTCAAAGGGAGTGTGGTTGTGCCTGGGTTCTTCACATTTAACCTCCAAACCTTTCTCTTTACTTCAAGCACCCCTATCAGCTCAAACAGGCTACTAATTTTTGTTGCTATTCGTTTTCCTCACCGTAACTGCACTCTTATGCTCTCCACCAAGAGTGCACTGAAATATAACCTTCACGAAATCGTCTCCCTTTTTTTTGATCTTTTTATGACAATGTCTTAAGCATTTTCCTTTTCCGTATCTTGTACCCAGTCAATCAACTCCTGGCGTGACGGAAAGGTCTGGTTAGTCTCAAACGAAACTATAACAGGTTAAGAGCATTCCTGATCGTCTAACGACTTCTCCTCATCACCACCGTCTCCCTGGTCTGAATAGTCTTGCTGTACAAAGCTCTCCTCACCACCGTAAGCATAGTTGGGATAGTTTTGGTTAACAAATGGTGGCTCGCCACCGTAACTGTAGTCGGGTTGACGGGGATAGTGTTGTGCATACGGGTCCTTCAAGGGGGTATTCAAGTCCAGTGACACCGTATTGTCTCGATAACGAATACCAGACTGAACCTCCTTGACATCCTCTGGAATAGACACGTCGTAAGAATCATCGAAAATGAAGTCGTAATATGACATCTTGTATATTGTGGGTAAAATTTGTATATTGTGGGTGAAGTTGTAAATGTTTAAATGTAAAACGATATAATATCGAACGTATCAAATGACCTCATACTCACATTCTGCATGATTCCAAAGTGTCGTGCTATGACAATAGCGCGATACTTAGGGTTCACAGGTTTGTCTTTATCAGACAACCTCGTATAATCAATCAACCTCGTACTTGAAAGCACCGCGTTATGGCCATAGCGTGATGCTTAGGGTACCTTTATCAGCTTTACCAGAGATCAGTCAAACCTCGTACAATTATTTGTACTCAAAGCTCCACGCTATGACTATAGCGCGATGCTTTAAGGAGACAAAATGAGATGATCACTATAAACAAATGTAGAAGTTAGGTTTACTCGCGAGCTACTCGAGCTCAGCTCGAAAAGAGCCAAGCCTAACAAAGCTCGAGCCCGAGCCTAAAACCAAGCTCATTTAGCAAACGAGCTCAAACCCGAGCTTCGGTTATCGAGCTCGAGCCAGCTCACGAGCCTAAACGAGCCAACTAATAATATAATTTTTAAATAATATACTAAATATAAATTTAAATAACAATAATTACTGTATATAAATTGTGAAAAATAGCTAATTTGTATATAAAATATAGTATTATGATTATTATAAATTAATAAATAAATAATAAATGAGTCGAGCTCAAGCTTGAAAAACTACATACAAGCCGAGCTCGAGCTTTCATAACTTGAACTAGCTCGAGCTCGATCCCAGACGCGTTTGGGCTCAGCTCGTTTGCAGCACTTGATTGCAAATGTGGCAAATTAAAACTACTTTTATCTCTTAAGATAAACTAGTTGCATTGATCAAATAAAGATTTATGTATTATGCGGCCATAGTGGTGGAGTGGCTTTTGTTCACTTACGTGATCAAGGGTTCGATCCCCACTTCCAACATTTATGGTTGGATATTGTGGCAAGTGATGGTTGCACCTACTTTCTTCGGAGGGGTTAGGTTCGATTCTGATGGCCCCCCGGTTTTCTACTACCGCGCATTTACTCTAAAGAGGCTTGCCTCTAGTGGAGGGTGCAACATCTGTCAAGTATCAGGTGGCAGGAAATTTTCCGGGTGGAAGCCTTAGTGCCCCTTATGCGCAGCCTCGACTCGCTTGTGGGCCGGCCACTCTCGCGTCAGCGTGGGCCCGGTTAAGAAAACATAGCCTGACCGTTGTAGAGTGGCTAGGGGATCCCCTGCTGGTGGGTTGTAATGAACTCTGTCACAATATAGAAAATCACCACACAAAAAAAAAAAAAGATTTCTGTAAATTTTCATAGAATTACATAAATCGGTGGTTGAATGTTTTATGTCTAAGTGGAGATATAGTTCCTTTTAAGATTATTACCTGCCTAACATATAATGTACTTGCATTTGCCAGAAATCAAAGATCACAAAGACATAGATATCCTTTTATACGAGCTACTCTCTTTCAAGCATTGTTGGGGAAGAAGGGTGAAGCTCTCTTTGTGAAGGTAGTGTACAACATGAACACATTTTATGCTACCGGAATACTTTCAATCACTGTGATCTTTTTAATGTTAATTCTCAATGATTCGATGAATAAAATTAAGCGGATACAAGTATAAATACAAGGGGAAACCCTAACCGCTATCCTCCACCACAGTCGTAGCGTGTGTAGGATGAACGCAAAGACTGGATTTAAACCGATAAAGAATTGCTTTGGTAGTCCTTTCGTAAAAATATCAACATATTGATAATCTGGTAGGATGTGAAGCACACGAATGTCTTCGATTCGGACCTTTTCACGAACAAAATGAATATCAATTTCCACATGTTTGGTGCGCTGATGTTGCACTGGATTGTCAGACATATAGACTGCGAAGACATTGTCACAGAAAATAATGGTGGCTTCTCGTGTCGGAATATGAAGCTCGAGAAGGAGATTACGAAGCCAACTAGTTTCAGCCGCGGTATTTGCAACGCCTCTATATTCAGCTTCAGCACTGTAACGGGAAACAATGAGTTGGCGCTTTGAGGACCATGAGAAGAGATTATCTCCCCAAAACACACAATAACCATATGTAGAACGTCTTGAGTCGAGAGAACCCCCTAATCCGCATCAGAGTAAGCTGTAAGTTTGTAAGATTTGGAGGGCCGAATGTGAAGAACATTATTTGCAGTCCCCTTTAGGTACTGTAGAATACGCTTCAAGTATTGAATGTGAGGTTTCCGAGGAGCATGCATGAACAAGCAGATTTGTTGAACAACATAAGAGATATCCAGCCACGTAAACATGAGGTATTGCAATGCGCCAGCCAGACTACGGTACAAGGTGCCATCTGAAAGTAGATAACCCGATTGTGCACTAAGTTTAGAGTCTGTGTCGCATGGGGTGCTGCAGGGCTTACAGTTCGACATATTTGCTCTTGCCAAGATGTCTGCAATGTAGGATTCTTGTGAACGTTGAAGACCTTGAGTACCGCGGGTAACTTGAATGCCTAAGAAGTGATGAAGATTACCAAGTCTGTCACAGCAAACTCCTGTGAAAGTGAGTGAATAATCTGTTTCAAGAAGCCAGTGTTTGAAGCTGTGAATAATATCATCAACATATAGTAACAAGTACGCAGTGCGGTTGCCTTTTCTGTAAATAAATAATGATGTATCACACGTAGCACTGCGAAAACCACACTTGGTAATAAAGGTGGCAAAACGATGATATCAGGCACGAGGTGCCTGCTTGAGCCTGTACAAAGATTGCTATAATCGACAGACAAAATATGGTTTAGTTTTATCGACAAATCTGGTGACTGGTGCTTATACACTGTTTAATTAAGATATCCGTGGAGAAAAATATTCTTGACATCTAGTTGATGTATAGGCCAGTCACGAGATACTGCAATACTGAGAACAGTACGAATGGTGGCTGGTTTAACCACCGAACTGAAAGTGTCAAAACAGTCAACAATCGATAGAAAACTATATTCAACTCATTTTAACTTATTTAAACATAGATGTAATTAACACTCAATAAAAAACCATATAGAAATCGTTTTAACTTCTTTAAAATATATGTTAATCTAAACGTATATGTCAATATTCAATAACACCCTATATTTTTTTTTCTTCATTTCATTTAATAAATTATATTTGTTATCAATTATAATGTTGGTAATCCCGTGTAACACATGAGAATCTATCCTAGTATATTTATATTCCAAAGCATGAAATCATACATGGCACTCAAAGAGGCCATCCCCCTCCCCTTTAGTGTGTCATGTGACATCTTCCTTTTTTCCATCCAAAAGTCTCTTTCTCTCTCGTGATTCCCCCACAATTTTAAAACATTAACGACTTTTATTTACGAGATTTTTTTAAAAAAAATTACACCAAATTAACGAAAGTTTTATTATCTTCCCAACGAGTACCATAGCAGTGCCATATAAGAAAACCAAAAAAAAAAACGATTTTTTTGTCAGTTTTTGTTTATACAGGAAAAAAACCACAATGTTGTTCAGGTAATTTATTAATCATGTCTAGGCAAGTCACTAATCATGTTCAAACTAGAAATTCTATTTTCATCAAGAGCAGAACAGGTTAAAACCACTCCTTCAGAAAAACAAGTCACACCTTCAAGACTACCGCCTCAATCACGTCCTGCAATGGGATCTTCTTTTTAATATACATTTTCTTTCTTATTCACATGATTAAAATTGTTGTTTTTTCATATTATAGTATATTAATTTCTATGTTACATCATAACACATATTTTATCACATCATATTAGATTTATCTGTTCTGGAAAACCCAGAATATAAGCTAGTGTTATAATATAATGCAATTTTGTAATATAAAATATGATACAATATAGCTTAGTAAAATTTAATGCTTTTTGTTAAATTATAGAGAATCATGTTTGTCATCGTTACCATTAATATTTATTGAATGAAATAACCAACTTACACACACATATATATATATATGGCACGGTTATCGTATAAAGTCTTCAAAACGTGCGAAGTACATCATAATTACGTAATGTTTTTGTATGTTCATGAAAGCATTACGTAATTACGTGTTTTTCATTACGTAATTAGGAAGAACAAATTACGTAATTTATGTCATTCAAAATATATGTCTTTATCATTCATTACGTAATTAGTTTATATATAATTGTATCGTACATTACGTAATTATGATGTACTTCGCACACTTCGCACGTTTCAGAGCCTTTCTATTTGAACCGGTACCTATGTGTGTGTGTATATATATATATATATTCATAATTTCATAGTCATTTCTTCATTATCAACACCATGAAAAGCTTATTTTTCTTACTCTTTCTTTTTGTGACAATAGATGCATCTCCAACTCCCACAATCAGCCCAGATAAGTTTTGTGCGATGCCTTATTGGAGCGTTTATATCACCAACCTGATGCAAAATCCTTTCATCGTTCATCCACAATCACGTGATGATGATCTTGGGAATCGCACAGTTGCATCTCGCACATATACACATTGGAGCTTTTGTCTAGATCTCACATTAAAGACGCGGTATTATGCTCATTTCTATTGGAATTCAAAGACGGCTTTTTTTGATGTTTATAACTATGGTCTAGGTGAGTCATATTGCACAAATGGGAAGGAATTCATTAAAGAACAAAGGTGTTATTGGATGGTCACTCAAGATGGGTTTTATGTGACAAGACATCCTGAACAGTTTCCAGAAGGCGGCCCAACCAAGTTACATGATTGGTCGTGAGTAATGTATGTTTTACAAGAAAATATATATACAAATATATATATTTCTTGAACATTTAAATCAAGGTTTTATAATGTTAAAATAGTCAATATGAAACTACTAGTGAGATGCATAAATTAATAATGAATATTCCTTAATATTGTCAAGGGTTTTTTTTTTTTTTTTTTTTTTTTTTTTTTTCTGGATGAAAGTGGCGCAAATGACAATTCACATGGACAAAAAATGGCATTTTACTTTTTTTTCCCTCTTTTGTAATTAAAGTAGTGTATTTATCAATTGATGTACATTGTAACATACTATTCTAATTGTTACTTTGCTAAACGAAAGACAATTTTAAACATAAAGGCAGTTGTTTTAACACTAAATTGAAGCTTAGTAGCACCTTTGAACATCCAAGAATAACCCCACCGATTTGTATGGCACAAACTCAAGCTTTGCCCTATTAGTTTTTGAGTAATCTCATTATCTCAACACGTAAACAAATTTCTTGACAAAGTCCAAATTAACTATACTAATACTACAATACAAGTCGAGTTATTATCACTCCATTATTTACATTGGGATTGGTAGCCCAATGATAGAAGCAAAGCTTCGAATCACCATTGACTCGGCTACAATAGTGAGTAAACACCCGCTTTAAATCTAGGATCATAACATGTTCCCTTAGAATTTCAACTCATATCCAATTCAAATCATAGCCAAACCATACTTATTTAACCAAACAATATCGCTTGATTAAACCAACTTGTTCAACCCACAGACTTTAGACCCTACGTTCAAATAAGTAGCACAAAAAATCAACCTCCTTGTCAATGAAAAAGAACAAACGCAAATTAGATACCGACTCTAACCAGCTTGCTAGGAAGAATCAATTTTATCCCCTCGCTCCAGTTCGTTGTAATAAATACCAACTAATCAATCTCGAACAACTTCTTAGAACCAAACCATGTAACGAAAATCTATCAACAATTGTGGATTTGTGGTCAAAACTTGTTCCACCAAAGAATTTCGAGCCAACAATAATCAAACCAATCTTGTTTGACCCTCGTTTAAGCAAAAGACAGACTTTGTGTACTTTTCCAGCTTCCTGCTAGTTTTGTTTTATTGAAATTTCCAGCTTCTCCTCTAGCCACCGATAATACGAGTATTCGTTTGGTTCAATTGATTGAACTTGACTCTGATGAGTGATACGAATTCAAGTCACAATGGAATTCAAGTCACAATGGATAATCAAATGAACAAAAAAGTAGAAGAAAAGAACTAAGATTGATTCATTGAATAACTTTCAATTTTATTAATCAGAAAATAACTCACAATTGATCAGGGACGGAGCTTAGTGAGCCCTGGCCCCCACTAATTTTTGGCTCACTAGTATAAATTCCTCGGTTTTATCTAAACATTTTGTATTTTTTTTAGTCCGGCCCCAACGATTTTGGAAAAAAAAGGGTCTTCTGACTTTCGGCCCCCACTATCCAAAGGTTCAAGCTTCGCCATTGTAATTGATTACTTTTCTCTTAACCTTAATCACAACTTTGTTCAAGTTATATAGACCATGACTTAGTTAAAATTAGAGTATGCAGTGGCGAAGCTTGGAGAAAAAAATTGTGGGGGCGAAAGTCACGGCACCCTTAAAACAGTGGGACTGTACTTAATATGTATAAAATTTTTGGAAGAAAAAACGTAAAATTACACTACGGACCAAAAAAACGGTCGGGGTCAGGGCACCCCCTGGCCCTAACAATCCTTCGCCATTGAGAGTATGACTTAACTTCTTAACTGGATAATAATAGAATAAATCCACAAGTGTATCTAATCTATCTATAATAAATTAAAGGGAAATCACGAAAATACTCATTGACCAGCAAAAACTACAAAAATAAACATTTGACACGTCTAAGCTTAGAGATCTCACACAAAACAAGATTATTTAGAGTACGCCATCTGTCCAATGTGTATAAGGTTTATCCTTTTAAAAATGCATGGCCCCCTCTGAGAAAAACAATAACATCATAACATGTGGCTTAATCTCTAAATAACCTACCAAATAATGAACATATCTACATTTATACGTTTCCAGTTAGAAGTAAATGGAGACGTGCTCATTATTTTGAAGGCTATTTAGAGATTAAGCGACATGTCATGATGTTATTTCTTTTCAAAGAGGGACCTATGAATTTTTAAATGGCTAGCTAAACGTGTGCATGATTTGGAAGGCTATTTAGAGGTTGAGCCATGTGCCCATGAATTTTTGAAAGGCTAGTTAGACGTGTTCATGATTTGGAAGACTCTTTAGAGATTGAGTCACGTCTCATGATGTTATTGGTTTTAGAGAGGGGTTATGCATTTTTAAAAGGCTAAACCTTAGACATGATCATTATTTGGGAGGCTATTTAGAGACTGAGCCACGTGTCATGATTTTATTAGTTTTGATAGAGGGCCCCTTGCATTTTAAAAGGCTAAACCTTAGATGTTTTGTACACATGGCGAACTCTGAGCAATCTTGTTTTAAGTGAGATCTCTATCTTTAGCCTTGTCAAATGTTCATTTTCATGATTCTTGTTGGTCAATGTTTAATTTCATGATTTTACCTAAATTAATTAATTATAACGATGAAAATGTAAACGAGTTTGTATTACTAACAAACCCAATTATTAAATGATTATATTTTTACAAGTAGCCAAAGCTCAATTTATGTTTATATTTATATAAACATAATTACCTAGCTATGTAATTAATAAAATTTAAACGAACATAAATAAACAAAATAAATGAACAAACACAACGTTATGTTCATTCATTTAAGTAAACGAACAATTTTTTTTGGTCGTTTATTAATAAACGAACATAAATGAACTTCCCGCCTAAAAAAAAGTTCACAAACACTTCATGAAAATTCGGTTCGTTTACAGGCCTAAGAAAAAGTAAATATCCACCGGGAATAGCATGGTGTTGGTGAGTAGGACTGTAGGAGTTACGGGTTCAATCCTCATAGTGTGCATGTTTAGTGGTTAAAAACTGCATTCATAAGTTAAAAAAAAAAACGGATACAAATCTAATGCAGTTTGCTTCATAATAAAAGATATGTTACATTGTTGCTTATTAATTGGACGATGCCCTTCTACGGTTTAATTTCTAAATAGTTATGAGAAGCATGTTACATTTTTTTATGTAATATAAATGGAAACGTATTGTCTTCATATATGTTCACAACTCATCAACTTTCAACCATGAAGATCTTATGTTTCTTGCTATTTTGCCTTGTTATTACAGGAGATACATCTTCGATACCATCTCCCATACCAGATGCATATCCGGCATCATCGCGGATGTCTGATTCAAACAAAAATATTGTTTGTTTATGGACTTATTGGAGTGTGTATATCATCAACTTGATACCTGACCCTATCGTGGTTCACCCACAATCAGCTGATGACGATCTTGGAAACCGCCAACTCACTTTTGACAATCACACAAACTGGAGCTTCTGTCTTCAAACCTTTTTAAAGACTCGGTTCTACGCTCATTTCTATTGGAATTCAAGTACGGCCTTTTTTGATGTTTATAGCTATCATCTAGGTGAGTCCTATTGCAAAGATGGAAAGGAATTTATTAGAGAACAAAGGTGTTATTGGATGATCACACGTGACGGGTTTTATTTGACAAGGAATCCCGATAAGTCTCTCATAGGAGCAACCAAATTACATAATTGGTCGTGAGTAATGTAACAGTTTTATTGATAAATCATATATATAGATCGAAAGTGTGTGTATATATTTCCTATGTAAAAACACACTAGCTACTAATTAAAATATATAAAATAAGGATTTTAGGATTTATTTCCTATGTAAAAACACACTAGTAACTAACTAAAGCTTTTTATTTCTTTTTTCGATAAATTCTTCTTCGCTTGTTGTACATTTTTTCCTTGTGAAGTACATTTTTAGTGAAAAAAATTCTTCTTCACTTTATGTATTAGCTACCCATGAACAAATTTTTTTGTTAACCCACGCTACATCTTAACTCGTTTTTGAATAAATTTATATAGACAGTCTCGATATAAGTTTTGAATATTAGATTATGATGACAAATATCTAAATTTTTATTGAATTGGGTTGTTTGGTTTTTAACCGAAACTGATCCTAAATGAATTCAGTTGAAGTCACGTCGGTTAAGCATTGTTAAATTTGTATTACGATTAGGGACAAAAATTCATATCCGAACAAATCGATTAAATCGTTAACCGAACCAATGAACACCCCTAATCAAGAGGTAGATAAATATAAGTTTGTCGCAATTACATATTCAAAACTTAATAAGTTATCATATCTTAAAATATACAAGAGAAAAATAAAATTTTGTAACCCGACAAACACTTCTATTTGTTGTTTTGTTCAATATTTGTGGATTCATGAATAGAGATAATTACATAAATAGTCCTTGTGGTTTAGTAAGAATAATTGGCTGGGTAGTAATGTTTTTTTAACACGTATGGGGTTTGTGATTTCAATTTGTTACAAGTTTGGGTATTAACACTACCTTTTGTTAACTATTATGTTAATCTCAAGGGTATTTAAGTCTTTTCACATCGATAGGAGTAATTCTACACTTTGATAGAATGAAGGTACCGTTTATGTAAATTACTTTAAATAAAAAAGAAAAGAAAGCACAAAAATATATTATCGTGCTTTAGCAGGTTTAACAGGCATCTGACGACACGTCAAGAACAACACAAGTTCTAAGCATGAACACAACTCGTTTAACTTCTTTTCATCTCCCGTTTATAACACAACACATGTTTTATGTACCAGAAAAAATATATGACAGATCCTAGCCTTCTAAATCTTATTAATTAAAAAAAGTAAAAAATCACGTAGTATACTTTTCAGTTAACAGGTTTAGTCATGTTTTATACAGATACTCATTGCCAGCTCTAAACCTTCTGTTGCAACCTGCACAACCCACCACCATGCCGCTCGCCGTGGACTTCCTTCATCAACCACCACCACACCAACACCTTCTGCTTCCATTCAAATTTAAATTATGTAAATAAACAAACTAATTATGTCGTTTGCATTTTCTTGAACACTAAACCATTTATAATATTATGGAATGTTTCTTTTTTTTTATTCTAATTTCTGTGATAGCAACATGTGAGCCCTTATTATTAGTGTGTTAAAAAATGACTTGCATCAAACTATCAAAGGCCACATGGGCCATTTATTGTTTCAATACCAGCTCTTGGGAAAAAAAAATATGTATATGTTAGGCTGCCAGAAAGCCTTCAAGACTCATTAACTTGGGCCTTATTTGACTTCACTGTTTAAAATTTATGTTTGGTTTATGACAAGCACCAACATGCTATCAAATTGTTTGCTGATACTCTCTACTACAATAAATTCAGGGATTGTTGTAGGCTGAGTATATTTGTTTTCGGCATCTACTTAGACGGCGTTTTAAGCAATAGCCATTGGAATCGCTCGACTTTTGTAAGCAGAAACAAGTGATGAGTAGCTAAGTAGGTACAAGTTTTCATTACTTATTATTGTTGTGGTTATATATATGATCAAAGAGGGACAACGATAGGAGCCGCAGTTAGCTTTATATTTTTGGGTTCAACCTCCCAAACCAATTCGCCGTTCACCTTATAACTGGATAATACAAAATGTTTTGGAACCCATGTTTCGCCTTTTAACATCCTGCTTCGTGCTAGTTCTCTCTCCTTTTCTTCAATGACTCTTTTTGCATCATTGGCTTTGTCCCATGACTTGCTTAAAATACCTTCATTAACTTTGGCCCATATGACAGCTGACTCACTGGCCCATAACTCCTGGTTTCATGCATAAATTGCTTTAAGTCTTTAACTTATCAATATGAATATTATATTTCCTGAATGTCTAAACATTGGTACCTTTGGATCCTTGACAATAGGCGTTTTGAGCGATGAAATCACATCCTTTGCGGTATAAATCACCGTCGATTTTCCATTGCTAATATCCTCAATTGTCACCATCCTGCGTAAGGTTAAAAAAAAAAAAACTGTGTGTCAAAAGATTTAAGTTACACTTGTGTTAGATAGTAAGGGGTGCTAATGATGACCCGTACTTCAAAGAATAGTTTGGTTTGAGTAAAAGATTTTCCACATGAGTTATTGAGTCAATGCAAATTAGACAATAGGTCACTCTTATATAACATGTTAAGTTAAAACAAGTCCAAATGGTATAGAATCACCCGCGACCATTTTTTTCTTGTCACCTACTTGTTGTCTCACCTCCACCTCCCCTATTGCGAGTTGCGACTAGCCATCATAAAAAAATGTATAGTAGGTGAACCTATTTTGATAATTTTTTTCTTTCTAAAACGACTCATTCAACCAGGTCCGTTTTTTGTTAAACCAGTTATCACCAGAACCAATATTCATACTTTTCTTTATTAAGACACATTCTGACCCAACTCATTTTGCTCAGAAAACCGTTTTGACCTATCACTCAACCCAAATTGCCTCACTCATTTTGCAAGGCTTAATAAATAGTAATACCTATCCCAACGGCCGTTGATCTCATAAATTGTTTTCATTTCTGGTGACGACACAATCTTTCCTTTAACAGACCTGTAATTTCTTTTTCTGCCTAGAAAAGAATTGCCTTTATAACACAAATGAGCTTCAAGCCCAGTTTCTCGACACTGAATTGTCACATCTCCCAACCACTCGACGTCAGGCATAGGAAGAAACTTTATAACAAGATTTGGAGAATTCATCACGTAAGATTCGCCCTTGTTTAGTAGCCTCAACTCTCTTTTTCCAAGCACTCGGGTTTCAATTGAGGTGCCTTGGAACTTTGGAATCGCGTATTGACACCATATCATTTCTATGTTGTCTTTCTCATTTGTAGCGTGGAGCGCACTCACGGGTGGATGATGTGAAACCTGCTAGTGCCAGATAGTGTTTTTGGTTAACCCAACATGTTAGTATACCAACACTAGTTCTAATGATGATGGTCATGGAAATATATACCTGTTCTAATAGGACATTTAGGTTGCCACTTGAGGCATAGTGAGTCTCACCAAGGATAGGATTATATGGAGCTACACCAAACATAAAAGGCCTATACATAGATATACTCCAAGCTATAACTGATGTGAATCGTTCAAGCGGTGTCCCACCATTCGCGCATCTGCTAAGAATGTCATCGTTGACGCAATATACTGATTCTCCATAACATTGAAGCTGTGATTTCGGAATGTTGAAGATGGCTGGCAACTGAAATGCATAGAAATATTGGTCCTAAATCTTTAGAAATCTAACCACATAAATGACATTGATATTTAAAAAAAACATGAAATGCAACCTCAATAGAATATTTTGCTTCAAGAGTTGTCAATTTATGGTTCCCAATTTTGTTTTTTATTTATTTATTTATTTTTTTTGTAAACTGTTGCTAAAACAAAGTCTTTTTGTTCTATATTTCTAACATTACCAGCCAGAAAAAGGTTAATGGCCCAGGTTCAGAAATGGCAGTGGTCCTTGACCCCAAATTCATGGTACTATATTTTTTTGTGTAGGACCATTTTGTTTTTTTAGCCCAAAACGAAGCCAAGGGCCAACCCGGATTCATAAGGCATAAACCGGGCTGACGATGGTCTCTGACTTTTTTTGGGCTAATTAATAACTGAGCCAGACACAAATTTGGCCACCCAGATTGAATCCGGGATCATGAGCCACAATATTGGCCCCGTCCAATCAAAGTCAGTTCTTTGAAATCAAGATTCTTGAATCCGAGGCCAACGACTCGTCAAGGCCGGCCCAGATGAGAGGTAGGGTTGGTGACCACCCAGGGCGTGAATATATATTCTTTTTAAAAAGTTATATATATTTAGAAAAAAGTTTTTATATATTATCATTTATTTCTTATGTAAATAATAATATATCAAGGACCCACTTTTTTACTCGCCCCGGGCCCCTAAAGTTTTTTGGGATTATAAAAGAATTCACATCTCACCCATTAAACACTTCCTCTTCATCAAATAGACTAATCTTCCACAATCGATTGTAACATAATTTTTTTGAAAAAAAAAATAAAAAATTAAATAACAAGATTTAAGTTATAACCTAACCCAAATTTTAGAAGAAAAAAAACAGGTGTGTAAAAAATTAAAAATGCATATTAAAGTGTTACAAGGCAACAACTTCAAAACCAAAAGTCAATATTTGCCATCAAAACAGCAATCACACCTAATGTGTCACCAAAAACATTTCAAACACTAATAGACACACACTAAGCTCCCCACACATAATGACATAAATACAATAACTCGACTTAAAAAACAAAAACCTACCGAGAAACGAGTAAGATCAGATCCTGGCCGAACATTTTTGAAAAGACTAAATATGCGTTGCATCAAATTCGGTGATGTGTACTCGCTCCTAGACTCACCATCCAACGACAATGGCGAAGTTAAAACCGCGACCAACTCTTCCTCTTCATTGCCATGCTCTCCTCCATTCACCTGCAGTTTGGTATCCATAATTTGTGCTGAAATATTATTTGAACACACACATGAACTAGACCAAAAAAAAAAAAAAAAAAGTACTTCCAACAGGAAACGTGAAAACCGAAGTAAATAACCTGAAAACCAAGAATATTTCTAAAAAGTAAGCGTGTATTAAAAGAAAAGAATTGTGATTATAAAACCGTTTTTTTTTTTTTTTTTTTGCTTTTGATGTCGAAAAGCACCAAAAAAACTGCATGTGGCTTTTTGCCGTTTGTGAACACTAAACATGCTTGCGGATGCTTTGAGGTATTATTTGTTGTATGTAGATTTTTCCAAGAATATTTTTTGATGTGAACATACAGTTTTTTTCCTTATTTAACATTTTTGATTTACATATTTTGTATTTGTTGAAATTGACCAAGCAAGTTAGCCAATGGTGTCATTTGATATTTACTACTTTTATTTTTTTTAGGAATATATACGCCATTATCCATATTTATTATATTCATAAATAAGCCTTTTCACTTAAAATAAAATAATATAAACTACGTTTTTAAGAAAAAAAAAAAATGGGTCCAAACCGCCTGGTTCGATGGACCCAATCCATCTGACATGCGCTAGACCATTGTTTTCGGAAACCATAGCTTGCGTTTCCGGCTAACATTATTACCAAACATTAAACCGGACCATAAACACACCAATCATATGTAATTAGTTATATTAGTAAAATACTAAAATTTAAATAATATATTTGGATAAACAGGTTATAATTGGTTTAAGTGGCCCTTAAATTAGGGTTTATGAAAAAAAAAGCCGATCAAAACTTTATAATGTTCAATTCTTGTTAAATATATTTTTCTTAAAAACCCGAAAACCACAATAAATTGTTAGGAATTGAAACTATTGCAAGGTATGAAACTTGTCCCATATCGGTTGTATGGGCAACCGATTTGGAGTTTATAACCTTAGTGGGTTCTCTCTACCATCAAACTAGTTTTTAAGAATGAGTTCTCCTGTTTGGATTGTAACATAAATATTAAAACTTCACAACTTCAAAGCTATGAATCTCATATACATTTATTAAATTAAGGCTAATCCATGTATGTATTCAGTTTTGATTTGATACCTATAACCGATTTAGATTACTTTGAATTCAGTTTTGATTTGTAAGTTTGACTGCTAACAACCTAAGGTACACCCTTATCAACAATCACAATGCATATACGACACATATTTTTGATAAGAAATTTGAGTAAAAAGACAAATATTTTTTGATAGGGTGAATTTGATAACCGAATTCGATTTCGATACCGTTTGAATTTCAGTTTTTCCGAATACGATTTAAATAATGAGCAATATAAAACTTATCCTACACTTGTTTTTTTTTTAATGGCAAACCTAAATCTACACCATTTAACAATGAATACTCTCCATTCTAAAAGCACTATTTTCATAATTTGGTTTAGTTAGAAACTAGCAAGCATTGACTTGTTTGTTTGAAAATGCTCCAAACTGTAAATCATTGTTTGGTTCAAAATGCTCCATTCTACGTAAATGACCACAGTTTTAGAGCGCGTTTTAGACCTCCAAAAAGATTAAACCCCTACTCAAGAGAGAGAGAGAGAGAATACCATTTCGTGTGATGGAAACTTAACTTAAGGCTGTTCTTGAGTTATCTTGCAGTGTCTTTAGAGAGAGAGGTTGCCGTAGGAAGCAAAATGATGGACACAATGTGTGTGTGTGTTCACATATATAAGAAAACAAGAGTTTGATGACTAGAGGACTTAACGAAGTTCCATGATATTTATAGACTGATAGGGTTGGTTATGAAAGCGTATGGTTAGGTTGTCATTTTACAAGAAAATATTAAGTATTAAATTTCTAGATTCAAATTGAAAGGCAGACAACTAAGTGTATGGTTCTGTAAGCTTGTGGATTATTTCTTTCTCGAAGATAAAAAGTACATGCCCATGAGTTCCGTTTGAGATATTAAATTAAAATTAATTAGTAAATTATGTTATTTTATATTTTTGAAAGAGAAAGTATGTGAGAAGGATATAAAGGGCCAGAGGTGCTCCCTGTTTTTTTTTGTGCAGTAGCGTAAATTATGTGTATTTAGTCCGAGAATTTTATACGTATTGAGTCCAGCCCTCTCTAAATTAGGTCCTGTGATTTTTGGCATCCTCTGTATTTTTGTTTAACTTTCGCCACTAAGAGAAAGGGAGCCATATCATTAGACGAGACCAACACGAGAGATAAAACAACCACTAATCTACAAGTATGTTTATACCTTTTTTTGAGCCATATATCGGTGTAATTTATAATCATATTAATTTTGCTGAAGTCTATAATATTTTTGTAACATGGGTCTAGTAAAGGAACCTAATTAGTGCAAAAACACCAACCTGCATAGGTTGGAAATTAAATGCAATTAATATTAATATTAATAATTAGTTAGTAGTACATGGATTCTACAGTACCCAACAACCATAAGGCAAGTGCCAATGATGTTGTAGCCTAGTGGTTGCAATGGAGGTGGGAAGGTTTATTCACTTTGTGGGGTTCCTGTCCTGGGAGGTCACAGGTTTGAATCTCACTCAGAGTAGGGTTATTCTAAAATGAGGGGCTGGACCTTAGGGGGGGGGGGGGACCGGACCTGAAGGGTGCGGGGCTTCGTTATGGGTGGTACCGTTGGCCGTTCAAAAAAAAAAACAAGCATAAGGCAAGTGTTGTGGATACGCGAACAGCTCGGCGCGAGCCACGTGGCTTACGAACACCACAACAGCCCCACGCTAAGTCTGGGGCAAGCAAGTCATCACAAGCACAAGCGGCCACGCTCACGACACAGTTGTCTTGAATTTTGAGAGGGACACGAGCGATGGCCTGCAGCGAGCCAAAACAACCCCACGCGAGCGATTACCGAAACGCTGGCAGGAGGTGGTCACGCCGGGTGATAACCTAACAATAACGGATAGCCTAACCCTTAGCTACCTTTGTGACATTACACGTGTAAGAAAAATAGACCAAAAGACTTATTTAAAACCCCACGATTTATTTATTTATTTTTTTGAACGGCCAACAAATTGGAATCACTCACGGAACACTGGAGTATCATCGTGCCACCAGTGTCGCCACGCGATCATATTCCACCACCAAGTCACCAATTCAGGAGGAAACTCATAATTATGAGAAAACCCCACGATTTATGAAAACCAAGTTTTGAAAGTGAGATTAAATAGCCCATTTTATGAAAACCAATTTTTGAAAATGAAATTATCCTATACTTGTATACTTTAATTTATGAACTTTATGAATAGTGTTTTTTGTTTTTTTTCTCATCTCTGATATTGATAAGGATATTTATATTGTTATGTTTGAATATATCTATAATCTATATAACTATTAATAAAAGAATTGACTTATGATGATGTGGCATTCAATAGAGGCATCAACCACTCCTTGAATGTGTCATGTGGCACGTTGAGATGAGAGTGTTTAATTTTTTTTATTTTTTTATTATTATTAAATGTAATAATAAAATTAATTAAAACCCTATACAAGATATGCATATCTTAAAATTTAAAATAAAATATTTACTTTACCAATTAAAAACAAAATTGGATATTTTTCTCTCATGTTTCATCCCATAATTTTTAAACGTTAATATATTTTATATACGAGTGTTTTTAAAGAAAAAAATTACACCAAATTAACGAGCATTTTATTATCTTTCCAACGAGTATCATAGTGCTATATAAAAAAACGGAGAAAAAAAAAAGCGACTATTTTTATGAGGTTTTGTTCATACATGAAAAAACACAAAGTGTTCAGGTTATTCATTAATCATGTATAGGCAAGTCATTAATTATGTTCAAACCAGCAAATATGAATTCTATAATATTAGAGTTATACATTGTTTAAGGTTAGGCGTTAACATTGGAGGTACATTGTTAATTGTTTTTGGTTAGGAGCTACCAGAAACTTTTCTGAATGTAACTGTAAAGCGCATCAGTCTATTTTGTATGTAAAATTGATATGTCATATTAGATTTTTCAACCCCGGGACGCTTCCGGCATAAAAGCTAGTACATATATATTGCAAAGGGGGAAATCCTACATGTAATTAATTTATTTAGGCATTCTCTCATTTGAGAGATGCCATGTAGGATCATAGGTGGCACCTATTACACCAATTAAAAAAAAGCAAATAATATATTAAAACTTAATCTACTAAATCTAAATATTAAACCTTTATTATTTTCTCTCTCATGTCTCCTCCCATAACTTTTAAACGTTAATATCCTTTATATACGAGATTTTTTAAAGAAAAAAATTACACCAAATTAACGAGCGTTTTATTATCTTGTCAACGAGTACCATAGTGCTATATAAAAAACGGAGAAAAAAACAACTATTTTTTGTAACCCGACAGGTATTGTGTCGAGTTTGGGATTAGTTTAAAAAAATTGTGGGTTTGGGTCATAAATAAAAACTTTATAGTATGTAACTAAAATATATGTATAGTTATTATAATATTATTTCAATAAATAACTTTTTTTTTTCTTATTTCATGTTTGTTCTTTTTAAAATGATCGATTACAGCTTTCCTGCATGTAATTGTAAAGCGCATCAGTCTATTCTATATGTAAAATTGATATGTTATATTAGATATTTCAACCCGGGATGCTCCCGGGATAAAAGCTAGTTAGCAATACATGTTCCAGCTTAGATGGTGTGTTGTTGTGTTTATGTAAGTTGCCCTGGTTCGAGGCTTGCAAGGTGGGTCAATTTTTGGTCTTTATTAACTAGTTATTTTAAAAGTTTTGTAACTTTATATATCCTGGGTTCTGATACAATTAGGGGTAAATTTACGAAACTTACAAATAACTAAAGTAATTAAAGATAAACTATATAGAATGCTCATTCCTTTATTTTTTGTTTTCCTAGGAGAAATTCCTAGAATTTCTAAGATAAATATATCACAACTAGCATTTTTTTTTAAATTTTACCCCAACCTTGTGATTGTAAGACACACACATTAACCATCAAAATATCCCCTTGAGAATACTAGCATAGTTGTTATTCCCTTAACTAGTGGGGTGCCCACGTGTTACGACGGGAACACAACATTTACTAAAAACGAAGCAACAACAAAAATAATACGTGACAATTAATGCAAACAAGAGTAGGACACATATCATGTGGTCTTATTGCCTCTTACATGAGACAAGAAGGATATCATTAGACTCATCATGAAGGCTTGGCAAGATGACCAAACTTTAATATGCGTGTAAGTTTTGGTTAACATATAGTAGTGTAAGTTTGGAAAAAGAGAAGTTTGTCATCTCCTATTATTGTTTTTAAATTTTGTAAGTATCATTCCTAAATGCTTTATAATGTAGTATAGATATAGATATAGATAAAAGCATTTTAGGAATTCTCTATGCCTAACTCTTATAGTCATGTATATACAAGCATTGTCCACGTCGGTTAAGGAGAAAATTTTAACCATTGTATCTTCTACAAATAAGGGGGAAAATTAAACTATTGTATCTTCCACATCTTTAGTTACTTCTAAAGATTTATTGTCTTTATTGCTTTGAATGATATAGTTTTCATTGTTTAAGTTTAAATTATTCAACTTAAATTACCGAGTCGATTATTACGAATTTATTTTTGATCTATTTTTTTGCATTTTTTATTTTAACTCTCATGTTTATAAAAAATAAACATAGGTCATTCATTGTTTTACTCTACAAATATGTAGTAAGCTTCCATTATTCCATGCTATGTTTATGTCTCAATTTATAGACATTGTTTAGGTTCAAAGTTATTTAACTTAAACTACCGGCTCGATTGTTGCGAATTTGTTTTCATTCTATTTTTTACATTTTTTTTTATTTTAGCTCTCATGTTTACAAAACATAAACATAGTGCATTCATTGTTTTACTCTACAAGTACTTAGTAAGCTTCTCTCATATTATGCCATGTTTATTTCTTATTTTATTATAAAAAGTCAAATAACATCGCCGATTTAAATAATTAAAAATATATGACATTGATTAACCGGTCCATATGTAAGTTGTTGTCCACAATATATGACATGTAATGAATGAGTGTCTTTTGTCAACCAACAACATAGTTGTGTATACCGCTATATAATCGTAAGATGTTATATATTGTATTCATGGGTTAGGATCAAATACACAATGAAAGAAAAATAGAAAGTCGTAGGAATGGTATAAAACAGACTCCGATTAAACTCATTTAAGCGGCATTGGAACCGTCTCATCGAACCCTACGATCTTAGTTTTTAGGTTTCGCTGTTTTTGGATTTTTAGCTTGTAGTTTATAGAATTTACATTGTATCATTGTGTCATTTATGTAGCATTGTGTTTTTTTTTTCTTATTTTCATCATTGTGTCATTTTTGTGATTCATTGTGTCTTTTTTCTTCAGTGATGTGTTACATTTTTCGCCATTGTGTTATACTTTGTGGCTAATTGTGTCATATTTCGTGATTTATTGTGTTTTTTGTATCATTCTCACCCTTCTCATTTTGTTACACTGTATAGAATAACTTGACCCTTGTCTTCATATCATATGGATACTTTGTGGTTTTTAATGGCAAAAACTTTTTTTCATGACAACCCTTAAGAGTTTTCTATACATTAACCCAAGAGTAAGGTCATAATATGGTCATGTGTTTCTCTTGCATGTCAAACTCAAACATGCAAAACCATCTCACTCTACCTTATTTATCAATTTTTGTTCCTTACCTATCAATTTTATGAGCGACTACGATAGTTCCATGCATCAATATATTATTCGATTTCTTTTCTATGAACTTTCTAAATATAAAAGTACAACCCTAGATATTAACTGTATTAAAAATTATAAAAAAAAAAACAAAGTATGGATTGGTTGGGGCAATAAACACATAATGTTTGCAAGAATATTGTTTTAATGGTGAACAAAAGGTCACCTTAAGATCAGTACCCTATATTTCACAAAATTTTGAACGACCAAATATAGCATAGCTGTTATCCGCAATATTCTCGTACGCAAAACACATTATGAATTTGCAGAAACAAAAGAAATGGTTCATTAATTGTTTTCATGGTAGAAGACAACCATATGATATCAGTAAGAATAATGCCTCATTAAGGTACAAATTGAAAAAGGAAGCCGGTGACAATGCCTACTAACAAACCAAAGATTATAAAGAGAATAAGAAATGGAAGAGTTGTTCCATTGATATATATATATATATGAATGGAATGTTATGCCTTTTGGGCTCAAGAATGCCCCTTCAGAGTTTCAAAAAATTATGAATGATATATTCATTCCATTTTCAGACTTTATAATAGTCTATATTGATGATGTTATTTTAGTATTTTTCAAAGATATTGAAACTCATTTTATACACCTTGAATTATTTAAAAAAATTATTATTAAAAATGGATTGAGGTCAGATTTTTAGGTCACATAATCGAAAAAAGAATATATATATATATATATATATATATATATATATAAAATAACAACACAATGACCACTATTTATAAGGCTCTAATAGAAAGTATAGATATATATAAGATAAAAGCGGTTAGGAACATGGATAATCATTAATAACTTATAAAACCGTTAGAAACATGAGTCACTAATAACTTTATTATTTCATAATCAATTTAATTGTTAATGTAAAAAGACAACTTCACCCTTTACTACATTCATTAAGTTATTGTACCCTAAGCATAAAATGTAGTATTTACTTAAATTTGGTTAGTACCCTTTCAAATGCTTTATAATATAGTATATATATAATAATTTTATAATAATAATTACTCTAGTTTATTATTATATATATTAATAGAAAGACACTTCAATAGTATACTTTTATTTTTTCTTGATTTGACCACAATTGTTTGCCTTTTGTTTACTTTCTCTTTTCTGACTTTCACCACAATAGTTTGTTTTTACTTTTAGGACACATGCTTTTAGACTATTAATAACAACTCACAAAAACACTTTCATCTAATTAAACGGTGGTTTCACCACCGCAACGTAACACTACACCACTGGTTAGGTCACTGTTTCATAAGTTTTTTTTCCTTATTGTCGGAATCATGAGGGTGCACTTTAGATGATGGTTGTGACTGATAGTGAAACGCTTTTGTCGGCCGCTGTGAACGTACTAGAAAACAATTCATAAAATCGGGACAAAAGTGACACTTCCCGTAGCGAAGCACGGGGAAATTACAACTCTAGTTACACTTTAAAGTACCAACTTTAATTTATTTTCTGTGACCGTAAAAATTATTACGTTGTATTTTATTTTCAGATGTTTTCTTAAAAGCGTAGCATTCAATCGATTTCTCTCAAAATTGAAAAATATAATATAAAATGCAAAATATGCATACCAAACAATAACAATCAACTAGAAAACAAATTTTAAACCTTTTAATACCAAACCCACTTAAATTGGATCACATCATTTCCTTTATTTTCTCTCTTTAAAGTTTGGAAATGGTTTCCCCAAATTCCCCCATTCCCTCTTTTTTTGTTATTCTTTTTCGTTTTTATTTAATTATATATTTTATATTTCATAATTATTTTTTTTTATAAAACTAAAATAAAAAACGTCAAAATAAACTAAAAAAAACGTGAAAATTAAAAAATATGGAAAAAAATAAAAAAACGAAATTTCATAAATTTAAAAAAAAAACAAACTAAAGTTCACAAAGTAAAAAATAAATATTACAAACTAAAGTTCACAAACTAATAAAAATTACAAACTAAACCTCATAAAAAAAAACCTAAAAACTACTCGTCATCAACAACGGGTGCAACGGGAGCGGAGTTGACATGAAAATTATTCCAAATGTGATCGACCAGATTCGAAACAAGGTTTCCATGAATATTAGTATCGTGTAACGCCCACGTGTTTGATTCTTGTTGTCCCTTGTCAACTGGCTCGAGAACCTCTTCAACCTCATTCGGATCGTAAACGCATATCGCACGACCTTCGTCTTCAATTATCATGTTATGAAGTATTAAACAAGCGTGCATAATGTATCTCAATCTTTGTGGATGAAATGCACGTGTTTGGTGTTTTATTATATGCCATTTCGCCTTGATCACACCATACAATCGTTCGACGTCTTTTCTTGCCGCTTCTTGGCACTTCGCAAACTTTTTCCTTTTCTCATCTGTATAATTTAGTATTGTCTTCACAATAGACGAGTAGCTTGGGTATATGCCGTCACATAGATAATACCCATGCTTATATTTTCCACCATTGAGCCAAAAAGAATCATCAGTGCCGGTGCCTCTAATCATGGGGTCAAAAATCTGAGATCTGGCAAGAACATTTAAATCGTTACACGAACCTGTAACGTCAAAAAAAGCATGCCAAATCCATAGATCTTGTGAGCAAGCGGTTTCAAGAATAAGTGATGGTTCCCCCACGTCACCCGAGTAAATTGACATTTCCATGCGGTGGGGGGCAATTACGCCCTGGCCAGTGCGTACAATCAAGACTTCCTAGCATGCCAGGAAAGCCGTGTTTCTCTGCATGGTGCGCGTAGATCTTTTCGATGTCGCTCTTCCTTGGCGTAGACATATAAACCTTGTTATATAACTTCACGACATCTTCGCAAAACTGGTACAAACATTTTCGACTCATTCTATCAGACATCTTTAAATACTCATCCCATGCATCACTAGCAGTGTCGTATGCTAATTGACGAATTGCAGACGTGCATTTTTGTAGGGTCGTAAAACCCTGTTTCCCTCTAGCATCCCATCTTAGTGTAAATAATTCATCGTAATTAGCTAAATCGTCGGCAATTCGTTCGAACAATCTTCTACTCATTCGGAAACGACGCTTAAACTGTTCGTCAGTGTAAACACAGACTTCATCAAAATAGTCGGCCACTAAACGCTCATGTGCACCTTTAAAAAATCTAAAACATATTAATAAATTTTTCAAGGATGTTATAAAAAATATAAGACATGTTAATAAATTTTTTCAAAGATGATATAAAAAATATAAAAACATATTAAAAAATATAAAACATACCCTCACGATCTCTATTAAGCACCGCGCTCCGTGTCAATGGTATCGAAGACGCTTCACTATCGCTTTCGTCTTCCAACTCGGCTAAAATTTTCGCCGTTTCCATCATCGCACCAACATAAAAGTTTATAGCGTTTTCTTCCTCCTCCGATGAACTCATGGCTAAACAATTGGATTTTTATAAAATTTTGTGGATGAAAAGTTTTATAAAATGTTGTATGGTGGTGTGGATTGTAGAGTGATGTAGTGTGTTTTGTTTTGAATTTGGTTTGGTTATATATATATAAACTTTGGTTTAATTTTTTTTTAAAACCCAACGGCTAGATTTTGCAACGGCTATAACACGTGGCCCAATCAAATTCATCGGGACAAACGGGGTGAGATCCCCGAGCTCACCGAAACCGACTCGGGGGGGGGGGGGGTGTTCAAATCGGGGCCGAGGACATGTCACCTCTCCAAGAGACCTCCCCGAAACCACACCATCCAGTCTTATATATCACCACGTTTAAACAAAATAAATAAATAAAATAGCGGAAGGAATTTATTCATGCATGCATACACCGTGCACTATATAGGTTGATAATCATATTATTTATACATACAAAACAAGGCTAAAATAAGATATTGTACTATTTACAATTTATATCTTGAGAGCTTCATGAGATAGACAAATCTAATGCAATTTGTTTTTAAATTTGACTCGTTACAATGAAAATTACCTAACGATATTGTTGAGATATGAAACTTGATGATGATATAGGAGCTAGAATAAAATAAAATAAAACTTACTCATGCTAATATAAACATACCAAAGTAACAATGAAACATTTTCTTAACAAAAAAAAAAAACTCGATTGAACATAAGAAACTTTCATCTCTGTTAATGTACTCAATACTCATGCTAATATAAACATACCAAAGTAACAATGAAATATTTTCTTCAAAAAAAAAAAAAACAATTCAATTGAACATAAAAAACTTTCATCTCTATTAATGTACCCAAGCAACCTGAACAAAGATAACAGTGTTTAAAATAATGAAATAAACAATACAATTATACAATTATGCAAAGTATTCTAATTATTATACACAATTAAACCTTGTGTATTATACGGGTTGAATAAATGTAATTTTATATATTAAATAATAAAAAATTTACATCTTTAAAAACTCATCCGATACTAGATAATGAAATATCTTTGTCTTTTATTTAATATTATGTTAGAAAATATGCTTGTCTTTTATTTAATATTAAATTAGAAACTTGTGTATTACACACGTTATAACAATTTTTTTTTGTTTTTTTAATATTTATTATTAGGTTAGAAAATTTACTATTGCATGAAGTTGGATAAATGAAATATTAAACTGTTATTAATAAGTAAAAATATAAAAAAGAATTAGTTAAGAAAATAAATATTAAATAAATGAGAGATAAACGTGAAATTATAATTTAGTAATATTATTTCATATGCGAGATAAATGAGATAACTATAAGATTTTTATTTATTATATAGTAAAATAATAGTAAAGATTATAAATTAATAAATATTGTCTTATATATTATCCATAATTAAATAGAAAAAAAGAAGGGAAAACTAAAATAGATTCCTTAAATGAATTCTATGTGGTCTAAATTATATTGGTTTAGAATAATAGTGAAGGGATAGGGTACCTAATCCTGCGGAGAATTACGACTCTATCCTAAGGAAGTCTGCGGAAGCCAAAGTCCATAACAAAAGCCCAGACTCCGGGGGAACTCTGCGCAGAGATGATAGCTCCGCAGACTACAACTCGTCATAGATTCCTCAATGCAAATGACGTCACCAACATAAATACCCACCAGCGCGTGGTACAACACGCGTGAATATTCCATCAAAGCTTTATCATATGAGGATGTACGACAAGAGGAATGAAGAGGATCAGATCCAGGGCGCACTCTGCGCCAATCAGATGACAGCACGTGTCAGGGTTGTCCAACAACCCCTGACACAACGACAACAACGTGACAGCTCCCACGCCCAACCATGTTGAATACACTGTACATGTTAGAATACTGTGCATGCATGTCCACCTGCCACAGACATCACCTCAGACGCCACAGGCAGGTCAACAATGTCGTTGTCAGCAGAAGCGCTGCCTGCGCCCAATCATAATCCGCCACGTGGAGATCTTGTAAGATACAATCCACATTCTCTCACACCAGCATTAATTGCACCTGATCTTCCCGCCATTTTTATGGGTCAAGGATATTTGGGCCTTGACCAAGGCCCAAACCAAGTACAAGATTTTATGGGCCATCTCCCATGGTCCATAACTTCTCCTATAAATAGAAGACTTCCTCTTCCATGCAAAGGATCCGAATATAGAGACACGAGAGCTGGAATAGAGCTAGTTGTATTATACTTGTTGTAATCCTCTCATTAATATCAATTAGCTTTTACAGTGGACGTAGGCTGCCATAAGCCGAACCACTTACATGCTCTTGTTCTTACTTACAACACACACACTCACATTATTCGTCATATCTTTGGGCTACGTTCTAACTATTGTGGTGAGTGAAGGATTACTCCTAAGCTAACACGAGTATCTAACCCACGTCGGTAGAATACTAACTGACGTTATACTCTTTGTTTCTTCAAATAGATAGATTAAAAATATAAATAAATGATAGAAAATATTAGAGTGAGAGTCTGTTAAGTTGTAATTACCGGTTGTCTAGGTTGGAGATAATTATTAGCGGTATAACTGGTAAGTAGTTAGTTTGGTGATGTTGTCTATAAATTGTATCTTGTTATTCATTTGTCATTAATGAGAAACATATACCTTGAGTATCTTTATGGTATCAGAGTATAACCTGTTCTTGAGAGATGCTTTCCCATCAATATACCTTGAGTATCTTTATGTTTCATGTTTTGTTTCAATCCATTGCTGATTCCACAGTTAATTCCTCTGAGATAACCTCAAATATTGTTCATACCTTTAATAACACATCCAACACATCTAGTACTCTACCAAACATTTTAAACGTTCTTTCTATAAAACTTGATGACACCAATTACTTGAATTGGAAACATCAAATCCTTACAATTCTAGAAACGTTGGGACTGCTGCAATTACTTGATTCTCTTGATAGACAAATCAGTGGCGGATCTAGGCCATAAAATCAATAGTAACGTTTTTCATTTTTTTCATTTTAGTAGCAACGTTTTCCAAATTTCGTAAAAAAAACCAAAATTTCCACTAATTTTTCACTACGCGCGCGAAGTTGAGCCGCAACATCCGCGACCCCTTCTTCTATACTATGTCCGCCCCTAAGACAAATTTGGGAAAGGAGTGATGGCTCTGCGATGGCTGTCCTTTCATCCATTCTTTGATGCACCTTGCAATGAATAGTGATTTGTAAGACCCAAATTTAAGTAAACAGGGTTTGAATTAATCACATGATTAGAATTGTAACAATTGGGGATAAATTAAGACTTTTTAAACTTAGACATGATTCTTGTAGGGTTGACAAAATATAATACGGTTTACCAACGTGTGTTTATGGTTCAATGCATTTACAAGTTAATTTAAACCCCATTACCTTACAATGTTATACAAACAGAATATGTGGAAGCGTTTTATGAGATTCGGGCGTTCGGTTCTTCGAATAGCTTGATCATCTTTTGACATCCATAACCTTCATACCTAGGGTTTAATAAAGTCAAATAACCTAGGCAACGATAATGGCATCGATTAAAAATGAAATAGAACGAAAATAAAAATTTTCGCTCGTCAACCCCTCCCCTCGCGCCACGCGAAGGGGAACCTCCCAGCCTTCGGGTGGCGCCAGGCCTACTTTTCGTCAGAAATTGCCCTGTTTGATACCTAGCCAATTTTTGAGTTTTAATAAATCTCACTTGGACATTTTTGGCCATTCATGGGTACAAATTTGACCAATTTTTCAAGCCTATGGTCATGGTTTTGGCTTCCCCTGACAAATCAAGACTACAACGAATCACATGTTCGGTTTCTTCCACCTCAATCGGTATGAGTTAATTGACCCGTTAAGGTGGGTTTTCGCTAATTTTGTTCTTTCGTTTAGGTATGGAACTACAATATGCCTTTATTAGTTTATTCTAGCCCATTTAATCACACCTATAATCAAATTACATCTGCATGACCCCGTAGAATAGTTATGCATCGAATATCAACTTCAGATCATTTTCAATATAATCAAGACTCAATACACCTAGTTTGACTTCCTATGATCCCCACTATGACTTGTAACCTCGAATGATTGTACACCCCATTATATTGGGTAGAATACGAATTCACCTTGCACGTATCACCGTTGTGGCGATACCTTCGTGTCTATGACTCCATAAGTCATTTTTACTTGGTTTTACTTGCCTGGCCCATACGATCTCAAGGTGTAACAAGTTAACAACATCTCCAATTCACATGATTCTAGGGGGGGTCATAGCATTTCAAGCTTCCTATTATGAAGCTCCTATGGCTAGTTTTCAAACATGTGTGTATAGCATGTAAACATATTCGGAATATAAACGAGATTAAAGCCATTAAGTGACTTACCTTAAGTGTGCTTCTTGAGTTTTAATTATTTCCTCCTTTGGCTCCTCGAAGCCTCAATCACTTGTACTAGCTAGTAGAGCATTGTCCGCTTAGGTTATTACGAGCTTATTCATAGCATGATGTCACATGTTTAACATCAATCATTATTACACATCTTTCATCAAGTTCCTTGTCAAACTACAAATTAGATTCACTAGGCATTTCGCCAAACACTTGATGAGTGTTATTTCTTATTTATTAATTCTGTGGGTTACCATCTAAGAAGATTACACATTTTAACAAAACTACCATCACTACTACTTAGTAATTAATACTACCGAATTTCATTGCAGTTAACCACAATTGAGCCTAGTAAGGCATTTCATCAAACACATGGTGTGCACCCACCATGTTGTGTAGTTTCCCACGTTCATGTTCATTATGAGTTTACTCATATAACAATCATTCCATTTAGACTTTTTATGCCTAAATTTCACAATCATCAAGTATTTGTAATGCTAGTAGATCATCAATTGAAGGTGGGTTCCTACTTTAGACTCGAATCCATCTTCTATAACTACAAACATACCCATGATTCACATGAACTTGTTTATATCATTCTTCAAATAAGAATTTTAAGTTCCCTAGCACGAGGGAACCTTTAACAATGACCAATTTCACATTTACTAAATCCCATGAGTTTTCACCATGTTCATATATGATAAAACATCAATTTAAGTCAAAAATAAAAGTACCTAGATGTGTATTGGACTTTGGATGATCCATTTTTGGCTAATTTCATAGATTTCCCCTTTTGATTTGGCTTTGAATTGAGCAAGAAATTAAGTTATAGGGTTGGGTGTGTGTGTTGTGTGACGGAGTGTGGGTTGACATATTCCCTGCATATGTCGATTCTCAGGTCTGTGTAATCTACACAGAGCTGAAGGACTTATTAATCTCCATATCATTTCCGCGTTTTTCTAAAGGGTTCTTACCCCATGACACCTTTCATTCCAATTTTGATTCACACAAGTACATCTACTTATGTTTTCTTTAATTAGCGCTCACGTGCAAAGTGGTCATTCAACCTTTATTAGTCTAATAATACGGCATTGCCTTTGTTTCTATGACTCTCGGTCATTTATATGTTGGTCCTTTACTGGTCGGTTCATCCATCATGTGCCAATAGCCCATGAAGGTTCAATTTTCTTTGTTTGTTTTTAACGTGCCTCATTTAGATCATATTAATTATCATTTGCTCTTATAAGATCGTTGCACGTGGCTATGATCGTTTTTTTAGTAAGGGTCCACCTCTTGTTTTCGGGGTATCATACGAACCCTTCCTGATTCAGCGATTAATTTCCTCTTTTATTTAACATGTCGTTTTGTGGTTTAAAATTTTTTGTTTTCAACTCAAGGTTTCCCGTTACTATCCCACATAGCCCTTTGGACCCTAAGGCCTTATTATTTCGTCTTTAGCTCCTTTTGGTGCGACTCATAGTTCACAATTTCCTCGTAGGCTTCTACTTTGTTTTCATTTTCAGTTTAATGTGACGCATAGTTCACCTTTGCCTCGTCGGCTTCACGGTTTGCTTATAGTTTTTGTTTTGGATTTCTCATGGTTATCCTACGATGAGCCAACTATGTTTTCTCATACTCTTTACTCGTCCAATTGAACCAAGATGCTAGTCGGTGCCTGATTCAACCTCCGAGTAGGAATCGGGTCTACGTATAATGTGACCTTCGAATAGGGTTCATGTTTACGTATGGCTCAACTTTTAAACAAGGTAGTTTTACCTCTGTACGCGGTGGTGTAGGTGCATCCTTCACTTCGGTGTACGCGGTCACCAAAGCAATCTCCTCATCTTCCGTCAAACGAACCATGATGGTGATGGTGTGTGGGGTTAAGATTGGTAACAATTTAAAGTGGATGGTGGTTGTGATGGTGGATCTCGGTGGGTATGGTAGGCGAAAATGGGGGATGGTTGTCTTGTATTTGTTTAAAAATTTGAGTAAAAAAAGTTAATTTTTTTAATCATTACTACACGGCCAATGAAAGTACGGTCAAAAGCAATTATTGCATTCAAACCGTTGCAGCTCGGCAAGGAGTATCTGATCTGTATGGTTTTTCAATGAAATCGAAGGGATGGGGGCGATGTTACCGTTTGGCAACGGTAATTGGGCCCCCTTACCGAGAAGTGCTTCGTCCACCCTTATGTCAATTTTACATTCATTCACAACTGTCGTTTGATTTCTAAACTTCTTCCTTGCGGCAATTTCCAAAAATTCTAATAAGACCACATTTGGTAAAAAAAACATTGGTTAGTTTTTAGGGTTATGATCAAATACACAGTGAAAGAAAAATTGGAAGTCGTAGGAAGGGTATCAAACAGAGTCTAATTGAACTCATTCAAACAACATTTGAGCCGTCTCATCGAACTCTACGATTTAGCTGTTAGGTTTTTGATTTTTTTTTTGGATTTTTATCATTATCTGTTCTCTCATCCACTTTTAATCTTTTTCAAAAAATATTAAAAAAAATGTATGTGTGTGTGGGGGGTGGTGGGGTAGGGGTGGGGGGGTTGCAAAACCATGGGGATACACACAAAAATATATGTGAATGCTCTAAAATCTAAATGAATAAGAAAACTTTCAAATAGGAAAATTATGATTTTGATAAATACAAGATTGAAGTGACTGATATTTATTTGGAGAAATGGAATTTAATAATCCTAACTTTGGGGGTTGGAAGGGAACAGTCCCAATTTGAAAGTTGTAAGATAACAGTTTCAACTTGTCAACGTTTTTATTTTGTTGGTCCCAAACTAACCCCAGTTAACTTTTTCTATTAACTGCCTACGTGGCATCACACGTGGCATCTGAGGTGGACCAATCTGTCCAGTTGTCAAAAATAAAACTGGGCCCACATGACTTGTCATTTTGAATTAAAAATATATACACCATCTCCATCATCTTCACCACCACCACAACCACCTGCCACCACCATCTCATACGACACCCACCACCATCTTAAAAATTATGTTTCCCTCCTACTCACCACCACCACAACCACATGCCACCACCGTCATCTTCACCACCACCACCACCACCATCTCCTACGACACCCACCACCACCTTAAAAACATGACACTAAAACATGTTTGTTAATGCAGAATGATCATAAGGGTTTGTTAATCGGGATGTTTAGGTTCTAAACATACGAAAAATTAATCCAAATCATTCAGAATCCGAAATGCCCAAATTTAAGGGTCTAAGAACCCTAATATTGAGTAACTGATTAAAAGACCTTGAAATGTGATTGTTGATGCAAATTGATTACAAGGTTTTCTTAATCGGTCACTTTAGGTTCTAGAATGACAAAAAATATCATCCAAAACGACACCCACCACAACCACATGTTTTAGTGGCATGTTAATCCGTTTTTGTATGTTAGGGTTTCGGTTCTTGGTTTAGTCTTGGTGGGGATGAATGGTAGGGGTGAATGCTGGTGGAACGATGGTGAAAGCTTGGTGGGGTTGAATGGTAGGGGTGAATGGTGGTGGTCGGACGGGTAGTTGGTGGTGGTGGCAGATGGTTGGTGGTGGTGGCTAAAAATTAAGGTTCTTGGGGGGATGAATGGTGGGGATGAATTTAGATATGTTTGATCTTGGAAAGAGATATAAGATGTGTTTGTGGACCCTATTTTTTTAAAAACATTAATAAACCATTTATTTTAATTTCTTTTACACATGTGGATAATGACCCACCATTTTTTTTACAGATTGTCACACTTTATGCCACGTCATAAGCCACGTGTGATGCTACGTTGGCACTTAACAGAGAAAACTAACTGGGGTTAGTTTGGGACCAACAAAATAAAAACGTTGACAAGTTGGGACTGTTATCTTACAACTTTCAAGTTGGGACTGTTCCCTTCCAACCCCTCAAAGTTAGGATTATTAAATTCCATTTCCCCTATTTATTTTCATCTAGTTATACGTTACCCATGCTGATGAGCCATCGTCTAGACTCGATGCATCTGATTTATTAACGTTGGAGAGCGACAATTGAAACGTTTTCGGCCATGCCATGTAATATCACAAACACACAAATAAAATTCGTATGTACAATTATTGAACCATGTCCCTTTGGATTCTTAAATAAAGTTTATTGTTATGTTATATTTTTAATCGTTATATTGATCTTTACGAGATTATGCTTGTAACTCCTAATCATGTTTTTGCAAATCTTTTGGTTAACAAGCTAGGCTATATTGCACTATGGTAAAAGTTAGGGTTGACATATCGTGTCAGACATGACCCGTTAAGACACGAACACGAAACATGACACAATAACCATAAAATCGTATCCACAAACCTGCAAACGAGAGGACTAATCGATGCTGGGGTTGAGAAAGGGGACATGATATGGTCAGTGGCGGATCTAGAAAATAAATTTAGATATAACATTAAAAAAATACCGTAGTTTCATATAATGTAAACGAAAGCCACGAACATAATCATAACCTATTAAGTTATTAACTTATTAATAAGAAGACAATTAGGATTTAGAACATGGTTTCCTTTTTTTTTTCCTTGTTTAGAATCAGAACATGGTTTGATATTCACCATCACACAAGGCCGCACACTTAATCATAACATATTAAGTTACTAATATATTAATAAAAAAAGGCAATTAGGATTTAGGCAAAATTACAAATCATAGAATACCAAACTTGCAATTATTAATAAATAATAATTCCATATTCCTATCCAAACCAACCTAAATACCCTAAAAAACTATAAAATTACAAAAAACCCTTTTAAAGTTTTAATTATAAAAAAACCCTAAATTAGTAACTAAAAAAATCTTACAAGGCTGGGGCAGACGGCGGCAGTGGACGGGTGCATTGCAGTCTCTCTCGGTGGCCTTTTGTTGGTCGTTAAAAGTGATGGGAAGAAAGAGGAGAAGAAAGAGGGTTTGGAAGCTGGGCTTTGGGCTTTGGTCTTTTATTTTTGTTATAAAGTTTTGGCTCAAAACTTTTGGGTTGGGTTTATGCATTGGGTTTTGTTTATTGTAGTCGATTTCGATACTTATAGAGCGTTTATTAAAATTTTGGTTCGTTTTTAAACCTACATAAAATTTATTTAGGGGGTAACGAAAATTTATCTAAGGGTAACATAAAAGTTATTTGAGGTGTAACATTTTACAAAAAAAACATAAAAAATGCACTACGCTCGGAAAATCGAGAGGTAATGAGTGTAACCGTTGGCTTCAAGCCAGGTCCGGCCTTGGTTATGGCGACGGTGGACAGGGACAATGGAGTTGAAAAGGATGGGGATGGTTGACTGAGTGGTGTATATGTCTGTACTTTGTGATTTGAAAATTGCAAATTAAGGATAATTCAATGGTGTGTTAAAACTCAGTGTTTTAAAACCAAAGAAAACTAAGGTTTTACCAAAACACTATCAAAGTTTTAAATTTATAAATAAAACGATAGTTTCTAGATGATTAAAACCCACACAATAGACAAACGTACCTATCAAGCATAGTATATAAAGAGCAAATACCGAGTGTCGAATCCAAAGACACGTCTTTCATTACTCAGTTTTATGTTATTTTAGAGAAAAAAATATAAATAATGAAATATAGAAAAGGAGCGGAGACAACCAATGACCAAATGAAAGTATTGCTTAGGGGTCCGACTTGCCTTGGTATGAAATAATAGTAAATGCTACCAGAGTGATGTGTTACAAAGTTATGCATAGCCACTATAACCTTGTAACGATTTGTGTCCCCAGTTAGTATTGTGGGGGTCTCCCTACTTGGTAAGCTCACCTCTCAACAGTGAGGAGTGGATTACCCAATATTATGTGCACCCAACCCCGAAAAACACACCTCCCATTGTTGCGATATTGACATCCTACTATTCTTAATCTTTTGTCAATAACCTGCCAACAACCGGAGCGACTAACAGGATACCCACTTGACATAGATAAAGGGGACGCAGTAACCTACTAACACTTAACCTTTACTTGAAATAATATTCTTTTAAAAAGTGAGTGGTCTATTACTAATTGTGCGGCAATAAAGTAATAGAAGTAAATATAGACCGTTTACTTCTAACATGGGTTCACTAATCCTTGGTTTGCGCCAAAGCTAACACATAGACCCTGAAGCTAAGTCGCATAACCAAGTCCTGGTTTATCCCCAGGACCAAGTATAAAGACTGTACCGACCCTAAGTGAGATTTTGATAGTTGAGGATCAACCACAAAGTGTGAATGTTTCCAATCACAAATGGGCTAATCACTTCACGTGGAGTTAGGTTAGCTTACAAGTGCACGAGTTTTTCACGGGTACACTCATAAGTCCCTCCACTTACTACCAAAACACCCACAAGACCAAGTACTAAGTTGATTAATTAGTTACATCATCAAACAAAGATAGAATAGTAGGAATTCCCAAAAACACAAAACATCAATCAAACTAAAGATAAAAACATCAATCAAAAACATCAATCACTAATCATGGTGAGGGTTGATGGTGGACTGGGAGAGTTTTTGGTGATAGATGGTGTTTTTCTCAAGGCTCACTTGGGCAAAGTGTTTATGGAGTGATACCAAACAAAAGGTCACTTGCAAGACCCGAAAACAGCATAAATGTGGGAGATAATCAAGTAGAATGGGATGCCAAAATGAGAAGTGGAGGTCACTATTTATACGCAATATGGCACGTCAAGCACAGTCATGCTCAGCGGTTGCGCACGCCCGTGCTTAGCAGTCTGGCACTGTCTGCTGGTTCTAGAAGTCTTTTTTTATAGGTTTTGTCTTGAGCACGGTCGTGCCAAAGGGTTGGCACGCCTGTGCTTCTTCCAGATGTCGTAATTGCTTGCAAATCTTGGTCTGCTGAGCCTTGTGGTGCACGTTTGGAGGGAGCACGGTCGTGCACATAGGTAAGAACGCCCATGCACATTGACTTCTTCATTCTGGTTGACTTGGAAATGTTGATTGATTGACCTGGGCATGAGAATGGTCGTGCACCCTCTGCTGCAGTCTGTAAAGTCTTCAAGTTCTTCCTTTGTGGCAGTTTTCGCTCCTTTTCACTTATTGCTATAGGAACGATTTAGCTCTGTTTTCTAAGGATTAAAAGCACAAATTTGTGTAAAAATGAAGATAAATACACATATAAAACATGTGTAACTCTTGGCACATCAATATGCGATAATTATAGATTGGTTAATATCATGTGGTGTTTAGTGGTTAAGGTGTTATACAGTGATATTATGTTTATATTTGATAATACTACATAATTTATAAAAGTTTGTTAATTAAATGTTAATTATAAAACTTTAGTGGCCAATAATTAAATTAGTTAAACGTTTTTGTAGAAACTCCTTTGGAGCAAGTTAGGGATTAGGGACTTGAGTGCAAAAATGATTAATATATAATCATCTTAATCACTAACCCTAATCTACTTGGCTGCCACAATTTTATTAAGAGAATAATAATAAAAACCACACAAGCACAACCACCTCCATCACCACCAACGTCGGCCACCACCATCCGGCCAACAACCACCCCACGCACCACCACCACCATCCCCACACGCCACCCCTATCTCTATCCTACACACCGCTTTCCATTTGGTCACACATGGCGACGGGTTGCCTCGGGTCATGTGCCAGACCCGCTTGGGTGTCTCGTTCCGGGTGTATTGTTGTTCGTGTTGATAGGGATCGACATGGGGTGCTTTGGTGATTCTCAAAGTTGGTGATTTGGCTATCTAATGAAGCGTTCGTAGATCCATCATGCGGTTACTTTTGTGTTTCGTCAAGATAGTTTTGTAAACACCTATGGATGTATATATATTATTTGTCATGATTTATATATGGATCATTGTGACGGGATTGCGTATTCGGTTATATATAAATATATATGGTTTTGGTATACACGCTTCCGCTCTTTTGTTAATAAAGATTATTAATATATTTTGTGTTGATATATATATATATATATATTATATATATATATATAGTAGGATTTTATAATTAACCGGATAAATGGGTTAGGGTCAGTTTTGGCTGAATGGGTCATGCGAACCCAACAGTTCAAGCGTGTGATAGTTAAGTATTGTAATGCCTCCACAAATTGGCCAATAGTGAGTAGGGTCACCATATGGGTCCCCTGTAGTGGTATATGAGACATTCGAAGCAAGTGGGGTATGAACAGGTTTAGCATCCAACATTTTAGCGTTTTCCAATTATTTTACCTGCATACTTAGATTGATTTGAAAACAAGAGATTGTTTGTGTAGGTAAATTTCAGCCCGAGAAAGTAGCTAAGCTTCCCCTAGTCTTTGATGGCAAACTCATTGTGAAGACACATGATGAAAGAAAGCATGCCGTCTTGATTCTCTATTAAAATTAAGTCATCCACATACGCTAACAAGTAAATTATACAAGAATCCTATTTCGAATCAAAGAAACCATTGTCAACTAGGAGGTTGCTTAGGCGTTGAAACCATGCAAGAGGAGTTTGTTTGAGGCCATATAAGGCTTTGTTAAGATATGTGGGATAACAAAGCTTGGAGGTAGTTCCATATAAATACATTCATAAAGGTGTTTGTAAAGGAATGCATTGTTGACATCAAGTTGATGTAACAGCCATGTATGGAGAGTGGCAATAGTGAGAATAATACAGATTGTAAAGGTTTTAACGACGAGGCTAAATGTGTGAAAGTAATCAATGGCGGAATATTGAATAAAGCCTTGTGCCACATGTCGTGCTTTGTGATGTTTAATAGATCCCCGAATGATATTTCTTCCGAAAGAGCCATGTATCACATAACAAGTAATTAGTACAATGTTTATGAGCTTCTAGTAGGTATAGTTTAAAAACTGTTTACTAAAGTTTAAAAAGTGATATATGACTAATAAACTTAATATTTTAAATTATGTATTTTGTTGTAATTCCAGTTATGTTGCTTTAAGGAGGAGGCTTCTAATCAGTCCTACAATTTCCAGAGATAAGAGAAATTTTCATGGTCTTGTTATGGACAATCCACTGTCACAAAGTCCTGGTACAACCTCTAAAAATTACCTATGCGTTTATAGTAGGCGCGGAAATTGGTATCTTGAATAATGAAGCGAGATTTGATCGTGTGATAATATTAATGTGGATAGCATGTGGGGTCAGTTTTTTCATAAAGCCGAGTTAGAGAAAAGGGTTGATCGGGACTTGTCTCGGTTGTATCCTGAACATGGTAGCTACACAACAGTGACACATTATGAAACAATGAAGAAACTTGGTTACTAAGGCTTTCTCCAACCCATCCGAAATCTGGCACTCGTAGCCACGTTTTCCGACATGGACGGTGAGGTGGAAGAGAGAGGGAGAGGAGCCGCTCGTGGTCAAGGGCTCACCCATGGAGGAGAGAGACGGGGATTGTGAGAGGGGAGGTGGGCCATGAGCTCGGGTGCCTGTTGCAGAGGAGTGGGAGGACATACGTGCAGCGTGAGGTTGACACCAGGCAGGGATTGAACGGGCGGCACTGAGTTGGAAATGGTCTAACAAGTGAAACACTTTCCAATTCTACTCATAGTTAAAGTTTTATTGATGTATCTAGCATGTGGGCCTAACAAAACCCATCAGTAGGTATATACGCTTATATACACAAAAGCAAAAAACAAAATCCAATCTTAATGGGCTAAGCTAATCACTATGGGTCTCACCCTAATAACTACTAACCCAATATATTCAGAAACATATTATGCACATCATGTCTATTTTTTTTCTAAGGATGCATGAACTTCTTGCTCTACTTCTATATGTTCTGCAAGCTGATTTAGAGCGTCTTTCTGAAGTGAGGAAACTATAAAAGATTATTTCACTGACAATTTTGACAGGTTATCGTTTGATATTACCGATTTATCCTATAGTTTTGATATGGAAAGTGGTGAAGACAATATTGGAATCCAAAAGGATAAGGTAAAGGTTCATCATTTTAATGACCTTGATCCTAAGATACAAACAATTATATCGTTTAGTGATGCGTATGGAGCAGAGGGCGAATTGGGCATTGTTTTATCCGAGAAATTTATCGAACATAATGCTTATTCTATGTTTGATGTTTTAAGAGCATTCATAGCCCGTCCTCATCTTCAACCATATAATTTAAGGAAAAATCATAGTTTTCTAAATTTGTCTCACTTTTAAAATTCTTTCACATCCCACTCCCCATTCATATCCCCTATAGCTTTTTTTATTATTATTTTCTTTTTTTTACAACCAACATCAAACCACTCCACTTTAATTTGTATTATTTTATTATTATTAAATGAGATGGGGGAAGTACGGAAGACCCATATATGGGGGGCTCAACATAGGTTTTTTGCAAATTTTAGAAATGGGGTATGGGGATAGGGGTTGGGATGGAGTGAGTTTTTGTAAGATTTTCTTAAATTTTAAGAATGGGGGAGAAAATAGGGGATAGGTTGTGAATGCTCTAATGAATGGAGATGAAGGTGCAGTTGGTTGGCTAGTTTTTTCCCCACATTCTCCTTCACTAGAAAACAGGTTGCCACCTGTCATAGAAGCATCATCTGCATTATACCTATTAGGTCATGTGTAGTGGAGGGACATTATGAGGATTAAAATATTAAAAAGTAATAGAATGGGGGTTATGGGGCGTTATGGAAAAAGAAGGTGTAGTGGGAAGGGGCGTTATGGGGCTTTATAAATGATTGGGTAATCATTGCTTTTTATTGTTTATTATTATTATTATTATTATTAGGGAAATTGGATTTTAACACCCTAAACTATTAACAATTGGCCGCTGACGCACCGAACTACAAAATAGACCAACACCGCACTGTACTTTTAACTTATTGGCCTGTATCACCCTCGAACTAACCATGGTTAATTTTTGCTGATCGTGGCATGGTGACGTGTCCATTTTTGCTGACGTGGCAGGTGATGTGTCCATGCCACGTCAGCTTATTCCCCATGCCACGTCAGCAAAATGGACACGTCACCATGCCACGTCAGCAAAAATTAACCATGGTTAGTTCGAGGGTGATACAGGCCAATAAGTTAAAAGTACAGTGCGGTGTTGGATTATAAATAATTACGTAAAATAAATAAAATGTTGAATTATAAATTTTTTACCTTCAATTTGGAATACGTCTTCGTGTCTACGCATAATACCGTCTGACAAGTACTTCCATGTGTTCTCCCAAACATGGTCAGGCCTAGATAAGCTGTTAGACAACAACATCATCGCGAACAAATTACGAAGAGAGTATCCCGAACCGGTATAATGAGCTTCCTCAATAGCTTCTATATATTCCTTGTCATCTTCCAACAGGCCAAGAGCGTACATGCATCTCGATATGTTGGTAAAACTTTTCCATTCACCGTTCTTATGTCAGCAAAAGATTTGGGACCTTTGACCTTATTAAGAAGAATTCTCAAGAAATAAGCCTCACCCATTGATGGATTAAACATATGAACACGACCAATTGCCTTACCTGTTTTTCGAAAATCCCATTTTTTTTCATCAGGTTTCCAAACAAATTTACTTGGGATTTCGATGTAGCTCAGTTCACGTGCCACAGGTTCATTCTGGTTTAGTTGCATCCATTGGAGAAACATTGTAGAAGACACTGATGGCTTGTTGAGTACGTTTTGAAGTTGCTCTTGTGGACCGTATACAACAGTTTGCTCACCAGGTAGATGAAAAGGAAGCCTAATCACTGGAGGGTATCTGTAATGCACGTCGTGTTTAAGTATCCTCCATGACGCTTCACATGCTGAAAGGAACCTGCAATCATAATGTTTTTTGATTTCATCTCTTTGCTGTACTTCTTGACCTTCTCCATCGTCTTCTACAAAAAGCAATTTTAGCCCTGTCCGGTCCCTTGTTAATGTATTTGAATAGATACTTAATTGAAGCAGCTTGGTTGCACCATTCAACATTAATATGAGCTTGATAACGCTTCAAAAGTGTCGGGTTATAAGGAAACCACATTTTTGTTATCTAACTGAGCACCTCCTTTTTCAACAAATACTCGAGTCTCTTCTTTTATAAACCGGATATCCTTTTGGATCTATCATTGATGCCGGAGAAAACTTCTTTGGAAATTTCTTGGAGCACTTACCATCAATCATGCACGGGCAGTTGGGATATTCACGTCCACATGGTCCATGAATCATAAAGTCACTCACAAGACTAAACAACTCAGGATCTACATTCTTATCTGGATTTCAGCAGAACGAAACGATCAACATGATCAATCGTGGGAAGCTTGCTTTCATCTTTAAGAAACAGACAGATATGAGCATGAGGAAGACCACGCTTTTGGAACTCGATAGTATAAACAGCTGTAAAAATAAATGGTACTAAAATTAAAATATAAATTTTGTAAATAAAAAATTTGCTTGAAAATAAAAAAAATATATTTACTAACTTTATTAGTTTGTTACGGTAATAAAGAATTATTCAAAGTTGTCAATGTATGTTACCTGCCGAAGTCTTCCCCAATATTGCTTTATCAGTAAATCTTTCATCAGTGACTCTAGCTTCAGTTTGAATAATCTGGCTAAAATGTCTGGTCTGTCTTCAGGATTTGTCTTCTTATCCTTCAGAAACCGTCTAACTTCAGGCCATTTCGGATTACATGTGATTGTGATGAAAAAATCAGGGTATCCATGCTTTTTACAAAATGGCCATTGCATCAAGATAATTTTCCCTCATGTAACGTGCACCACCAGTAAAAGAAGATGGTAATATTATAGGTGTACCTATTGTTGCCAAATCTGTAGGTCCATTTTGATGCAAGTTTTGAAGACTGGAATAAGAGTCACACCTAAGTTTTTGTTGCTGATACGTACATAAAACAACCGCTCACTCTCGATCATAGTATAAACGTCAACCAAAAACTGTTGAAGAAGGCGCCTTGCATTCAAAATCAATGAGAACTTACCAACTCTGTCCTGAATATGATAGGCAAAATACTCTCTCATTGAACACTTTGAGTCTACTTTCTTTTTAGACTTCCTTTCTTCACGATGCGGTATATCAACCCTATAACAATCTTCTCCAAATGGAATAAGCAATGGATACTGAAGAGCTAAATATTTTGGATGAAGTTCACTTATCCGCTTAAGACCTTCTTTTCTTGATTCCACAACAATATCTCGATTGTCAAGCTCATCATCATTGTCTGTAAGTATAAGTGCAGCGATTTCATTTGAAGTTGGTAAGTTGTATAGTCGACCATCTTTAGTTCGCCTCCCAATAAGACGTAACTTAAGTCTACTTCAGGATTTTCATATAATCGATCGCGTACACTCCTATAGCTTTTCACAAGCTGATTTTTAGAGTCTAACATCGACTTGAGGTACTGAATGATTTGAACATCAAGTTGTTCATCAATTTTTTTATACTCCCCTTTTTCCTTACTGTAATAAATAGATTAAAATTTCAAAAAATGAACAGTTGTTTTATATGAAAAAAACAAACTATAAGTAAAAATTAATTTTAATAAACTGTAAAATATTACCTGAAAATTTTACTCCTGTTAGAGACTTCGTTTTCAGTGTCATAGATATACAACTGAGAAAATTTCGGTTTTGTCCCATCATTAGGAAGAAGACCACCCAAGGTATGATAATTTTCATCACTAATCCTGTATATAAACGGAGCCTAGCCTTTATTAAATATTTGAGTCGACCTTGCCTCCCAGTGAAGTAAAACAGAACATAGAATTGAATCTTCGAATGTGCTTTAAGAAATACTTGCTTCGGAAGTCTATGTTCTTAAAAAGATTCTGATAATCGACACTGCTTTCTTTGAAATCTGGAAGTTGCACCTTTCCATAAGCACAACATAGAAAGTAACATGTTCTACCACTAACTTGTAGTGATCTGGCAGCTTCCGATTTCCACGTTTGGCGTTACACATCTCACCATACAACCGTTTGATCACCGTGATCCAAATAATCTTGTGAATACAATAAATTCAATTCATATTAAGTTAAATAAAACAATAAATAAAATCGTAATTGGTTTATTAAAAATAACATTTTACCTTTTAGAGACACCTTATATTGATAATTTGCCATGGGTTGAGGATTCATATCTTCTTCGTCTGACAAACTAACCATGCGAACAGGTGAGATGCAACGTCGATTACTTCTTAATCCATTGCTGCAATTTTCTACGTTACTTAACCCTTGAAGATTCTGGTAACATGGAATTATGACTTGATGTATTCATGTTTGTTGTCTGAACAGAAGATGTTGCATGTGAGCGTCTATCAAAGCTAATACCTGAACCTAAATATAATACTTTAAATTAAACTTTAAACATTAATAACAGTAACAACTTTATATAAGTAATGGATTCAAAGAGAAAGAGGTACCAGATGTAACAATGGATTGGTTCCGCAATCCTATAACTGAATTAACTTTACGTCTTTTAGCATCAACTTGTGCTTTTCTAAAACTTCTAGCCTCGACAGAATTTGGTCTATTACTATCATGCACTGGCACTATGAATACAAATAAAATTGTAATGTTTAGATAGTAAATAAACTTTTAAATATAGAGTGTTATAACATTATAAACAGAA